>JAWZYV010002440.1:0-361393 GCA_038373885.1 Cheiracanthium punctorium
TAAATCAGAATTTTAAAATCTGCTTTTGATGAGATCAGTTCTTTGTTTTCGAAATTCTTGTCTTCGGAGTCTTATTGCACGTCAAGGGTCCTGCACCGGAAAGATATGTGTTAGTGTTGAACCATTTTTACGTATATCTATCTGTATGTAAATCATAACGATAATATGGGAGCTAGGGGAGGCATAGCCCTTCCTTGCCCATACGTATAGGCACCCATGTCCATTCTAAAAGTAAATAATAACAGACAACAAAAATAACATTGTAATAAAGAAAATTTGAGAGGTTTGTCTCAGATGTGTTTCAACTGAAATACAAATCAAGATCTTTCTTCTGAAGCACAGAAATGCATATCAAATAAATAAAATATTTCACGAATTGTAGTTTAAGTTTTGAAAATTCTTGATTTATTTTATTTATTTTTTTTTTATGCAAATAACACAAAAGACGGTCAAAATTACTTAAAATTCTTAATTTATCTTTTTTTCAATAATTTTAAAAAATGCAGATTTTGGTGGTACGATTCACAAACTGACCTAAAAAAACACTGAATGTCATTAAATATTGGTTTTGTTGAGAGTAAAAGTTCAAACAATAGCATTTTTTGTGAAATAAAACAAGAACCAGGTCTTTAGAGCAAATAGTTTACACTAAATGAAGGAAAAACTAGATATTTTTGGAAAAAATTATAATTTTTCAAGAATTCAACCTCGATGCGGCACGGGTTAATATTATGCAATTGAGCTAAAACTTTGCCAATCTCATTTTCTAGTCAATTGGCAACTTTTAGGGGGGGGGTGCCCCCAAAAATAACAAAAATTCCCCCCCCCATATAACTTGTGACCACCCTAATGTACCTGTTTTTTTTTTTTTTTTTTTTTTTTTTTGTGCATTTCAATACCTAATTTTCTGAATTTCAGCACTTATTTTTGTGAATTTTTATATCAATTTTAAAAGTCCTTTTTTTGTTAAAATATTCGATAAAACAGATTAAAATGTAGGGTAAAATGATAAAATACCAATGACGGGCCATTTTAATCGATTGGAATTTTGTAAAGGGCCGCAAAATGGACCCAATTTTCGTCTGCAACGATCCCTGCCTACACAGATCTGTCCTCCCCTAAATCAGTACACTATGAATACATTTCACTTAGTTTGGATACTCTATGATACAAAGTAAATATTTCTGCTTTCCCTTTTGAATAGCGTGACGCAAAAGATAAATTAAATTATTGAAATAAAGTCATTTGGAAGCATAATATAGGCTCAGTAAATGTGCGATATATTTGACAGTTTATTTGATAATTAAAAGATTGCTTTTATGTGCAAATCTTCTTCAGAAAATAAAACAAAAGTAATTGTAATGGAATTTAAAAACAAATCTTATAAAGTCACACCAGGACGTCACTCAATATTTTATATCATTATTTTTAACACCCATATTTAAAATTCATATAGCAAAATCGTATAAAATATTGTCACCATAGCACATAAAGAGCGTTAAAAGCAAATAAATGACAGAGATTCTAAAGAATCTCTGCCAGAATGTATCTTCACAGGCAGGGGCGTAGCCAGAAATTTTTCATGGGGGGGGGGTTACGACTACTACAACTCATATATATGTATACGTGTGTGTGATAATGTAGTGAAGAATATACATTTTGAATGGTAAAAAATTCCTCATGGGAGGTTATGACCCCCTAACCCCCCCCTTGGCTACGCCCCTGTTCACAGGCTCTGTTATGTACTACGTAAATACAGAGTTGCAATGAAAAAATACCATTTTTTTTTTCTTTCCAATATCGGGCCATCTGCCCCTGGAGGCACAAGCCACTACTAAGGCAGGAGTTGTTGGTCTCTTTACTATGGGGGCACCTATAGTAGGTGGACCAACGTCACCCCGTATGAAGAGACGGACACAATGACATCCACGCGCAATCAGGGATCGAACACTGACCGCCGGCAGTTGAACCTGAAACCTTAGTACGGTGCTTTATTCATCATACAATCTGGTCGGCAAATATCGACTTATCGTATTAATGCAATTTTAAGCGTTTCATCACTTTCATAAGTTTGTCTGTCAAAAAAAAAAAAAAAAAAAAAAAAAAAATATTCAGTGCAGCTATCAAAGAAACATCCAGTTTATAACTTGCATTTTCTCTTCTGACCACCATTACAATTGATAGCTCTTGCAACTAGTATGTAAATCCCTATACTTTTGTCGAAGATTCTGAAAAGTATAGTCTTGGAAAAACAAAATGATATTAATGCAGTGAAATATCTAAAAGTTGAACACTTGGTCCAACTTACGGGGATATCCAAGTTGGGAGGTTTCACGGTAATTAATTAGAAACTTTCAAAACAAAAGAATTTTAAAATGCCAAAAGCAAGATCTAAGAAATAGAAAACGCAGAATGTTTCACAGCAATCAACTTATTACTACTACACACTTCTACTAAAGCACTGATACTGCTAAAAGTACCAGCATTTTTACTTCATTACTCAATACCGGCAGAACAAGCTTATCATAATTTAATATTATTGAGCTTAATTGAAATTTTCTTTCTTTAAAACCATATATCAGACATGTGTTTGAGATATTGAAAATTCCTAAAGCATTCTTCACAGTGGGCTTAAGATATTGACTTAAGATTTTGCCAGGATATTTTAATACTAATTGTCTTCTGAAGCAGAATATAAGTTTTCTGAGTTTATTTATTTATTTCATGAAAATAATGAGTTTTCAAGTAGCAACTGAAATATTTTAATAAGTATCAGAACTTTTTTGCAAATCTTTTTGCTTCATAACACAGATAAATGTGTTTGTTATGTACTGCATAAATACTATTTTAAAAATATTTATTAGAATTGGTTACAGGATTTGTAGCGTAAATGCCATTTCCCCCACCAAAATTTGAGCGTTTATAGTAAATTTTATTAAAACTGAACTTAAATCCTCAGTTTTATATCCCATTTTAATAAAAAGACATACATTTTTCATTAGAATTTAGCTTTAAAAAATGCTGCTCGTTAGGTAGTCTCATCCTCAACACATCAAATTATCAAATATCAAATTTTAAAAAAATCAGTTAGCAAGTTAACAAAGAATATAAAGATGGCTTCCTAGGACCTGTCTTTTTTTTTCCTTTCCATCTGTCCTTCTGAGGATACTTCACCCGATTTTTCTTGAATTAGTCCCACCTGAAGCTATCACCTCACTTGATAAATCAGAAAGGATAATCCCCAAAAAGTTCTACAAGAGAAAATTTAAAAATTCGGCGAGTTCAAAGTCGGCGGATTGAAGGGGACACCAGTATATCTGTGGGTGATGCAAAGCGAGCTGTCCACTTTAGATGGCTAAAAATAAAGATAGGGCAGACAGAAAACCGAAATTTAGGCAGTATGAAGCACGGAAGCTAAAAACTAAAAGACTATACTGGGTACTAAATGCTCTCGCCATGAAAATCGAAAATTCTAAAAACTTAGAAACTTTCCATTTTAAAATAAGTTTTCTGAATACAGATAAACAGAAGTTAGCTGGATTATTCGTGCTACACTCTTTTAATTCTCAACAGTATAAGGAAAACTATGAAGCCTTTGGGATTAGAATTGGGAAAGATCTTGTTTCACACATTTTTAAAAAGATGTATTTGTCCTCAGAGAATTATTTTCGACTAGCAAAAATTCTCTGTATGTGAAACGAACCGATGTCTCGAACGAACCTACAGAAAGCGGCAACGCAAACAGAATTTCTTCTACTACCGCAGTACAAAGGATGACAGATTGAAGCGGATTTCGGGAAACCGGATTGACCGTAATACTATTCCTGCCGATGCGCCTGGTTTTGTGGGGGAAGGGGTCTGTCAGTTGTGAGCTTCCGCGTTTAAGCAGTGACTTTAATTTGGCCCATGGGCGCCGGCAGAATATTTCCCAGGGGGGGCAAAGACTACTCAAGGGAGGGCAAAGACTACTTCAACGTATGGTTACCATGTTGGAAAGAGAAAAAAAGCAAGGGGAAACACTGCATGCAAAAATCCAGGGGGGATTGCCCCCCCTTGCCCTATGCTGCCGGCGCCCATGATTTGGCTTATTCTAGATAACAAAACTTGTTTTTATTTAAAAAAAATAAATAAAAATTTTTACATAAGCAGTGTATTTAGTTTCATTTCTGTTAAATTTCAATGTTTAAAAATGACTCTCTCAATTATTAATATCAATAATCTGCCACTTAAATTGAGTTAATTGCGATTATTCCGACATTTTTGATAAAAATTTGAGCATTATTAAATCATATAAAATAATGAATTGGAATGTATTGGAATTTAATTAGTATTTTTTTTTCACATATAAAAAAGCTGAATGATCATTTAAGTATCTAACGGAAAGCACTGTTTTACCTCATTGTTAATACAAATAAAGATTCGAATTTATTTTATTTATTTATATTTATTTTGCAGGTTCAATAAAAATCATCATTTTATTATATTGCATTAATTACCTGTAAATAAACTTTATCTAAAGATTTATAATTTTTGCTCTCATAAAAATAGAATGTATAAAAGTAGTCTTGTTTCTAATAAATGGGAAGAAATTGGTGAAAACATTTATAACACTCGTAAGCCAAAACAAAAGATATTTATTCAAGGGTATTCCTTTAAAAAAGAAAATTGTGTCACGAGACTTTAGAACATCATTAAGAACGAACAAATTATACATGTTCTGTCATCTGCCTTTTTGCATGCAGACAAAATAAATCTCCGCAGGTCTCTAAAGGATGTGCGGATCATCGTCTCTCCCAACAATCACAAGAAACTTTCATTACGCACTGGTGCCATTTGTTTTCCTCTCAAATTATACCTTGCTTGTTTTTATGCATACTTTTAAAACGTTCTGTAAAGTTCATTGCAATTTTAACCAAATGTAGTTTAACCCCTTATATATATAGTAGTATAACCCCTTTAAACCAAATGTAGTGCAATTTTAACCAAATGCCCTCATCGCGAAAATTAAAGCTTAACAAAATAGTGGAGTCGCTTATCCGACATTCTGCATTATCCAACGTCGGGCAGCTGCAAAATCTGTGTTTGATCCGGTGCAGAGATGACCATTTTTTTTTTGGGGGGGGGTGTCCAAAAAATTCTATAATGGTCATGTTTTGATTTTTACACCTTTTACACCTTCACTCTACAACGAAAAAAAAACACTCTGTGTCTTCCCATCGCCTTTTCTTCCTACCCCCCCCCTTTTCGATGTACTGTTTCTCTTTTGCCAGAAACTGACCCATCGAAAATTTTCATTGGATACGAAACACCTGGATGGAAACTATTAAAAAGAACTATCGCAGAAAGCTCCTATCTACAGTGATATAGAAGAAATCGATGAAGGGCGAGACATGCTTGACAAATTGAAACGCGTTAATGCGAAGGATGTTGCCTATTGGGTTGCAGCGGCCTGGACTGATGTAAGGGCTCAGACAATTGCCAAATCATGGAAAAATCTGCTCCATAATGATAAAAATATGGACATGGAAAGCACAGATAAAGCCGAAGAAACGATTCTAACTTTAGTACAACGAATTTCCTGGGTGTGAGGATGTATCTTTGCAAGAAATCGAAAGTTGGATAAAGGCTGATGATCATCATGAAATAACTGATGGAGAAATTGTCGCTCTTGTCAACTGCGATGACAGCGAAAATGAAGATCAAACACCGACAGTTGAGCCTCGAAGAATTTCACATAACGATTGAGTTAATGCTCTAGACTAGAGTGTGCAATTCAATACATTGAATAACAAGAAGAAGCTATAGGAATTGACATACTGGTGCTGCAAAGATGGCGAGATTTTGCAGCGAACAAACGGCACTCATCAGGAAAACAGACTTCCATAAAAAATTTCTTTAAATCCTCACAGGTCTGAACTTAACATACAGCACCTTTAAATTCAGAAAAAGATAATTATGTAAGTTCATTTTTTAAATTCATTTCTTCCATTGTTTTCATGTATTTTTAGAGCATGATTATGATGCAAGATAATAATGTGTAAGATAGCATGTATAAAGTTTAAGAGGCTTTTCCTTGACTCGTCCCTATTATCCGACATTTTGCCGGCCCGTTTATGTCGGATAAGCGAGAATCTACTGTACTTTTTTTTCTGTTCATAACTCTGTTACACTTTCGCTTCTGCTGATAATTCGTGAAATTTTCAGCTCGCGAAATCACCGATCTCTTGATGTTCGCGAAAATATGTGATTTTACAGTAATTCATTATTAATTTTAATTCAATGATTTTAATTCATTACAATGTTTGTTGATGAATTCGTAGATCTTTTTCTAAATACTTGTTAAAATGCAGAATGCACTTTTTTGAATGTTTTACTACTTTAGTTGCATATTTGTTCCACAGATAATCCAAGTTGGTAATTAAAGCAATGGTTTATTAAATATAATGGTTTTCTTATGTTGTGTCTGTAAATAATATAAATTATAATAGCTAAACAAAAATGAAATTGATTACAAAGATAACTAGTTTTCAGGTTCGTCGTGTAAAAGTCTAGGGTATGACTGGAACATGAATTCGACGAAAAATTTGGTGTAGAAAATTCACAGGAATTAAAAAGCAATAATACATCTTATAAACAGTCCGCTTAACTCAGAAGAACTATCTGCGCACTACTTGAAAAATGACATTTTACATCTGACTGTTTCGACCAATTTAATTTCGAGATTTTCATTTATTTCATTAACTATTTAATATTCCTTTAAAACATTGGATTTTTTAATTATGTAGCTAAAGCTGCTCTAATTCTTACAAAATAAATTTCAAGCCTCTTAGTCTAACGGTGTGAATTTGTATATGATTTAAACAGACAAACACAGGTTTTCATTTTTATTTACAAGTATTTTAATTTTGAGGCAATCTTAACAATCGAATGGACAATTATTTGGACTTATCTTACCAATTATCTTAGGTTGTATGAATCACCTTGCGTTAAATGCAATTTGCACAATTTTCGCACGGAAAGCTCAGAAATTTTCATACTCTGGCTTAATGCTTATTTATATATTAATTATAAACATGTTCTTTCCTGTGTCCACTAAATTGAGAGAACGGCTAGGCGTAAAAACTGGGTTGATTTGTCTGAAAAAAGAGAAAAATAGAAAATCGAACGGTTCAGGCGTGGCGAAACGGCAAAGGTGCAATTTTTCGCACCTTTGATAGAAATAACATCGTGGTTTATTAAAACTCATTGTTAGCAGTTATAAACGTCTTCTTTATTTTGGCGCTTTATCGCTTATTTCTTCAAATTTTCAGTTTCTATTATTTTTATCAATCAACCTTTGTGTTTAAAAGATTTAGTGTTTCTTAAAGAGTACGAGGGGGATTGTCAATTTAAAACAATTTTAATAAGGTGCAATACAATTTAAATAGGGTGTGGAACTGCACACTACTTCCCATTACATTTTCTATAACTGTCATTAATATTAAATATTTAAACAGATTTTAATTTAATCCTCTTAAAAAAATACACACTAAAAACACATTATGTAAAGCTGCTGGCTTTTCATTTTGAAAATTAATACAATTTAACTCTATTCTTTTTTTATATGCAGTAGCGTTGTTTTTAGTTTTCTCTTTTGTAGAATTACGCAGCAAAATACGAATTTTGTAAGCATTCTTATTTTTATTCGTAATAATGTTTAACAAAAATGTTTTCTGCTTAAACAACTGTCATATTATTATTTATTTATTTATTTATTTTTTAATGCTTTGAAGAAATAAAATCAGAATGCTTTTCCGTAAAAAAAAATTCCTCTGAAATTGCATAATTAAAATTAAGTCAATTATCATATCACTAAATTACACTAAATATTTCACCAGTGAAATACACGAAATTTTAAATATATAGTTTTTGTAAAAGGAAAACTTTACTTTTAAAGTTTAATTTAGTGATTTTCGTAAGAGAAAACTAGTACACTAATATTAAACTGATAATTTGAGTAATTTTAAATACACCAGTCAAAGAAAAAAGAAACTGTAATATAGAAAACTATAATATTTGGAAAGCAATCATAAGACAAATAACTATCAGGCATGTTCAGTTTATTTTTTGATTGCCAACACAAAAATTTTTAGCCAATTAGAACATAGTTTGTTTCAACATATATTATAATTATTTTGAATTTTCAATCAAATGGGAACCTGCTCCTGAACCCCCCTAATTTTTTAGTTTCATTACTGCCCTATTAAAACGATATTCAATGACTGTGTAATTACATCTCTCACCCCTTTTTCTTTTATTCTTCCTTTACATTTATTTCATCGACTGGAAGTAGGAGGGTTTCCTGATCTTTCCTTGCAATTGCAAACGTGAGTCGATGATAACTGAAGTAACTTATATAATTTTTAGTATCTATCTTAACACACCAAAAATTTTCCTTTTCGTTATTTGATATTGTTGAGAGAGCTTTAGGGGAGTAGGGTTGCAGTATTTCGCCTGGTAACCCTATTGGCGAGTCATCCAGAGTGGATAAGAATCCCAGGCTGTTAGGTTTATGTTTAATTATCTTTTTTCCACTTTCACATTCGCTAGCCCAGTGCCCGATGCGTTTACAACTTTTACAAGTTATTCTTGATGCATCCTTAATTTTATAAGTCCATGTTTTATGTTTCCATGTTTCGTAATTATCTTTATTCCTGGTTTCAATTTGCCAAGTTCCAGTCGCCATTTTGAGGATGAATGATGCAGCCTTGAAACGAACGTTAAAAATCAGCAAATAAATAAATTAATCCATCTGGTGTCCTTAACCTTTTAGAAATGTTAGCAGAGTTATGGACAAATATAGTAAGCGTGGGATTTTAACATAACATTTACTTTATTAAAATAGAACAGAAGAAACAGGCACACCACATAACAAGATAACATCAAGAAGGAAAAAAGTATAGAAGAAGTAAAAAGAATGCGTGCGCGAGCACAGTTTTCAGTTAAGTAGATAAATGTTTATTGAGGGATACAGAATAAAGGGGGGCAAGACATTGCACAATAAAAAATAAACAATTCAATATTCAACAATTTTCTTAAGCTGTTGAAATTTTTATGATTGTAACCTATTTATATAGAAAAATACACGTGAGGCATTTTCTACAGCTTACGAAATATGGTAACAATAGATTAAAGCTGTTGTGAACTAATAGTACTTAAATATATGTAAAATACTCAACAACTTTTATGTCGCATTTTTGGGACACATTTTTCGGACAATTTTCAATAAAGGGGGTGAGAGATAAAATGACATAGTCATTAATATTATAAACCTACTTCCAAACAAATATCCTGCGGGTTTTTGCGGGGCCTTCGCAATTAGTAACGGCCCTGCGCGTGTACTTTGATGAGCCATCCAAAGAGGACTACGGATGCTCGAGTCTTCATGTATACATCAGGCATTTCTCAAGCTTCCCAGGGCTTTCAAACGTTATTTAATGTAGTTTTAAGTAGTAATTGTGTTACTAATTCAAGTATGAACTCATGATTAAGTTGTTTGCTATGATACATATTGACATAAAGAAAATAGATGCATATAATTTGAAGGAAAAACAAAGTAGCGCTTACTCTCATGATTCACGATTGCTTATTTTAGTTTCACAAGTGGATATTACATAGTGGATATTAGTACTTACACAAGTGGATATTAGTACTTTAAAATAACTAAATACACAAATGAGAAAGACATTTTTATAATGAATATTACATGAACGTACTCGTATTTCCTACGGTATTTTAAACAATTCAAGATTAATCTTTAACAAATGATGTATTAAAGCGCATTTCGGTGTTTCCGGGATATCCTGTAATATTGGAGAAAATTGATAAAATACGCTCTATAGCGCGATCCCCGAATTAATTATTCTTTAATAAAGACATTTTATGTAGTATATATTATTCTTTTGTCGCTTTCTCAATCGAACTTAGGAATTGAGCAAGCATAATGAACGCTTGTACAAAATATTAACTACATTTGAAGTTTCTGTATAAACGGGCAAAAATCAATAATTTATAATTTACTGTATTTCTGCACAGTACCAGATGTAAGTCTTAATCACATAATCAAGGCATATATAACTGATAAATAACATTTTCAACTGGCAAAATTAAATTGTCTAAATAGTATCACAACGTCATGCTTATTTACAAGAATAAAAATTACTCAAGTAATACGATTTCTGATTAAAATAATTTATTTATAAATAACACATGGGTAATTATTCACTAAACATGATTTACATACATATTTTTAGAATTTCTAAATACATTATAGGCGTTCACTTACCTTTACATTCAGAGCAAAATGTTCGAATTTTAGGATAAATTTTCGTGAAAGAAAATAGCGCAAGATTCACAAAACGATTACCTACATCTAAAGTTCTTTAGTACGACAAAAGTATAAAAAAATTGTTTTAAAATAATAAAATAATACAACATTTATAATACTTAGAATAATAAAATAGAATACTGTAACTGGGGAAAACAGGCCTCAATGATAAACTCATTTTTAGCGATGGCAACTCATAAGCAGGCCCATTGCTTAGCGATGGCCCCGGTTTTTGTAAGTAGGCCCGCGCATTAAAACATAGACGGGATTTTCTACTTTGGGGCTAAATTTATAACCTTGATATCAGCCAATGTATGCGCTTCCTCATAAAGAATCATAGATATAAATTTAACGGAAAACACAATTTTTCCACTTTTTGTTTAAGTACATATTTAATATGTATATCGACAAAATGCTCTACTTACTATGTAATACGACTTACACGTCTATATTTTGCGTGTATCGAAGATATTCTCTATACCCCGTCTGTATCTACGAAGTCCTCAGTTGACTATGTGTCTTCGATTGCTTGTGTATAAGTGAAGTCCTCGGTTGCATGTGCGTATCTGATGTCCTCGGTTGCTTGTGTGTATATGAAGTCCTCGGTTGCTGGTGTGTATATGAAGTCCTCGCTTGCTGGTGTGTATATGAAGTCCTCGCTTGCTTGTGTGTATGTGAAGTCCTCGGTTGCTTGTGTGTATGTGTGGTCCTCGGTTGCTTGTGTGTATTTGATGTCCTCGGTTGCTCGTGTGTATGTGTGGTCCTTGGTTGCTTGTGTGTATATGAAGTCCTCGGTTGCTTGTATTTATCAGGCATGAGAAGTTTCCGTGAATCCGCGGAATCCCGCGGTTTTGTTTTAATTTTTTTTAGGGGAAAAATATTGATAAGTAATACCCTCCAGCATACCAATTTCAATCTTTTCCCATCCCTTTTGAACAATTGAACAGTGGCGTAGCCAAGGGGGGGGGGTTAGGGAATCACACCCCTCCCCATGCGGAATTTTTTGTCATAGAAAATGTATATTCTTCACTCACTTATCACACACGCGTGTACATATATATGAGTTGCAGTAGTCAACCCCCTCCCCCCCCATGAAAAATTTCTGGCTACGCCACTGCTCTTGAAGATATATACTTTTTTATCATTTCTTTATCTAAAGCTTTAATATCATGAGAATAAAAAATGACTTCTATTTAAGTTTTTTTTCTCAATATACTATCCCCCTCTCCTTCTCTCAGAAAGCAAAGAAAAGAAAAACTTATTGCGGCAGGTTCAGATATGCATAAAAATTGAAATTTGAAGCAATATTTTGACCCTGAAAGATATGTTTATGAAAGCAAATAAATATAACATGTTCATACATTTTCTTTTAATTGCTTTTGAAATGTTATACCACAGTAATTCGTGTGTGTAGCAAAACATTTTCCCCGATTATTTATTAGAATAATTAAGATTATGTGTTCTGTATTTATATTTTTTTATGAAAGCAATTAAACTTTAGCTCTTTTTTTCATTTTAGAAATGTACATAGTGATTTTTAAAGCATTATTTCATCTTTTTAAAGCATTGCTCGGGATTTCCTCTTTTTTTTCAATTTCACCGTTCTCAGCACTGATTTATATATAGTCCTCGATTTATTGTGTAAATGAAGTCCTCGGTTGATTGTGTGTTTGTAAAGTCCTCGGTTGATTGTGTGTTTATGAAGTCCTCGCTTGCATGAGTCCTCTATTGATTGTGTGTATCTACACTCGACACACACAAGAGTGTATCCAACGTCCTCGGTTACCTTGCGAAAATACATACTAAAGAAATAAACAATATTTTTTAAATTTTCGTTCCTATATGTGATATATTCCTTAATTGTTATGCCATGATGCTTACATTCTTTTAAAATTCCTATTTTTTAAGAGGTCCTCGGTGGCCGGTAGAAAAACATGGTCCTCGTTTTCCACCATAGGAGAACCTGTGTGCGTGTGTGTGTGTGTGTGTGTTTATGTGTATGTCAGTGAAAACGATACCTCCAAAACGGGGCATTCGATTGAACTCAAATTGGGTATATATGTTATAAACTACCGTCGCAAGACCGGTATTGATTTTAGTGTGTATAGGACTTATAGTTTTTCTACAGGGCTACGACAAAGATTTCTTTTACATGATGGCCTATGGGAGGAAATTCTTGAAAGTGCGCTAGCGTTTAAACGGTACATTCGATTGAACTCATATTGCGTATATCTAATAAATAAAATTCTCATGTCACAGTGTTAGTTACCATACTCCTCCAAAACGGCTCGACCGATTTTAAAGAAATTTTATATGTATATTCGTTAGGTCTGCGAATATGATTTTGTCTCATACCCCTAAGTCACAAGGGCGGTCCACCTTAAAATTTTTAGCACCAGAGTGCTAATAAGTTCAATCAGGATTTTTGTCTAGGCATTAGCGCATCGAGTCCCTTTTCAAATGTGTTTGCCAGATAACGTGGAGAGGGGGGGGGGCGTTAATAAAATGTTGAAAGTCGCACAAGGATTTGCAATTTTTGATAATGGATCGCTAAATGGGGAGCCAAAACGTGACAATTTATTATAAATATATTTCGAGTATAGTTAGAAAACGCCTGGCGTATATTGTAACACAGTTTTATTAGGCGATTTTAATATTGATTTCTATTCTGAAGAAGTGCTTTGTGGAACAAAGCACTGGAAAGGAAAGGAAAACACTGTACACTCATGGATTATGATTCCCATTTCATGTCTTTGCGGCATAGTTGGAATATGCCTATAGGACGAATATGCCTGGCGAAGATTGTAAAACAGTTTCAGTAGGCGATTTTAAGATAGATTTCGATTCCAGAGATGTGTTTTATGGTACAAGAAAGAGTTGATTCCTATTTTAAAGCCCCTCACTCTCGCCAACCTAAAAAATCCCCGTACTTTGGCGAGCTTTGCAGTCATGGGTCTCTGAGAGTAATGCACAAGTTTCAACGGTACTTACGTATTATCCCGGCGGTCCTCCAAGCCAAGCAATTTTCACCAAGATAAATGCCGGGCACATGAAATTGTTGATGGTTTGGAATACGATTGGCAATAGTTTGCCAGCAAATTTGACGAAAAAGTAGTTTGGCGGAAGTGACCGCCGGCATAATACGTACGTACCGTTTCAGCGCTCCCAAAAGAACTAGATGAAAACTAAAGTAAACAAATTAGCGATAAACGCACCAGTTAAGGAATTTGAAGACACTTTATTATTACAACTACATTAATTGGCAATCCAAAATAAATAAAAATGTAACGGCATGCTGTGCTTACATGTTGTTCCAAATCGCCATTTTAATTCTAAATTATGATTGCCACATAAATGCAAAAAATTGTCATTGTAACTGCATATGTTTAATGATCGCCACCTTGGCGAGAGTCGAGGCGTTAAAGTAGGAATCAACCCAAGAAAGACATACATGGTATACGCATGCATTATGATGCGCATTCGAAACAATATATAGAACGATGAAGTGTAGTTGTAGTTGTAATATACTTGGCGAATATTGTAAAATAGTTTTAGTAGACGATTTTAAGATAGATTTCGATTCCAAAGATGGGTTTTACGAAACAAGAAAAAAAAATACAGCACAGTCATGAATAATATACACTTTCCAACTTAATGGAATATGAGAGAAAAATAGGGACGACGCATAAATTATGATACGATTTTAATATATAGCGCTATAGTGCGTATTTAAAATCTGAAAATGTTTCAGATTTTCATCCTTTTATTATTATTTTTTTTTGGACAAAATTTTTTATGGAATGACTATGAATAAGTCTCAAGGCCAAACTATGTTTGTTTGTGGCTTAGATTTGAGCACGCCATGTTTTTCACACGGACAATTATACGTGGCATGATCTCGAGTGGGCAAACCATGCAGTTTGTTTGTGTTAGCTAAAAATATTGTTCACTCTATTCCGTTAAGGGATTGATATTATTTTTTAGTAAAATTATTGTAATTAGCGATATATATAAATGTAAAGAATAAATTACAATGAATTAAAAATATAAATGTTTGGTATTGAGTTATTTTTATATTCCAGCATGGTTCACAGCGCTCCTTGCCTCTTCCACTCATATACCACATCCTCACACACTTACAATAAGTTAGTCATTTCTTTCTACTAAAATAATCCTAGGAATAATTTATATGGCAAAACAACGTTTGCCGGGTCAGCTAGTATATATGTATATTTATATAAGCCACTAAAGGATGATTTAGTAGAATAGTATAAAATACTTCAATTGGTTTTGAGACTCATTTCTGTATATTTTTTAAGATACAGTGACTTGCATAAATACAATGTGAGGACTTACCAAGATTATAATCATAATCGTAAAAAAATAAATATTAAAATATCGCTAACGATGTTGCATTAATGCAAAGATAGACTAACAATAGGCTAATTATGAACATCCCATATATATATTTGCTTGTTGCATTTCACAAACTGATAATAAACGAAGTGATTGAATGAAATATGATTATTTTTTGACATACACTTTTAAATTAACAGGATATATCGCATACTTATCAAAGTTTTCATAAGTTAAAAATAGCTACACCTAACAAGATAATTTATTTTTTTCATTACATCTTATAAAAAAATAACAATACTGATCTACAAGACAACAATTTATTGAGTTTTTACCAGTTTAAACTATTTTAGATAGTTTCTTTAAAAAACTACGCAATGTTTCGAAAATATTCAGCCTTTTCGATGGAACAAGCATGTTATATTTTATTTTAAATAATTTTTCTTTTTCTAAAAATGTTGCTGCAGCTGTTACGTTAAGTAAAAGAAAAAGTTAAACCAGAAGGTTGCTTTGTGAAGCAGTGTTAAAATGTCGAGCAGAGAAATGGATCAAAGGAAAAGGGTTACCACAAAAAAAACCTAAGTTGCATTACTTCATAGTGAAAACTAGTTAGAAGTATTTAAAATTAATAATGTCTTTGTAACGGTGTTACTGAAATTGTAGAGCCTGAATCAGTAGAGTGTCTCTTCGCACAGTACAGTTCGGGTGAGACATTTAACCCTATAACGCGCAGTGTTCCCGCTCTGGGAACACCAAACTCTGACATTTAGACTGTTGCCAGTCACGAAGAATAGATTTGGTTTCAATAAAAACAGTTGCGGGTGACATAGCTCCACGAGAATCCTTTACTTTATAGCACGACATTTCCCGTAAAAAAAATGGTCACGATTATTTTTAACAGCACTTACATCTGCTTAAAAATGGAAGGATGCGAGAACAGCTGGATAGATTGTAAATGCTGAAAAAAGGGCAGCCGTTGCCATAGCTCGACTTAACTACCAGCAACATGGCGGACGATCGAAACGTTCATCGCTTGCCACAGATCTAGAGACCCTTTTTTGACGACAGCTGGCTGTGCCGCACAGACAGCTGCGTCAAAAAAGGGTCTCTAGAGCATTTGATAACTATGATCGTCTGTTGTACCTGGACATGGAATTTCATTCACTTGAGGAGCAGGTGCGTGCAACAGTGAGACCGCTTGCTGAGACCTCACTTTATGAACAACCTACGTATATTATACAATAAAAATGTAGCTATTTTGTCTGTAGTATAGGATTCAGATTCTCATAATATTTGAGGATATACAACTTTTGGAAGAGTCATTCCAAAAAGACCTATTTGCGTATCGCTTATAGATTCTTTGTTGATCACTAAAAAACCGACCGACGCACGGTCCAGTATTGTGAATGGAGCAGTGAAAGTCTGCAAAACTTGGAACAAAGAAAAGGCGATTAAAGCTGACATTTTTACGAAAGATAATTTATGGCTTTACAGCGGAAAAAATACTGTATGTCCAAAAAAGCATGTCACAGTTATAAATTTTAATTACATCAACTGTAAACGTTGTAAAGTATTACTTCTAGGTCGCATCTATCGCATCGCTGTGCCGGCACAGCCAGCTGCATCAAAAAAGGGCCTCTAGATCTGTGGCACGCGATGAACGTTTCGATCGTCCGCCATCTTGCTGGTAGTTAAGTCGAGCGATGGCAACGGCTGCCCTTTTTTCAGCATTGGGAAAGGGTTGCGCCTCAAAGGATTAAA
Source organism: Cheiracanthium punctorium (assembly GCA_038373885.1). Taxonomy (NCBI): domain Eukaryota; kingdom Metazoa; phylum Arthropoda; class Arachnida; order Araneae; family Cheiracanthiidae; genus Cheiracanthium; species Cheiracanthium punctorium. Next base: position 16,484 of record JAWZYV010002440.1, read on the forward strand.
AATTTTAATGAAATGAGAAATTAAAAAATATTAACGTGCTTATTACGATGTTTTTCACACTATCGCAGAGTGAATAAGACAATGAACATGACACATGCCTATAGTGTGAAGATCCCAGGTGCGGGAATATCGCGCGGCTGTCGATCTAACGGTCTGGAGTTTTGGGCAGTTTTCTCCAGATGTGATATGAATACGCTTTAAAACCCTCAACCCTTCGAAGCGCAGCCATTTGCCAATGCTGAAAAAAAAAGTGCAAGTGTTGCCATCGCTGGATTTAACTATCAGCAAGATGGCGATCGATCGAATCGTTCATCCAGAAGCGGTTAGAGAACCAAGAGATCTAGAGAACATTTTTTGATACGGTTGTGCGCGCACAGTATTCAGCTAGTAATAACATTAGCAGTAAGATAAATTTTGAGATAAATGTAACTTAAGTAAGAGTTTATAAATAAATAAAGCATTTATTTTGATAAGAATAATAAGCGGGACGTTTGCATCTAACAATTGTTTCGTGATACCAGTATGTATAAAAATGTGCCATAGAGTTATAAATAAATTTTGAGCGTCCCATCATTAACGTATAATAGATATTGCTTTCGAATTCTGATCTCCAAAACCTGTAGCAGATGTCACTAGCGTAGCTATAGCTTTCTAATAGGAAGCATTCAGCTAAAGAGAGGGGGGGGGGGATCCATTCATATTATAAATTTTGATGGACATTAAATTTTACTCTAAATATCTGGTAAAAATTTTCAATAACACTAAAAAATTTTTTTTTATTTTTTTATAGTAAATTGTGTTTGTTAAGCACTGAATTGTAAAATTTACAAAATTAACATAATTTTTAAAATGTTTTATTTTCAAATTTTATGTAAAATGTAAATATATTTACCAATTAAAGATTTTGAGTATAGTATACTAAGAGGAAGGGTGTAATTCTCTACACCCACCCCCCTCTTATGTACTTCCGTGACAGACATACTTTTCTGTTCAATTAACTAGAAATGCCATCTTAACTATAAGAAATCCTTGTTTTTCGCTGCCGGAATTGCCGATAGATGGAGCTGTTTGGACTTCTGACTAAATCCCTATCCACATTTTAAAACTCAAAACTTTTTTGGCAAGTTTTTCTCGCCTGTGTTTTTATTTATACGTAGTAACAAAGCATTTTGTTTATATGTTTGACACGCCTTCAATGAGGAAGCTTTTGGTAAATGATGTGTAAACATTTCTTTCGAACCGAGAATATTTTGAAAAGAAACGCTCTTAAAGGAAATGCTGTGAAAAAATAAATATTGCATTATATTTAGGTGTATACTGTCTTCAGGATTTCTGGATTTCAAATGATCGTAAATTTGTCGAAAATTAAAGTTTGAAAGTATGCATTTGTGTTTTTTTTTATATCAGTAAAAAATATTTGAAATTAACTGTATAAAAAGTAACAAATAGATAATTCTGAACAAAATATGCCATTCATGCTTAAAAAGGTAGAACGAATTACTTTGTGTTAATTTCAGCGTAAATCAATGTTCAGAAATGCGTTTTCTATAACTAGAAGTTGTTATTGTTATATATTTGTAATCTTATCAGTTTTTTTTTAAAGTTTCAATAATTAAAAGATTATCAGTTACTTTACTGTAAAGTATGGCGTTGCTCGTGCAATAGAAGAGAAATGGTAGTTTACCTTAAATATTGATTGTAAAGGGAAGGAATGTGAATTCCCCCAGCTGAAATGATAAAAAAAAGGACATGATGTTCAGATGTCAGTAGAAACTTCCTTTCTGCTACGATCTTTCCGGAATAGAGAATTTTCAATGGAGACCTTTTCAGAAAAAATTCTAATTAATATTTCTACACAGTTAAAATTTAAAACAGGGCGATATAAATGTCTTATCAAGGGTTAAAAGATATAAAAAATGTTGCCTGTTAGAACTTTCGATGCGACAGTTTCAATTTCACATCGAAAGAATTTACCTGAAAAGTGATATTTCTTTTAAAAATTCTTTAAAATCTACACATTTAAGTACGATTTTGAAATAAAACTTATTTGAAAAAGCGTAGTTTCCGATGATACAAGAAGTATAGTTTGCGAAAGAAAATTTAGCTCGCGATATCACAAAATGCACGGAAAATAGTCAGAAACCGGACAAAGCATACAATAACTATAAAACTAAAAATAGGATTTTTTTTTTCAGCAATAGCTTTCTCTTGTCCTATTTAGTCAGGGTGCCAAATTTAGTCCAAATCTGAGGAACGGTCTTGGTGCCTATCGTGAATAGACAAACAGACAAGAAAGCTATTTTATATAGATTTTGATACGCAAAACTGTACAGGAAGGGCATACTCCTTATCAAGAACTTAGGTTTCATACCTGATGCATTGGCTGGGATATATGGTTAAGCATATACTAAAAAAAACCCTTATATGCTGATATTGATATGCTAATTTTGAAATTTTTTTAACCAAATATAACATCATTCAAAATTATTTTTATTTACCATCTGAATAACTATGTCACTACATCTGAACCTTAATTTTCAATAAAAATAATTGTATTGCTATAAAGTACATTTGATAGTCGATGTTTAAAAAATTTACTTCCTAAACACTTACTTCACACTTAAATTCCATTCAAGCAAATAATATTCTCCCTATCCCCATAATAAAGAGCTGAATGTAAAACACTACTGTTCTCAAAACAAGTTTGAAAGGTAAATAAAGTGATCTCTGATTAATTCCATCACGTACACATTTATATCGAATCTAAAACTTAGAAACAGAATTTGCGTTCGAAAGAAAGTGCCTTCCTTATATATGGCGCATTAATCTATCGCTATCACATGCCAAAATACGGGAGCCTGCAAATTGGGCGATTTTTACCTAAATGCATTTTCGAGGTCTCCAAGCAGTGCTGTATACATTGCCCGAGCCCCAAATCTTAATACCGAATAGTTTACGTGAAAATTGAGAGACCATTGTTGATTGATCGTTTTTAGCAGTTTCCAACAAGCTAATTAAAAATGATGATTGCGATAATTTTATTTGTAAAAATTGTATGCATAAATGATTTGATGTCACTCCCAGCGTCCTCGAGGACGAAACTGAAACTAAGTTCCTGCTTTCATTGTTTGCATATAGAGTTTGACTCACCGGTTGTACCATTATATTTCAATGGAACGACAAAATGGGTCAATGTAGTTGAATGTTTAAATACTCTACTGATGAAATATACAGTGTGGTTGTAATTAAACTTCGTTGTACAGCTAAAGCGGGTGAACAGATTCAGTAGCGCAAATGGGATTTTATTTCGGGGCGGGGGTTGTGTATCAAATTCTAAGCAAAGTTTCTATTCTAAGCTAAATATCAAATCGTGAGCTTACTAAAGGGTCCCATTTTGGGGGAGGGGTCAGCAGCCGCCTCAGCCCCCTCCCCCTCTGGAAACGCTCCTAAACGGATTTAGCCAAGTTTTGTATATAGACTATAGATCAGAGGTTCCCAAACTTTTTTCCCTCGTAGACCACTTTCAAAATTTTACTGGTTTCGGTGGACCCCCTGCTGCTACATTTCTACCATATTTTCAGCCTTTCAGCCCACTGAAATGATCCTCCCATTTTTTTTTCGGCAACGTAGACCCCTGTCGAGTCTCGCGTGGACCCCTGGGGGTCCACCTGGACCACTTTGGGAATCACTGTTATAGATGATATACGCTCAAAGACTTTCGCAAAAAATATTTAATTCGAAATATGACCAGTAGATGGTTCTTTGCATGGAAAAACAGCAAATTTAACAATGAAAACGACTAACTCGAAATGTAGGAACAATTTCAACATTTATTCAACAGTTTCTAAACCTTTATTAACTAACCTGCGACAATTCTTAAACGGAATTTACATGCAAAACGCCACTAGCGGACGTTTTTGGAACTGAATTAGTGTGCCAAAGTTGGCGACAATCTGCTCACTTATTTAAACTACGGAATGCTGTTTATAGGGCAAATTACGTAGGGGAATGTTGTTTATAGGGGAATTTAACTATAACCACCCTGCGTATATACACCCTTAAGATCTCACCATTGCAGAGTGGATATGACACAGTGCACGTGGTAGATAGTTAAAGTGTTAAGAGCACTATATTCGGGCCTACCACGCGACTGTCGATATAACGGTTTGGAGTTTTGGGCGGTTTTCTCCATTTGAAATGTAAATACGCATTATATCCCCATAAAATGTCTCTCGCCCAAGCCACCCTTCCGTATAGAAGATGCCCCTCATGCAGGCTCGCCATAAGAAACTAACAACAATCCCCGCCTCCCCCTTAAACCCATGGTTCCGAATATCTTATAGAATGCGAATGTGTTTAAATATGTAAGTTTAAGATAGTGTGCATGAAAATGAAATTCTATCAAAAAAATTTTTTACAGTAATGAATGATATTTAAAAAAAATTATGTCATCAAATTACATCAACGAGAACTGTTTACTCCAAATGCACGAAATATTAGTAAACCTTGCCGTTTCTGAAATTTATTACCTGACCCAACGCAGAAAAGTATATCACATATTGCAAAAATGTATCGTAAAAGCATTTAGAAATAGGAGTTTTGTGAATCTCTTTAAGACTTTCCATCTATATCACTTAATGTCGTCATGTTAATGTAGATAGACTTAGGCAATGTTATTGCAATGAAACAATGAATTGGAACAGCTGCAGTGCGCGGTATTTTAATTAGAAGTCAGCCTTGAAATTAATTCATTGCGCGGAGATAAACATGTTGTGAAATGAATGTTACAAAGATATATATGGTTACGAGTAAACATTTCCTCATTTCTCATTGTGGATAAAGTATGAAGTAGTATAGAAGTAAACAGATATTTGAATTCTCGAAAGATAAAACTGCCCATTTGTAGGCACTATTTACCTTACTAATGATAAACTAGAAGGATTTCTTAGAATTAAGGTTATATTCAACGAACCTGTGAAGCCACGTGAAACTTAGTGATTTCACGATTAACTTCGATTTAATGTCTTAAAAAATGAAGGCTATTAAGTACAAGATGCATATAAATAATGAGGTACAGAAAGAACACTGAAAAGACTGGTGTTAAACTTAAAAATAAATAAAAACTTTGTGTAAAACATACATAAAATGATACTTATGATAATTTATCATTTTATGTGTGTTTTATTTTAAATATCATTTATCATTTATCACTTATCATTTTATGTGTGTTTTATTTTTATGTTATTTATTTTAAATAATGAGGTAGTTCAGGATATTGATTAAAAAAACGTAGACCTAACCACATGTACCCAAAGAGCAGATGCAAGGAACAGAGACAGCTCTAGCAACAATAAATAGAAGCACTTGTTCCACCAGATGATTTGTGGCAAGATCTCTCGCGCATAACTTTTGCACATCTAACTCGTCTTAGGCACTATTTCCGTTTTCTACTAATTATTTCCGGCCAGCGCACTCATTTCCGTGTTCATCGTTATATTTTGAAGAAAAATGGTATAGCTACTCTGCAATACGGATGCAAATCATGATTTGTGAAAGGCTCTGAAATAAACTTTCACAGAGGAGTGTTTTTTTTTTCTTCATGTTTTTAAAACATACTTTCCATAGATGAAGAATTTTTTAATGTATCCACATCTACTAAACTTAGCGATAATTTTTCCTAGAACAGAACAAAGGAGCGGTCTTGTTAAAGAAAAGCACGCAAGGGCTATCTCCGAGTACACGAAGTGTACGTACCATAGAGAATAAATAGATGGAGTGAGGAGCATTGTTCCGCTAAATTGATGAGAAATACCCCATAACAGTAATGGGGGAAAAAAGTGCCCTATTTGGCTGGTTATCCTAAGGTGACCATATTTTTGAATGTAAAATTGAGGACATGTCCTCGAATTCGAAACAAAATTGTAGTAATTTTATTCGAAACAAAATTGTAGTAATTTTATTCGAAACAAAATTGTAGTAATATATTTTTATAGTATAATAACTTAACTGAAAAACCATGTAATAATTAAAAATTGTCCCCAATTGCTTTTTAGCATTTTGGGGACAAATTGCAAAAAAAACCCAGAAATTTGGGACTGCCCCGAAAATTAGGGACGTATGGTCACCTTATGTTATCCCCTATTACCCGTCGCTCCGTTTCTCAGTGGCACGCCTGCTGACACTGACTGCGTTAGATTTGTCATAGCATGGCCCTTTTGTTCGTTTAGCCACTTTATTTGGATGCTAGGGGGTATTAGTTGTCACTTCTCTGATTACGCATGCGCGAAATCCTAACCAGTTCGGTTTTTAAAATATGGGATCATTCACCTAACTTTTCAGACGCACCTTGTAGTTTCATTTAACGATAAATTAATGCAAGTTCTTGACACATGTCACCCCCCCCCTCCAAGAGTTGAGGTAGAGGGACCACCCGGGTCAAGGAGCTGGACGCAGCCTTACGCCATTTAATTGTTGAATTATTTTATTTTAATACACACTAGAAAAATATTAGGATTTTTTTTTCATCTAATGAAAATTTACAAGAGATTCTACAGCTAATTGTAGCTTAAAATTTAAGATTATATATTTATGATAAATAGTTTATCATAAATGATCAATAAAATTGGTGGTGGTCGTTATTGTCATTGCGTGTATTATGTGAAATTGTTTGCGTATTTAGAGCCTGATTATGACCAGCAAGGGCCCCGGTCATTGATGAATTTGTCGGCCCCCATCTATGAAATCTGCTTTCATAAGCAGATTCTATAAAATTGCATAATATTTTCATAAAATTTTGATATAAAAGAGAACATTCCAGAACAACATTTGATATTGGGGGCCCTGGGGAAAGTTCCGATTTGCCCATGCGATAATAAGTCTCTGTGCGTATTAGCGCAGAACTTCTGCCCGGAAATCTCCCAAAAGAAAATGCCAGTTAACACATCCACCCACTAAGCTCTTCGTCTGTACACTGTTTTTCATCTTAAATTCCACTCTAAAAAGAAAAAGGGTAAGATATGAACATGCAATAATAATGCTGCACACGACTGTAAAATGGAAGGGGTGGGACCCCGTCTCTGATCATCCTGGGTCCAGGGCTCGTCATCTTATGTGGGGTATCATGTCTCGACAAAAATAACCTCCTAAAATTAGGAAGTACTTCCAGGAAACATATTACTGCATGAAACTTACGTGTACGGCCAATACACTCTTTTTTTACTATCCAAAACCACAGAAAAATAATTACAGCATTTCTTATCTCATAACTATTTTCTTTTACGATCCAAGGCACAATCAAAATCTAATTTAGAAACAACTAATTTATTGCTAGAAAAAACTCTCGGGGGAATATTTTAATGCATAAACTGTATTTCTAGGGAAATAAAGAGTTTCTTTTTTCCCTTTCTAAAAACGTTACTTGATTTGAAGATAAGCTTCAGATCCTGTTCTTTCTACTCAACAGCCTAATCCGGGGAACTTCGTGCCCGTCCCCCGGGGAATGGCGAGGGACGTGCGCCTTCCCTGGTTTCCCGAAATCTTTGGGGAGGGGGCCAATATGGATTTTTTTGATCCCGTTTCAAGTGGAGATGTTTATATATACTACTTACTCCCTGGAGAAAACGTAGAAACCCTGCCATAGTATTATGCCAAGTGCATGTTGTGATTGAAGTGGAACTGAAATTCATTTGCCTCTGTCTGTTACACACACTTATATACAGGTTGGACAGAAAGGAATAACCCAGGCTATGAAGAAATACATTTAGAATTTTCACTGTATATAACTAATATAATAATGAAGTAATATATTAACTCCGGACGCCCTTATAGTGATTCTATTTTTTAAGAAATGCGAAGTTTTAGAATTTATTCAAACTCAAAAAATAAAAATAAATAAAATCAGACATTGTTTTAGTCATAATTGATCATCATGTTACTAAACTTCATTCTGTTCTCTAAAGCTGTTTTTAAGTGATACGAGAACAAACATTTACACGATATTTACAAAATCTCAAAATATAGGTGGAATTTTTGAAAAAATTAAATGAAAAATGATGCGTTACTTTTCAAAAATATGTTTGTTTGACAAAAATGTGGTACACGATTTAATTCTTTATCTATTAGAGATAAAGGGACAAAGTAAATTTTAAAAAAATGTTGAAAATAAGGTATTATACTATTTCAAACGACTCAGAAGTGTACATGTTGTTAAGGGTTACAAAATGAATTCCTCCATCAAAAAAACTGTCTTTATCATTTATAGTTCTGCTACAGGAACTCTCAAAAGATTTGCAATGCATTACGGTCAATGGCAATTTTAGGGAAATTCATCCATTTCAAGCACAATACCGTCCTACTATATAAGTTAGGTAATGGTCCGACCACGGTCACGTGCCTCCCTCAAGAACTACGTCAAAAGTCGCGAAGCTTGGCGACTTTTGGTGTATGTGTGTCTGTATTTAACTCTCAAATCTCAAAAACTATTAGTCGTAGAATTTTGCAATTCATATAAAAGCTTTTTGCAACATTTAATTGTGCATCTCGATTTTTGGTTCCAATCTACTGGAGAGTTTATTTACAGGACCAGCCAAAAGAATTTTAATACATTAATGCCTATGGAAATCTTCAATGGATTACATCTGTAGACAGTCATTGTTTAGTCCATGACCAAAACCTCGCCATTTGTCGTCGACCTTGGCAAGTTTTGCCGAAATATCGCCAAATTTGGATAATTAACAGCATAATGACATAAAATACATTTAGGTGTATGTATATTCTAGGTGAATGTATAAAGTCTGTGGTCAATTACTACTTTGGCCATCTCCAAAATCTCGCAAACTGTCTCAAGCTTGTCGGCTTTTGGTAAAGTATCACCCTATTAAGTTTCAAAAACAAATCTTTCAAACTGAACCGAACTTGGCCATATCGGAAATATTTGGATAGAAATCGCTAACCTTACTATTACTGCAGTATTTTATCTCTTTCAAACAAAATAAGTTTAGATGAAGTGGACCGAAAATATTTTTGATTTAATAAGACGTGCAAGGAAGTCATGTGTTGTCCACATCAGATTTTTTTTTTCTCTTCGAGAGCCATTGAAAAATGGTTTAATTCAGCATATATTCATTTTCCTATTTCTGACAGTTTTTAAGATATACATCTCAAATGTAGTACATCGACTCGTTAGTGTACGGGACACATTTTATTAACTGGATTTAACTGGATATGTTTTTTTTTTTTTGTTGTTGTTCTTTGGTCGTTTGGGAATTAAAAAAGCGTAACTTTCAGAAAATTTACGACAAGAATTTTTTTCTTAACATAATACTTTTTTCTACCTTATTTTGTACATTTTCTGTAATTTACATTACCCATTTATATCTAATAGGTAAAGAATTACAGCGTATTACCACCTTTTTGGGATACCCAGTATATTTGATGTGGCCACCCACCAGGTAAAACAGGTCTAACCTTACTATTACATAACATAATACTTTTTTCTACCTTATTTTGAACATTTTCTGTAATTTACATTACCCATTTATATCTAATAAGTAAAGAATTACAGCGTATTACCACCTTTTTGGGATACCCTGTATATTTGATGTGGCCACCCACCAGGTAAAACAGGACGTTTACGGTTGTCCCTCCCCCCCCCCCCCCAACTGAAAATGTCAAAAACATACACTCATGTCCATAAATTAAGGATAATGAAGTTCAGGCAAAGAAAGAGAAAGAAGCAAAACAAATTTGACTTATTTGTAAAGTCTATTTATTAAACGAAAAGTAAAGAGCAAAATAGAGGCTATATGTTTGACATAATTAATAAAAATTGCAAGTTTTACTCCCTTGACCAAATTTCAAAAAAGAACCTATTTACAAAAAACAGTATAACATGGTTAGTAGGATGGTTAATACGGAGTATGTCTCCCGGACGATGCAATACAGGCCTGACAACGCCTAGGCATGCTGAGTATCAAATGATCAATCTGATCTTGGGGAATATTACACCACTCATCAAGCAATGCACTCCGAAGTTCCGGTAGACATGTGGGAGGGGGTTGACGGGCTGCAATTCGTCGGCTAAGCATATCCCACACATGCTCTATTGGATTCAAGTCCGGTGAGTATGCTGGCCAATGCATACGGATGATATCCTCCGATTGAAGGCATTCGTCTACAATGTTTGCACGGTGAGGACGGGCGTTGTCATCCATAAACACAAATTCAGCACCCATGGCGCCCCGAAACAAACGTACATGTTGTTCCAGAATGACATCCCGATAGATGTGGCCTGTCATCGTTACACTCTGAACATGCAGGTCAGTTCTGGAACCAAGAATAATTCCTCCCCAAACGAGCCATCCTGCATCACCGTAACGGTGTCTTTCAATGGTGTTCTCTTGGTGGTAACGGGTACCTGGCGCTCTCCAGATGAATGTCCGGCGAGAATCAGACTCCAAACTAAACCTGGACTCGTCGGAAAACATCACACAAGACCACTGTTGCGGTGTCCACAATGCATGCTCTCTACTCCAGGTTAATCGCAGGCGATAGTGAGTTGCGGTAAGTGGAACACATCTGACAGGCCTACGAGAATATAGACCAATGTGCCCTAAGCGTCTGTACACGGTCTGCCTTGAAACTGTCGTACCGGTAGCTGAAGAGAGCTGACGAGACAGGTCTGATGCTGTACTCCGTCTGTTTCTTTTGGCAGTAACTGCCAAATAGCGGTCCTCATTCGGCGTTGTAACTCGGGGGCGACCTGTGCTGTAACGTCTACTCACATTACCATCATCTTGGAATCGTTGCCAAAGCCTGGAGATGACACTCTGGGCGATTCCAAGTTCCTCGGATACTTCCAGCTGGGTATGTCCACATTCCAGTCGTCCGATAATTCTGCCACGTAAAACATCATCCAAATGCCTCCTTTGTGCCATAACTATGCGGTTTTTGCACTGAAAGGCTTTCACAGCGCTTGTGAACAATTTTACTTCTTTGCCACCATTCCTTATATACCCCTCTCTTACACTCTCGTCATTGTGACGTACCATCCACGCCATCTGGTGGTTTCCTGTAATTTGCATATTCTTCTTCAAGATGTGTGTGATCATTCCACAGGTGAAATTTTTATTTTAGAGATCAATTTCTGTGTGATTCTAAATTATCCTTAATTTATGGACATGAGTGTACATTACTAAAAAGGAATGCTCAAAATTTGAAAAAAAAAATCTTTTATTAATTCTTAATGTTTCACTTAATAGTTAAACTACCCATTAGTATATTCCGTTTTTGAAACCAATGTAAAAGTATAGTCCGAAATTACCCATGCTCCCAATTGGAAACACAGGGGAAAATTTATACAATATTTGTTTTTTCACGTTTAAATGACTAATATCATTTAAATATCATTAGCAGACAAAATATGCAAAAAGAAATATTTAAAATATATGCCTAGATATCAATTCGGTCTGTGAAAGGGTAACATGTATGAATGAACACTTGTTGAGATTGTTCAGATTATACAGAACGTTCAGTGCCGCGCAAAGCTTCGCTCAAAATAGACTAAATTCAATTATAATCTCATTGTGTGTGTACATTCTGTCTTGCAATCAGAAATGACATTGATTGATCACGAACGTCGATAATCTAGATACATCAGCAACACATCATGGAATAAGCCTTTCCCTTTCTCTCAATAAATTGGTATTGTGGGGCATGCGGTTGGCAACAGCCTTCTAGATTAGTGTCGGCCAATCGTTTTCCTCTTCTACACCCGTATAAAAAGTCCTATCGAGATCTTGGAGCTTTGGTTGTGCAGTGTTTTACTTTATACAACTCTATTGTTATTATTGTTTGATGGAATCAGTATTATTATTATTATTATTATTATTATTAATATTATTATTATGAATTGTATTATTATTAATAAATTATTCCGAGAATGAATTATTGTTGTTATTCCAAGCACGCTTGAGTTTCAAGCATTTATAAGGATGGAAACAAACATCGGTGTGGGTTGAACCAACACCTCCTAGATATACAATGCCTGATAGCAGAAACTTTTACGTCATCACTAGGTCCACTAAATTGACGTCATCAGACAATTATTTTCACAATGTAAAACTACTGAAAGTGTCGTGAATTTACTCCCTCATAAAACATTTTAATGAATTAAGATAGAAATTTTAATTTTACGACAAATGGGAAATTTTAACTGCTACTAATTATGTAATATAGAAATAGATCATAATAAATTATTTTTTATGAGAAGGTATTTAAATTTTTATCCTTAATTTAAGATATTTTCCGCATTCGTAGTATCCACTAGAAATTTTAAATAAATTTACTTTGTGAAAGTAAAACTGTGATGACGTCACTTTAGAAGACCTAGTGATGACGTAAAAGCTTCTGTTCTTAGGCCTTCTATATCTAGGAGGTGTTGGATGAACATCAGTTTAACTTTCAGTGACTTGTGGGTTATCCGTGGTCGGATCAACTTCACATGTTGCATGTGATTTGTTCTAGATAATCTATATTAGGGGGAACAAGACTGCTTGTTATTTGTGACAAAACGATGTTAAATAAAATTTTTGTTGTTGCTGTTATTTCTAATGCTCTCTGACAACCGCGAAGCAATGCCAGATCCTCCCTATAGGACGAAGATGGTCGAAATGGGACGGCTTCCATTTCAATGAGCCCCAGTTGGACGAAGTCCGAATTTGCTCGGAGTCTCGTAATTTTAAACCAATTCCAGATGGGAGACCTAGGACCTGAAATTGACACTCCCAGAGATATCGTTTGAGCTTGGAGAACATGGAGCCACGAGCAGATTTTACATGCATCACCCCCATTAGCGTACACGGTTCCACAGCAGCCCACAGGAGAGAGGCTTTCACCCTCCCAATCACTAGACAAGCCGGTGCTGCTTCACTTTCCCTGATTTTAGGGGAACGAAGGTTAGTGACTAGGTCACTGCGGTACAGATAAAACTTTCAAATAAACAAGAGATGCTTTAACATAAAACAGGAAAATTTGACACCTTTTTGTGTAATGTTTAAAAACATAAAACAAAAACTTATACAAATAACTGTTTATTCAGTCATCCTGTTTCTCTTGTATATTACATCTAATCTGTTTTTACAAAACATTTCGAAAATCAGTAAATTCGTTAACATATTAAAATGTTAATAAAATTAAAATGCAATTAAATACAAAGAAGTAAAATGTTTAGCTTTCATTATTTAAAACTTCTAGTGAAGTTATGAATATTGAATGCAGTTAACGTAAATTATATCTATTTTAGAAACTACTGATTATGATTCAAGTGAAAAAAGCATAAAAATAGAGGGTGGCCATAATTAAACTGCACGTGTTCAAGGGGTGCTGGAGTGAAAACTACTGGGAATATTCCAGTGAAATTTGGTATCTACACGTTTCAGAACATGCGCAAGTCAAATATGAAAAAAATCGCCATTTTCGACCGATAGATGGCGCTGTATCGTATTTCAACGCTCCTCGGTGGCATATACAACTTCCAAAACCAATAGACAGAGCATAATGATATTCTAAGAGGCATATAAACAATATAAAACATCATTTACAGTTTATCAAAATTCAATACAATTCGCTTCAGTAATTAAATTTTTACACCATCATGTACTCAAAAATTAACGTAATTTGAGATCACAAATTAAACAATCCATAAAGACGCTTTGGAAAACAATTAAACCATTATTTATTCAATGAAATTATCACAAGATGTGCTCAATATGCGAACCACCAGATGCTATCACATGCTGAAAGCGTAGAACCGCATGGTCCACCGTCGAATTTAAAATATCTGGGTTAACACACCTCACGTGTCTCGTTATGCTAGATTTCAATTCAGCAATAGAAGCATGTCGTTCTATATAAATCATATCTTTCAGATGTCCCCACAGATAATAATCGCAAGGATTAAGGTCCGGTGAACGTGGGCGCCAAACTGTAAATGATGTTTTATATTGTTTATATGCCTCTTAGAATGTCAGTATGCTCTGTCTATTAGTTTTGGAAGTTGTATATGCCACCGGGGAGCGTTAAAATACGATACAGCGCCATTTATCGGGCAAAAATGGCGATTTTTTTTCCATATTTGATTTGCGCATGTTCTGAAACGTGTAGATACCAAATTCCACTGGAACATTCCCAGTAGTTTTCTCTCCAGCACCCCTTGAACACGTGCAGTTTAATTATGGCAACCCTGTGCTTCAAGTGGACCTCGAAAATGTTTTCATAGGACTCGGTGAAGCTGGGAATGAACCTGCATAGATTCTCTCCTTCAAATAAAGTTTATAAGTATATTTTGTGTTGATGTGTGGACATTTTAGCCATTTTGTGGATTACACGCGAAATATGACTATCTGCTGTTGCTCTGCCAACCAATTCCAAAGATAATTCAAAGTTTAGTGTATTCTGTAAGGAAATGAATTTAACTTACTAAAACTTTTCCGAGTCTCTCAGAGATTAAAACCTAATTTACAGAATTTAAAGAGTTCACTTACAGTTCTCATTCTTTGATCCTGTAAACAAACTTGTAACAAAATGGTTTTGCAATTTATTGAAAAACCTCTGTAAAGCAGATATGAAACATACTGTTATTACAGATTTGAGAAAATGTCTGAAGTACACTGCTGGCCATCGTAAATGCAACACCCTGAAGGAAGCATGCAAATAATATGAAATTTACAACATGCATTAGCTGAGGTGAGATATGCAAATGATTAGAATTTCAGCGCAGACGCACATCAAGCGCGCCTGTGGCGCCACCTCAAAGCGCTATTTAAGGCTTGGAGATTTCGACGGTTTCAAGTACAGCAATTGTGTTTTTCTTGCTTTTTTTTCAAAAAAACGATAAATTATGCCTCGTAGGAAACAACGATCATCTTTTGATCAAGTATCCGAGTTTGACAGAGGAAGGATAGTGGCATACCGAGATTGTGGGTTATCTTTCAGGGAAATCGGTCGTCGTATTGGACGAAACCAAACAACTGTGATGCGGATATGTGATCGTTGGGTGCAGGAGGGTACGACGGACAGACGTGATCGACCGCATCGACCTCAGTGCACCACGTCACGTGATGACAGGCAGATTGTACGCATGGCAGTGACGGACCGCTCAGTCACATCACGAACCATATCACAGCAGATTCAGTCTGTAACGCATCATCCAGTGTCTGCGCGTACCATTCGACGTCGTTTACAGCAGAATGGTCTGTCCGCAAGACGTCCGTTGCTTTGTCTACCTCTGACGCGGAACCACAGACGTCTCCGCCGCCAATGGTGCGATGAAAGAAGGATGTGGACGACAGAATGGAATGAAATTCTCTTTACTGACGAGTCACGCTTCTGTATGCAACACCACGACGGTCGGATTCGAGTCTGGAGACACCGTGGAGAGAGGATGCTGAACAGCTGCATTATGCACCGTCACACTGGTCCTGCACCGGGTATTATGGTATGGGGCGGTATCGGATATCTCTCTCGCACTCCTCTAGTACGCATTGCCGGTACTTTAACCAGCCAGCGCTACATCTCCGAGGTGTTGGAGCCAGTTGTCCTTTCTTACCTTCAGGGCTTGCCAACAGCCATATTTCAGCAGGATAATGCACGGCCACACGTGGCACGCATTGTCCAAGGGTTCTTCGTCAATCACCAGATTGAATTGCTTCCCTGGCCGGCGCGCTCTCCGGATCTTTCGCCGATAGAAAACATGTGGTCCATGGTTGCTCAACGACTGACCCAGAGTTCATCCCCAGCTGTCACACCAGATCAACTTTGGCAACGTGTGGAAGCTGCTTGGTCTGCTGTACCCCAAGAACACATTCAAAGTCTCTTTGAATCAATGCCGAGGCGTGTGGCAGCTGTGATCTCCAACAACGGCGGCTACTCTGGGTACTGATTTTGGCAGGAACCACGCTTCATAGAATGCTGTAAATTTAATCATTTGTTACTTGGTCAACATGTTATCTACACAATAAATTTTGTTGTGATATCTCTTGTTTTTCTTGGTGTTGCAATTTGGGTGGCCAGCAGTGTAGCTTAAAATGGAAGTATGCCCTATATGAGTATTCAAATTTAAAATATTGAATTATTACATAAAAATAATAAATACTATTTCATAGTAAAACTAGTCCGACATTTAATCGAATTATAAATTGTTTAATGCTAAATAAATTTTATAACATTAAATAAATTTTTAAAAATTTACGAAAGATTTCCTTTAAATATTACCCGACTAAAATTTAAATTTTTGAGCTATGTATTAATGTCGATTTATAAGAATTTACTTAACTATGTTTTGTCCATCTTTGTTCATTGAAAGTGATTAATTTTTTTATTATTACTTGGAATTTATTCAGTTGTTTAAATAATATCTTTGTACAATACTTAACTTTTAACAGAGCAATGTGTATTACCTTAAACATACGCAAATAGTTTATAACTAAACTTCATACTTGTCTTGAAAAATGACGTTAAAAATAATGCCACCACTCTCGATTCTTAATCACAAGAATACAATACAAATTAAATCAAACCCATCCGAATACCTTCTAAAGAAAAATAACGTTTATTTGAAGATAACTCCCTGCTGACCAGTCACTCGACACATGCAACGTACTAATTTCCAATAAAGATAATTTTATTTTTCTTCCCCCACTCGAGAAACTTTACTTGGGTTGCAGATAAGCTCCAGTTTCGTTTCCTCAACTAAGTGACTAGCTGACGTCTTGCTTAGATGCATCCCAAGGGAGCTATAGGGACATACTCGATTTCTAGCCTGAAAGACATTATGGTTAAGAAGAATATGGATTTTCTCTAGATCACTTCTGGAGACAAGAAGTGCCGGATGCCTTTAATCCCTTAACGCGCAGTGTTCCCGCTCTGGGCTCCACGAGAATACTTTACTTTTTAGCACGTCATTTCCCGTAAATATGGTCACGATTATTTTTAACAGCACTGACATCTGCTGAAAAATGGAAGAATGCGAGAACAGCTGGATAGATTGCCCAATGCTGAAAAAAGGGCAGCCGTTGCCATCGCTCGACTTAACTACCAGCAAGATGGCGGACGATCGAAACGTTCCTCGCGTGCCACAGATCTAGAGACCCTTTTTTGACGCAGCTGGCTGTGCCGCATAGCAGGGGCGTAGCCAAGGGGGGGGGGTTATGGGGGTCATAACTCCCCCCCCATGAGGAATTTTTTGCTATACAAAATGTATATGTTTCACTACATTATCACACCCACGTATACATATATATGAGTTGAAGTAGTCGTAACCCCCCCATGAAAAATTTCTGGCTACGCCCCTGCCGCATAGGGTATGTTTTATATTACGAAAAAAATAAAACTACTTATTTTTTGAAACTGAATTTTTGTTTCTTAAATTTCCAAATGACACCCAATTTTGAAACGACCCACATATGAAATTTACGTGTAAAACAACTGCATGACTAAATGCTTTGGATATTTGAATACTGTATAAATACTTGCGAGCACTCTTTTTATACTAGTTAAACCATGCCAACAGTAATTTGGTCAATAACCAAATAACGTTTCGTTTAAAGTAATTCCCAATCAGACAATTACGCGACACACGCTTCGTACTAATTTCGAATAAGGATTTTTTTTTTCTTGGGTTGCAGATAAAATCTATTTTCTTTTTCTAACTAAAGGGAATAGTCTAACGATGGATCTCACGGGAGCTATGGGCACGTTCTCAATTTCAAAGTCTCGAAGACATTAGGGCTTAAAGCGATTTTTTCTGATCACTTCTGAAGTCAAAGCCGTCTGGATGTGTTTAAGGGAAGTATGGGTTCAACACATGATGTAGACTATCACACTTTAAACGTGAGGGAACATAAAGATGGAGCATAAAGATAAGATTTTTACCTTAAGTGATGCTTTTACTTGGTAGTAGCTCTGAAACTATATTCATAATAAAGTTTTTTCAAACAAACCTGCAATTTTTAGTACCTTGAGAAACTTAAGGTGTTTATTGATGCGACATTAAAAAAAATGAGATAAAATAAAATATGCGGTGAAAGTGATCTACAGTGGGCTGTTAGAGATTGAGGATTATAATTTTGAAGTGGTTGATAATTTTATTTATCTGGGCTCATGCTTTAACACTTTAAAGAATACAGGTATTGAAATTAAAAGGCGTATTCTGTCATCTAATCATTCTCTCCATGGTTTAAGTAATCTTCTAAAATCAAAATTAATTAAAAGAAATACTAAAATTATATTACATAAAGTAATATTAGATCTGCTAATTAGTTGCTAATTCAGAATTTTTTCTTTCATTACACTGATGAAATAGCCGGAGAAAAGCCCATTGTTTATACAGGGTGTATCAGTACAACGTTTATAAACTTTCAGGAGAGATAGAGTACGCCAAGACGGCAGATCAAACACTCAAAATACTGGTGTTAAAAGATAAAATAAATAAACCATGGTTTTTCGAAAACTAATCCATCTTTCACCGATTGCACTTGATAAAAATTGTTAATTCAGATATTTTTCTTTCACTACACTGATGATATTGTCTGAGAAAAGTCCGTTGTTTGTGAAACTTGGTTAAGAAATTCGTCGCACATGTCAACACTTCTTTTAAAATGATTATCAACAGATACCTGAAGACGACGTTTCCGATCCCGCATTCTATGTGATTCTGAACCCTTCTTGGTGTACTCTATCTCTCCTGAAAGTTTGTAAACGCTGTACTGATACACCCTGTAGATCCCAGACTTGGACTTTGACTAAAGCACAGCCAGAACAGCTGGCCATCTTTGAACTAAAGTTTCTCAGAAATATATTTGATGCTGTGAACAAGAATGGACTGTGGAGGAGACATAAGTATATAGGTTATTCAAGGGGGCAGATATCATTAAAATCCATAAAGAAAGGTCGTCTGAGGTTTGCGGGTCATATCTGACGAATGGACCCCTCATCCTAGACTTTTAAGATCTTCAGTCATAAACCTATAGGAACCAGAACAGGTCCAAACTGAGATGGACTGTTTATGTGGAAGAAGATCTAAAGTTATAGCGTGCTACTAACTGGAGAACGTTAGTAAAATGAGATCAGAGTGCAAGAAGCTTCTCAAGAAGGCCTTGGCTCACCAGGGGCTGTCGTGTGAGTAGAAGAAGAAGAAGGTGAGGTATGGAATACCTGACGCATAACTTATGACTAAATTAAATATGGTAAAACTCAAAGTTAGTATAGAGTTTTATGTGCAACTCGCGCAAAACAATGACTGTGGATGGAAAGTGGAACGTGGCACTCAGAAAACAGGAAAGTATTCTTCAAATCACTGCATTTTCAAATTCAAATGATGTCAAATTCTGGTGGCTGGTAGATAGCAAAAGTTACATATTTAGTAGTGATGTACAGAGAGATTTAGCCAACATGCTACTTTAAGTGTAATTGACTCTCATTTAGGAATTCTTCAAAGGAATTCACACTATGGGTAAATCGTCCCCTTGACTAACAAACCTTCACTAACTAAGCTAAATGAATGTAGCTGTGAATACAAGAGGCAAACTTTGGGCACAAGAATGGCGGCTTGCGCCATATTGTATATTTGTTGTTGTTGTTACTAATGCCTGATGACCAAAAGGGGTGGTTTCCATTTTAATGAGCCCCAGTGGGAGGAAGTCCGACTCAGCTCGGGGTCCCTAATTTTGAAACAATTCCAGAGGAAGGACCAATCCCCTGAAATCGGCACCCCTAGAGGTATCGTTTAAAGACTTGGAGGACATTGGAGCCACGACGGATTTTACGTGAACCAGCTCCAATTAGCGTACACGGTCCCACAGCAGTCGAGCCGAGAGGAGGTTGACCCTCCCAAGGACTGGCCAAGCCGTATGCTGCTTCACTTGCCGTGTTCTTATGGGAACGGAGTTTGATGCCCAGACCACTGCGGGACTATTGTATATCTAGAGATGGGATACACTAGCGAGCAACACGGCTCATGATTCGAAACGACACTTTCTCAAGTGATGTCTGTCTAAACTCTCTTAAACTAAACGAGCGGAATACGAGCATTGCCTGATCCAAGTGCCTTAGGCAGAAGTAGGGGAACTCAACAATGGGACAGCTGCTATTGTAGTAGGTCATTACCATTAGCTGCCTCGACCGGTGATCACCTACTATACCCACCTTAATAATCTTAATCGATTCGAAGAACGTGCGTCGTGAAGTCAAATTGTTGAAAACACAACGGTCTCCAAATAAAACGCCAATTTGCCACTGCGTCGCTCAGAGATTTTAAGATTGCTTTTCACACAGCACTTGGTTTTGTTTGTGGGTACTTTGTTTAGAACTTTGGATTTTGCGCAGTATTTTCTAGGTGCTTCCAGAAGACAAGCTGTTGCATCTTTTCGTTTTGCAACGGGACATGATTGTCTTGGGAAACATCCTTATTGGAGTTGAATTTTTACAACGTCCACCTGCCCTTTCCATAGTTTCAATGGCGAAATGGATAATTTGCATCTGTCTCATTGTCCGCCCCTTTTCTACTGGAAATATACCGTGACTTTCATGGTATACGCGGACGATACTGGCAAGCGAGAGAACTAAGGGCAAATGCTAACAACTTTTTTGTTCTGTTCTGCTCTTTCTTTGCATTTAAATTTTTTTGTATACAGGGTATCCCAAAAAGATGATAATGGGCTATAATTCTTTACCTATTAGAGATAAGCGGGCAATGTAAATTCAAAAAAATGTTCAAAGTATGGTAGGACATAAGACTACGCCAAGAAAAAATTCCTCTCGTTGATTTTCAAAAAGTTAGGTTTTTTAAATTTGTATATGACACCCGTACATAAAAAATTCCTAATTAGTAAAGTGTTACGCTAATGAAGTAACATACAAAATTTGAGAATTATATCTTAAAAGTGTCAGAGATACGAAGATAAATATAACGCTGACCTAAACCACTTTTCAATGGCTCTCGATCGGAAAAAATCACGTCTAATTATTTATTTCAGGGGTCGAACAGAAATTACGAAATAAAACCATTTTTTCCACTCTAGCAATAAACGTTTGCATTCAAAATTATGTATATCCCACGATCATCTTTCTTTAAAGATATCTCAGAGATGTTGTATGATGAATGGCTGAAATTTGATACATCACCTTATTAGTGTATGGGGTATATCTTACTGATTGGGATTTTATTTTTCAATGTGGGTTGTATAAAAAATTAAAAAGTGAAAACCTTTTGTAAAAGAACGAGAAAATTTTTTTCCTTTGCGGAACCTCATGTCTAAACTTATTTTGAACAGTTTAAAAATTTATATTGCCAACATCCGACATATCTAATAGATAAGGGATTAAAACCCCTTACCACCTTTATGGGACACCCTGTATAATTGTATTGATCTGCCACTGGAAATTGAAAATATATTTAAATTGTTGGTAGCATTTCTACTATATATAGTATAACATTTTGGAACCTATCTAGTAATTTATTGAACCATATACATCTAAATACTGTAGAGCTGAGGATCTCCGTTAAAACTCTCGATTCTTACTGATGCTCGTACATCGCTAATTTAAGCCAAACCAATCCGAATGTGGTCTATAATAAAATAATGTTTCGTAGAAAGAAATTCCCTTCTGGCCAGTCACTCGACACATGCACCGTACTAATTTCGAATAAAGATTACTTTTTTTTCCCCCCTTCCCGAGAAACTTTAGTTAGGCTGGGGATAAGCTCTAGCATTTTCTCTCTACTAAAGGGACTAATATAAGGTTGTTCCAATGTGTCTCACGGGAGCTGTGGGGACATGCTCCGATTTCTAGCACGGAGCACATTAACGTTAAAGGCACTATGGATTTTTCTTATTCGCATTTCGATCCAAGAAGTCTGTATGATGTTAAGTGGAAAAAAGAAATAGTCATGTTGTGTTACAGTTTTATTCAACGATGTACGTATGTCCCCAGAAATCCGAATTTGGGTGCGCTAGGTTTATGTATTGCAGATGTAGAAATTAGAATATTGTGTCGTTGTCCGAATAATCACGAATAATAACGAATAATTAGAATTTATAGAGATATATCTGTGATGCTCCTTTTTTCTTACCCCTCAATACTTGAATCTCTCCGATAACCTTTGATCTCTGCGGCATCGTAAAGTCTTCGACAAGAAATTGCTCAGTGTTTTATTTTACACAACTTTAATATAATTATTATTTGATGGAATCAGTATTATTATTATTATTATTATTAACTTATGAACTATATTGATAAATTATTCCGAGAATGAATGATTGTTATTATTCCAAGCACTCTTGAGTTTCAAGCATTTATAAGGATGGAAACAAACATAGGTGGGGTGAACCAACACCTCCTAGATATACAATGCCTGAGAACAGAAACTTTTACGTCATCACTAGGTCAACTAAAATGACGTCCTCACACATTTATTTTCACAAAGTAAAATTATTGAATGTTTGTGGTGAATTTATTCCTTCATAAAACATTTTAATGATTTAGGATAGAAAATTTAATTTTACGACAAATGGGAAATTTTAACCGCCACTAATTATGTAATATGATATAGAAATAGATCACAATAAATTATTTTTTATCAGAAAGGTATTTAAATTTTTATCTTTAATTTAATATATTTTCCGTATTTGTAGCACACACCAGAAATTTTCAATAGCTTTACTTTGTGAAAGTAAAACTGTGATGACGTCACTTTAGAAGACTTAGTGATGACGTAAAAGCATCTGTTCTTAGTCCTTCTATATCTAGGAGGTGTTGGATGAACATCAGTTTAACTTTCAGTGGCTTGTGGGTTATCCGTGGTCGGATCAACTTTACATGTTGCATGTGATTTGTTCTAGATAATCAATATTGGGGGGAACAAGACTGCTTGTTATTTGTCACAATACGATGTTAAATAAAATTTTTGTTGTTGCTGTTCTTTCTAATGCTCTCTGGCAACCGCGAAGCAATGCCAGATCCTCCATACAGGACGAAGATGGGCGAAATGGGACGGCTTCCATTTCAATGAGCCCCAGTTGGAGGAAGTCCGAATTTGCTCGGAGTCTCGTAATTTTAAACCATTTCCATATGGGAGACCTAGGACCTGAAATTGACACTCCCAGAGATATAGTTTGAGTTTGGAGAACATGGAGCCACGAGCAGATTTTACATGCATCACCCCCATTAGCGTACACGGTTCCACAGCAGCCCACAGGAGAGAGGCTTTCACCCTCCCAATCACTAGACAAGCCGGTGCTGCTTCACTTTCCCTGATTTTATGGGAACGAAGGTTAGTGACTAGGTCACTGCGGTACAGATAAAACTTTCAAATAAACAAGAGATGCTTTAACATAAAACAGGAAAATTTGACCCCTTTTTGTGAAAATGTTTAAAAACATAAAACAAAAACTTATACAAATAACTGTTTATGCAGTCATCCTGTTTCTCTTGTATATTACATCTAATCTGTTTTTACAAAACATTTCAAAAATCAGTAAACTTGTTAACATATTAAAATGTTAATAAAATTAAAATGCAATTAAATACAAAGAAGTAAAATGTTTAACCTTTCATTATTTAAAACTTCTAGTGAAGTTATGAATGTGGAATGCAGTTAACATAAATTATATCTATTTTAGAAACTAGTAATTATGATTCAAGTGAAAAAAGCATAAAAATAATTCAAGTGGAACTCGCAAAGGTTTTCCTAGGACTCGTTGCAACCTGGAATGATCCTGCATAGATTCCTTCAATTAAAGTTTATAAGTATATTTCGAGTTATGTGTGCACATTTTTAGCTATTTTATGGATTACACACGAAATTTGACTATCTGCTGTTGCTCTGCCAACCAATTCCAAAGATAATTCAAAGTTTAATGCATTCTGTAAGGCAATGAATTTAACTTTCTAAAACTTTTCCGAGTAACTCAGTGATTAAATATAATTTACAGAAATTAAACAGTTCACCCAGACTCGCATGCTTTCACCCTGTAAACAAACTTGTAACAAAATGGTTTTAAAATTTATTGAAAAACCTCTGTATAGCAGATATGAAACATACCGTTATTACAGATTTGAGGAAATGTCTGAAGTAGCTTAAAATGGAAATGTGCCCTATATGAGGATTCAAATTTAAAATACTGTATTATTACATAAAAATTGTTAAATACTATTTCATAGTAAAACTAGTCCGACATTTTATCGAATTATAAATTGTCCAAAGCTAAATAAATTTTATAACACTAAATAAAATGTTAAAAATTTGCGAAATATTTTCCTTTAAATAGTACCCGACTAAAGTTTAAATTTTTCAGCTATGAATTAGTGTTGATTTTTAAGAATTTACTTAAGTATGTTTTGTCCATCTTTCTTAATTGAAACTGTGATTAATTTTTATATTATTACTTGGAATTTATTTAGTTAGTTAAATAATATCTTGTACAATACTTAAATTTTAGCAGAGCAATGTGCATTACCTTAAACATACGCAAATAGTTAATAACTAAACTTCATACTTGTCTTGAAAAATGACGTTAAAAATAATGCCACCACTCTCGATTCTTAATCACACCAACACAATACAAATTAAATCAAACCCATCCGAATACCTTCTAAAGAAAAATAACGTTTATTTGAAGATAACTCCCTGCTGACCAGTCACTCGACACATGCAACGTACTAATTTCCAATAAAGATTATTTTTTTCCTTCCCACACTCCAGAAACTTTACTTGGGTTGCAGATAAGCTCCAGTTTCGTTTCCTCAACTAAGGGACTAGCTGACGTCTTGCTTAGATAGATCCCAAGGGAGCTATAGGGACATACTCGATTTCTAGCCTGAAAGACATTATGGTTAAGCAGAATATGGATTTTCTCTTGATCACTTCTGGAGACAAGAAGTGCCGGATGCCGTTAACCTTTTAACCCTTTAGTGTTCCCGCTTTGGGAACACTAAATTCTGACGTTTTCACTGTTGCCAGTCACGATGAATAGATATTATTTCTATAAAAATAGTTGCGGGGTGACATAGCTCCACGAGAATCCTTTACTTTTTAGCACGTCATTTCCCGTAAAAAAATGGTCACGATTATTTTTGACAGCACTGACATCTGCTGAAAAATGGAAGAGTGCGAGAACAGCTGGATAGATTGACCAATGCTGAAAAAGGGGCAGCCGTTGCCATCGCTCGACTTAACTACCAGCAAGATGGCGACGATCGAAACGTTCATCGCGTGCGACAGATCTAGAGACCCCTTTTTGACGCAGCTGGCTGTGCCGCACAGAGTATGTTTTATATTATGGAAAAAATAAAACTACTTGTTTTTAGAAACTGTATTTTGCTTCTTAAATTTCCAAATGGCACCCAATTTTGAAAATGACACACATATGACATTTACGTGTGAAACAACTGTATGACTAAATGCTTTAGATATTTGAGTACTGCATAAATACATGCGAGCACTCTTTTTTTACTAGTTAAACCTTGCCATCAGTAATTCGGTAAATAACCAAATAACGTTTCGATTAAAGTAATTCCCAGTCAGACAATTACGCGACAAACGCTTCGTACTAATTTCAAATAAGGATTTTTTTTTTTTTTTTTTTTGGGTTGGAGATAAAATCTACTTTCTCTTTCTAAACTAAAGGGACTAGTCTAACGTTGTTCCGATGGATCTCACGGGAGCTATGGGCACGTTCTCAATTTCAAAGTCTCGACATCGAAGACATTAAGGTTTAAAGCAATTTTTTCTGATCACTTCTGCAGTCAAAGCCGTCTGGATGTGTTTAAGGGAAATATGGGTTCAACACATGATGTAGACTATCACACTTTAAACGTGAGGGAACATAAAGATGGAGCATAAAGATTAGATTTTTACCTTAAGTGATGCTTTTACTTGATAGTAGCTCTGAAACTATATTCATAGCAAACTTTTTTCAAACAATTCTGCAATTTTTAGTAGCTTGAGATGCTTCAGTTGTTTTATTGAAGCGACATTGAAAACATAAAATAAAATAAAATATACGGTGAAAGTGATCTACAGTGAGCTGTAGATGTTTAGAGATTGAGGATTATAATTTTGAAGTGGTTGATAATTTAATAATCTGGGCTCATGCTTTAACACTTAAATAATACAGGTATTGAAATTCAAAGGCGTATTCTGTCAGCTAATCGTTCTCTCTATGGTTTAAGGAATCTTCTAAAATCAAAATTAATTAAAAGAAATACTAAAATTATATAATTCAGATCTGCGCTCGCTTATACAGGGTGTATCATTGCAGCGTTTATACACTTTCAGGAGAGATAGAGTACACCAAGACGGCAGATAAAACACTCAAAATAGTGATGTTAGAAGGTAGAATAAATAAAACCGTGATTTTTCAAAAACTAATCCATCTTTCACCGATTGCACTTGATAAAAATAGTGAATTCAGAATTCTTTCTTTCACTACACTGACGCAATTGTCGGAGAAAAGATTATTGTTTATGAAACTTGGTTAAGAAATTAGACGCACACTTCAACACTTCTTTCAAAGTAAAAGAAGCACTGTCCAGCTTCTGTCCTGCTTCTGTTCACGTACATGAAGACGACGTTTCTGACGCCGCATTGCTATGTGATTCTGAACTGTCTTGGTGTACTCTATCTCTCCTGAAATTTTGTAAACGCTGAACTGATATACTCCGTAGATCCCAGGCTTGGACTTTAACTTGGACAGGCAGAACAGCTGACCATCTTTGAACTGAAGGTTCTTAAAGATATTTGATGCTGTGAACGAGAATTGGCTGTAGAGACGGAGACATATATATCTATATAGGTTATTCAAGGAGGCAAATATCATTAAAATTCATCAAGATAGGTCCTCTGAGGTTTGCGGGCCATATCTGCCGAATGGACCCCTCATCCTTGACTTTTAAGATCTTCAGCCAAAAAACGATAGGAACCAGACGAGGCTCAAGCTGAAATGGACTGTTTATGTGGAAGAAGATCTAAAATTATTGTGCGCTACTAACAAGAGAACGTTAGTAAAAAGAGATCAGAGTATCAGAAGGTTGTCAAGAAGGCCTTGGCTCGCCAGGGGCTGTCATGTCAATAGAAGAAGAAGGTGAAGTATGGAGTACTTGATAAAACTTACGATGACTTAAACCACTTTTGAAAGGCTCTCGAAGGGAAAAAAAAATCATGTCTAATGGTCGCATTTCAGGGGTCGTACAGAAATTACGAAAGAAAACCATTTTTTCTCCACTATCAATAAACGTTTACATTCAAAAATATGTATATCCCACGATCATCTTCCTTTAAAGATATCTCTGAGACGTTGTATGAAGAATGGCTGAAATTTGATACATCACCTTATTAGTGTATGGGGCATATCTTACTGATTGGGATTTTATTTTTCAATGGGAGTTGTATAAAAAATTAAAAAGTGAAAACCTTTTGTAAATGAACTAGAAAATTTTTTCCCTTTGCGGAACCTCATGTCCAACCTTATTTTGAGCTGTTTAAAAATTTATATTGCCGACATATCTAATAGATAAAGAATTTAAACCCGTTACCACGTTTTTGGGACACCCTGTATAGTTGTATTTGTCTGCCACTGGAAATTGAAAATAAATTTAAATTGTTGGTAGCATTTTTAGCATGTATAGTACACCATTTTCGGACCTATCTAGCCTACACATCTAAATAATGTAAAGCTGTGGATCTCCGTTAAAACTCTCGATTCTTACTGATGCTCGTACATCGCTAATTTAAACCAAACCAATCCGAATGTGGTCTATAATAAAATAATGTTTCGTAGAAAGAAATTCCCTTCTGGGCAGTCACTCGACACATGCACCGCACTAATTTCGAATAAAGATTATTTTTTCTTCCCCTTCCCGAGAAACTGTAGTTGGGTTGGGGATTAGCTCTAGCATTTTCTCTCTACTAAAGGGACTAATATAAGGTTGTTCCAATGGGTCTCACGGGAGCTGTGGAGACATGCTCCGATTTCTAGCACGGAGCACATTAACGTTAAAGGCACTATGGATTTTTCTTATTCGTATTTCGATCCAAGAAGTCTGTATAATGTTAAGTGGAAAAAAGAAATAGTCATGTTGTGTTACAGTTTTATTCAACGATGTACGTATGTCCCCAGAAATCCGAATTTGGGTGCACCATGTTTATGTATTGCAGTTGTAGAAATCAGAATATTGTGACTTTGTCCGAATAATAACGAATAATTAGAACTTATAGAGATATATCTGCGATGCTCCCTTTTTCTTACCCCTCAATACTTGAATCTCTCCGATAACCTTTGATCTGGGCGGTATCGTAACGTCTTCGACAAGAAGCTATAGATCTTTAATAATGTGCAGTTCTGGCGTTATAGAACGAATAAATCCCTGAGTGTTTCAAGGGCTCTTCAGAATTTGACTCTATAGCGACTTGAGGAATCTCATAACTTTTGAACACTTATTTCAAGCAGCCCACGTGATCGAAATCATCTGGAGATAACAGCCGAGAGCCCAGATGAACAGATTAAGGCAGAGAGAGATCGGTTTCAGACAGTGACCAGTGGAGAGGTAACTTTCCTCTGGTGTTACGCCGGTAACGGCCAGATTTTTTCGAACCCGCCATCTAACTATTCAATTTCCAACTCATAATTTATGTGTTTTGAATGAGCAAAAGGGTTCCATCTCTTTATTTAGGAAGCCACAATATTCAGTCAGTGGTCCAACGGGCCAGTGACTAAATGTCTTCCCTGGTCCGTAACATTTTTCTTGGTTCCGTATACATGATTTAAAAAAAGTTCAAAAAAAGGAAATTATAGGAGCAATATACAGGGTGTGTCACGATCCCCTCCCGGGTTTGGAAGGCTTACAAAAAATATTAACAATACAGAAACAAGTTTGACTTTACTGGAAAAAGAAATTAACAAGTTTTGTTTCATCAATGTCCAATAGCCTCACCACGACACAGTGGTTATGCCACAGAAAATGGGAGACGGCCGAAGTGTGAAGGTCACGGGTTCGGCCTCCATCGCGCGGATGGCGATCTAACAGTCTGGAGTTTTGGTAGGATTTCTCCAGATGTAAAGTGAATACGCGTTAGAACACTTTAGAAAGTCCTTTTAACAAGGCACCCCTCATCCTTAGCAGATCGCCCTAGTGTAGTGTTGCCATAATCATACAAGTAAAACAAAACAGACAACATCAATGTTACGTGCACCTTTCGTGATACGGCAGATATTAAGTCTAAAGTAAAATTTTTTCCTTCCACACTAGCTTTAGCAGGTCACTATCAATGGTAGAGAGTACGGTTGTGATCCTGCGGCGTAAATCTTGTAAATCTTGTGGCATAGAGTGCTCGGACACACGATCTTTTACGGAACATACGGTGTATATAAAATAATCGCATGGAGTTTGGTCCGGAGAGCGAGGTGGCCACGGAAGAAGGCGATTGTCGTCAGCAGAACCTCGTCCAATCCAGCGATGAAGAAGCTCGTTGTTTCTGAACAAAACTTGTCATGTTTCTTTCTCCAGTAAATTCAACTTTGTTGCTTCATATTTCTTTTTATAAACCTTCCAAACCCGGGAGGGAATTGTGACACACCCTGTATATTGATTTCCGATAAAAGCTGAGTTAAGAAATGCAAATACCTGCTATAAAAATATTAAATGGATCAAATTAAATGTGTGGTTCGACAGACCAACAAATTTTGTATTCTACTCGGCCTTTAATATTTTAGTCGTCTCAGAAAAGTGGATCACCGTTAGTTTTGACCTCCGTATTACACAAAATTTGGACATAATCTCCGATCATAATCGATATCTTTAAATAATGTTGGAATTTTTTTATTTTATTTTACTGAAAATGAAATGATTTTTTAGTCATTAATTAATACTTCATAAATAATTGCATTTGATAATTATCTATCAAATGTGCGCCAGAAATATCTAATTACCTTTTTTACCACAATGGATTGTTGTGAATGGATTGTGTGTAAACAAATGTATTCCTCATCTCCTCCCTCTTTTATTTATTTTGAATAGCAATAATCTGAATCTGTTTGATTTTGTTAAAATATGTCACAATACTTTTTTCTTAAATAATAGAAAGTGAAATTCGAGAAAGCAAAAATTAGATTTTGAAGATTACCAGAATGATATTTTGTAAAATGATTAAATGAGTCTTCAAACTAAAATTATTTTTAATGAATTATCCTAACTGTTCTGCTCCTCTAACTTGCCATCTCATTCGACTCAGCCATAACTTTTAAACTTTTTATTTAACTTTAATTAAACATTTAAATTATGGGAACGGCTTTAATCGTTTAAATTTTACTTTATGCTCAGATAATGTTCACATGGATCATATACATGCATCCATCTACCTAAATTATTGGTCATGAATTCTAACAGTTGATATTATCTTAAACATGAACAGTTGTTCATCTCGACCGCAACTGGTCCTTTTTTAAAAAATGAAAATACATATTTAAAATTAGTTGACATGCTTTTAGCATGTAAAATTTTACTAGATAAGCATATATAATGTATGCGTACGCGAACAAATAAGTCATCATCTATTCATAGATAAGAAGAAATTAATGGAGGTCTGCTGGTCTGAAACCACTAAAATATATTACGTACCAGTAATGTTTTATTTAAATTTTTCTCTTGCAAAATTTTCCATTTAGTTTCACAAAACATGTTTTGTAATTTTACCTATACATGTCATATAATTTGATATCTTTAATGTTTTTATAATAGTGTAACGGAGTGTGGTCATCAACCAAGAGAAATCATCCTTCTGCCCCTGAGGTCAAGAGAGCTGACCCCCGAAGAGTGGGGTGTGAGAGGTTTTTGGAAGGTAGCAATGTTTCAAACATTTGCTTGTATATAATGCTGTAAATATTTAACATAAATATAACTTAATATTGTAATTAACGCCTCAGAGATTCACACTACCACTGTGGCGCTATGTCACAATAGGTATTTACGTTTTTTAATTCAGGTCTTAATAGAAATCAATATATATTGCTCATATAATTTCTTTTGTCTTACAATTTTTTTTTAAATCATGTGAAAGGACCAGGGAAGGCACAGAGTTTTTAATCTTCGGACCACTGAGAAAATATTCTAATTTGTAACCCTGAATAAGTAAACTGATCAGAGAAATACCTGTAAACTATTAAAATATTATTTTTAGTCCAGATGTAAAGTAGTTGAATTTAATTTTACTTTTGAAATATTAAGATCTATTAATTACTTATATCAACTACCATTGTTCTGTATAACCTGTGTCCGTGTAAGCTGTAATGAAATCTGGATTTCAAATTTTTTGTTTAATACTGTAACGTAAAAACTGCTTTCAGATTAATAAAACGTTTGACAGTCACACGCTTATTTCATTCCCTCTCCCCTTCACTTTCTAATCCCTCGATATATTCGGTCCGGAACACGAAGATCCCTGAATCCATCACATTCCATCTCTCCGTTCGTCCAGTGCATCACCATCCCCCCTGGCAACCCCTCTTGGCGACGGGTTTGAATCCAAGCGCCAAAAGCATCCTCCCTCGACAACCCTGTAGCCCATCTTTTCCTCCAAAACCTCGAGCGTCTGCGGTGAAAGCGTCTTTCCGCGTTAAGACCCTCGTGATGCCAGCAGCGGGAGGGAATGGGCCCGCTCGCAGTGTGTTCGGAACGTCGAGAACATGTGCTTTTTTGTACCATGTCAAAGCCGTGCTGCTTCTGAGGATCATAAAAGGAATGGAGTGAGTTGCTGCTGGTGGAATTGAGGTTGAAGCATGGCTCGTCCATCGGGGTACTACTACTGGCGGTCTGCTCTGGTGTTAACGGTGAGTGAGCGTTTTTTGTTTTGGAGGTGGAGTAGTGTTGGTTTGGACCGTCACCACAGAACTCGACATTTTGCGCAAGTTCAGAGCGTTTTGATTTTTTTTCAGAGAACGTAGAGTATTTGTGCAGACGTAAGAAACTTTGACTAAGTTCAATAACATGCACATTAAGGACGAAAAATCAAAAATATATCAGAAAGATACAAAACGTTTTTTCCTTTACTCCTTACAGTAGTGCTTCTCCTTTCAAAACTTCTTTCTCTATTTTAGTAGTGTTTTGTTTTGTTACCAGTGCGCATTGAAAAAAAATGTCTTTTTTAGTACAATACAGAAAATTCTGTGCGTTATTTCAACAGAATATTTTTGTCGCACCAGCTAAACTTTACTTAATATTTAATTGAATGAACGGAAAGATTTGGGCGGTATATTAATCCAATAATATTGTTGAATCGACAGAACTTCAGTTAGTATTTAGCTGAATTAACAAAACTTTTGTTGATTTAATGATATAACTTGTTGAAATAGTTTGTTTCTTTAACAAAGTTATTGTAATAAAATATTATCCAGATTTTTTTTATCAACAAAAGTTTAGTTGGTATTTAGCTGAATCAACAAATGTTTTGTTAATTTAAGGATATAGTTTGTTGATTTAACAAAATCATTCTATTAAAATAATATCAAGTTTTTGTTGAATATACAAAGTACTTTTTTTATTCTCATGGATAGCGACAATTGGTGTTCTCTAATATTAACAGAGTGCTTTCGGTTAGGAAGTCGGTTTTAAAGGGGATAGAGGAATTTTATCGCATCGGATCATTTATTCAAACTCTTTCAGCATTTCTTATACTTTATTTTCTTACATTAATATGTTTTAGAAAAAAAGAAAATATTAATGATATCGTAAGGAAATTTGGGGGTAATTCCAAGTGAAATTAATCAATATTCAAGCGATCATGTTTATAAATATTGATAATTTTTTGTTACATTTAGTACTCTCACATTTAATGAAAAATTCACCTTTTTAGAAATTATTTCCGAGTTATGAATTTATAAAATTTAGGAAAAGTCGAAAGTTTTGCATTGCACAATATTTAAGAGGCCGTAACTCAAGATATATTTGATATAAGAAGTTGAAATTTATGTCATTTGTTCAGTATTTTGAGATATTTTATTAAATACAGAAAGTAATCATGGGAATACAATAATTATTTTACAGCGAGAATTTCAAAAATTAAATATTTAATAATTTTAAATCGGAGTTTTAAATTGTTTGGGAAAAAATCTGTTCTTTAACTTTTTATCAATATGTTGCCAAAATTGAAGATTTCATGTGGGGAAACTTAAATTCTTATCTGGAAATATATCTGACTAGTTCAGTATATGTATGTAGAGAAGTGTTTACGAATATTGCATCTATAAATAAAGTCCTACTTCGCGGAAATCCACTTAACACTGCTGAGTTTGGAACGGATTAACCGGGATAAACGAGGGTCGGCGGCAGATAAGAAATTTTTAAAACTTACGCAAATAAGTGCAGGATTTTTTTAAGGCTTATTGAAGTTCGTTTTAAAAATATAGCTTATTTGCTACGTAAAAAATAGATTATTGTAGCGATGCGCAAAGTTATTGAAATTTGAAATCTTCAGAGAATAGAGTTTAAATTACATTCATCATAGCTTTCCAAATTTTTACCAATGAGAATGCACCCTCAGAAAAATTCGTCTTTGTACACTAATTTATCCCGTATTTTTCAACGAATAATTTCCGTACCTTATGCAAACGAAATACTTTCGTGAATTCTCGTCCCCGAAATGTGAGAAAGAGGAAAAAAAAATTCTTTAATCTGAAGAAGTTTCTTCAATCAACAGGAGAAAAAAATGAAACGGATATTCGTAAAATAATAGAAATATTCCAGCAGCACTCTGCCAGAAAATTTTCCGGGAATTGAAGAAATGATTTTCGAGAGTGCGTCTTTACACATTAATTTATTCCTCATTTTTCAACGAATCATTTACGTACTCCATAGAAACGTTATATTTTCATGAATTCTTCACGAAATCTGAAGAAGAGGAAAAAATTTCGTTGAATCTAAAAAAAGTTTCTTCAATTGAAAGGAGAAAAAAGAAACGGAGATATATTCCGGCAGCACTGATGCCAAATTTTCGTGAATTGAAGAAATAATTTTTCAGAGTGAAGTTGTATTTGTATAATCAGAAGTTGAACTGGAAGGTCATGCAAACTAGATAAATTTTAGATTGCGATTAGGTATGGAATTTTAAGGCAAGTAATTACTAAGAATTTAGATTTTTTATATTCAACGTTATGCTGAAATTCATTATTATTCAGTATGAATAATCAAAAAATTTGAGACAGTGAAAAATAATGAAAATCAGAAATTTTGAAGTTAATTTGAAAAAAGAATTATAGATATTTCCTCAAAAAGCTGAACTTTTGTAAAACAACAAAAACAAAAACAAATTTTGAAAGTATTCATAATTATATAAATTATCCCATTTTATCAGCTGGAGGAAAGCACAATCGCTGATTAATAAAATTGTTTGTTTTTATAAAATTTAAACATATTGAGAGTTAAACAATCGATCACTTTCAATCGGCTTATCCGATTGAAAGTGCTCAATTTTGATTTGAATATGTGATTTACACAATCCCGAAACAAATTACTGAAATCAATCATCTAACAACTGCTAGAAATATTCCAATTTTACAAACAGTAAATTTATGGAATGTCACCTGTTATCGTATATAGTTAAATTTCTTATTTATATTTCATGTTAAAATAAAGAAATAGAGCATGAGCATTTACGGTAAGCGAACATAACGGCGGATTCACATTAGAAAGCATCACAGTATTTTGATGCCAGAGGTATTAAAATTAAGTATCTCATAAACAAAGTACTAAAACGAATTCAGACATAAAATAATGCCATGCTAGTGCAATACTGTCGATAAATGATTTAGTAGTAAAAATAATGTTGCCACCCTATTTTTAACTACTCTGCAATAGGTTACGTTAAACTTGTGGAAGAGAGAATATTTTATTTCAATTATTTTTCGTATTTCCAGAAACAAGTTAGTTTGAATATAACAAAAATTTTCAGTCAAAATATTAAATTGTTTAATATATGGAAATGTTTGAAAATCGAATAGCATTAGAACGCAGCTTTAAAGTGTTTGATTAATTTTTAGTATTTTGTAAATTCATTTTAATCTCTACAGTATTTTAAAATGAAAAAACACAATAATTTATCTTTTACAGTTAGTTACCTTCCGTCATGAAATTGCTTGAAAATTAAATATTCATGAGAGCAATTTTAAATAAGATTAAAATTTGATTAACAATTTCATTTTGAAAATTTATAATGAAATGTTTTGAAAGATTCCTTTACGCGTATACCAGTAAAAACTTTACGGTATACTTAAAACAAAAGACTTTTTTAAACTTATTTTTTATATTAAGAAATTACATATTTTATTCAAATTTATACTGTTGACATTGTATACAGTAATACTATATTTTATTAAGCATAATAAGTTTTAATAATCATGAAATTTAAAGAAGTTCAAAGCATTAAAATGCAGTTATTATCATTATTGTTATTGAAAATTTGTTTAAAGTAATACTAAAATAGATAAATTTTACTTTTAATACTATATCAATATGAACTTTAATAAATTTTTCGTGGATTAATACGAGTCAGTTTTTTTGTTAATTTTTCGATGAATATGTGCATATAAAATCATTAATTAATTACTATCTTAAAATACATGTATTTTTTGTTACAAAATATTTTTAATTTCGAAAAAGTATAAAGCGAATGCAACTCTTGAAAAATTAGGTTTTGTTCTGAAAGAAGATAATTTATATATCAACGAAATCTTGATGAACTAATTATAAAACAATAATTATAAAACTATTTACTAAGTTTTATTCTGCATACAGCAATTATTTTCGTTTTTTATAGTTTTGCGTATTATTCAAAAACTAATAATAATTAATTTTATTTTTTATTTGACAGTATACTGATTAATTTATTACGCACAAAAAATTTAAATTTAAATATTTATTATGAGAAATAAAAATACGAATGCTTCATTTGCATTTATTTTCTTTGAAATATTTTAAGTATAAAGAATCAGAAACTTTAAAATTATCGAAGATTTAAAGAAAATATTAAAATATTTAGAAATATTCATCAAAATATATTTTTTCTTTTACATCAAAATATATTTTTTCTTTTTGTTATTCGGTTTTAAGATATTAAAAAGTGAAAGTTAGGTTCTTTAGCATTTTTTTTTATTAAATAGCAGAGATTTCAAATCTTCTTGGTCATTTAAAAATATTTAAAGAAATGTTCTAACTAAAACAAAAGCACACACACACGCGTTATTAATTATGTTTTAGTTAGAACATGCCTTTCAAATGATTTTAACTGATTAACAAGATTTGAAATTTTCAGTTTGCATTTGTTTCAATTGATTTGTTATACATAAAAATATTTTGCATTATATTTCTTCTATTATATGAAATTATTATAAGAATAACCATGTGTTTCATAGAAGAAATGTTCAAGTTTAATTTTAAAAAAGATGAAAACTACCTAAAGATTGAATATGTTTTCACTTCAGTTCTGCAGAAAATTCAGATTACTGTAAACTATTCAAACGTAAGAGACATTTAAGTTTTCGTTAATATCATTTTAAAATCTCTTTTAAGATAATAAGAAACATTTAAGCTTTAAATTTTTGGTTTTAATTCTTAATTAATTAATTAATTTATTTATTTGTCCTTTTTGTTTTAGTGCAAGGAAATGGAATGAGTGTTTTAATATTAATTTTTTGTCTTTATTTAAAAAAGACATTGCAGTAAGTGAAGTGTAAATCGAACGATAAGAATGGAATAAACTAATTACTGTAAGTTGTTATACTAAAAATGCCAGTACATTGAAGCTAAACAAAATTTGACAGAATTATGCGAAATTAATTGAGGGATGAGATAAAATTCATGCTAAATGTGCTTGCTGCCTCTTTTTAACAGAAAAAAAAGAACTTGTAGGGACAGTTTTCGTATCTAGGAAACACTTAGCAATACCGCAGAGGAATAGCCTTTAATTTGTCTGCTATATGGCTTTATTGCATTGTATACCGGAAAAAAGGTCAGCTCACCACTTGAATGACGCTTAGAGCATCGTTTACCTCGATATGCGGGAGGAATGAGCTTTCAAAAAAAATTTATGAAGGAGGCTTTAAATTTCGCTGCTAAATGAGTATGCATCTTGAAAGATGCCACTAGGTTGTCCGACGTAGTGTGAATTACTCTTGTCCGGTCAGAAATTGAGATTTTTAAAAGAAAATTATATTGAAAAATAGTCAAATTAAGGTACTCCAATGTATCGCATTCAAAGTAATTCAAATTTGGCTTGTACAATTCAATTAACTTCTTGATATCAGCCGCTATATGAAAATTGAACAGTTTAGTTTTTAACCCTTTAACGAGCAATGTTCCCACTCTGGGAACACCAAACTCTGACGTTTTTGCTGTTGCCAGTCACGAAGAATAGATTTGATTTCTATAAAAATAGTTGCGGGTGACATAGTTCCACGAGAATCCTTTACTTTTTAACACGTCATTTCCCGTAAAAAAAATTGTCACAATTCTTTTCAACAGCACTGACATCTGCTAAAAAATGGAAGAATGCGAGAACAGCTGAATAGATTGCCCAATGCTGAAAAAAGGGCATCCGTTGCCATCGCTCGACTTAACGACCAGCAAGATGGCGGACGATCGAAACGTTCATCGCGTGCCACAGATCTAGAGACCCATTTTTTGACACAGATGGCTGTTGCACAGCCAGCTGTGCGAGCGATGGCAACACTCGCACGATGGCAACGGCTGCCCTTTCTTCAGCATTGGCAAAGGGTTGCGCCCCAAAGGGCTAAGCCTTACGTCGAGTAATTATAATACTTGTCATCAGGAGTTATATAACTCGTCTGTCTTGCATCATTACAAGAAACAAAATGTCAAATATGAAATTCATATAAGGCTATTTGAACAATACGAAAATTAGAATTATGTAAAATCTAAATTTACAGTTCTAAATTGTACTGGTAGAGCAAGCATCTTTGTAGTGAATACAGTCAACACGCTTACAAACAAAACATAGTGTAAAGAAACTCACGCTGAAAGAAAGATAGGTTTTTGATTTGGTTGGACTAATGTTAAATTTTACGGCTGTCATTACCTTAAAACTAAATTCTTATGACAAATAACAAATGAAAGCTAGTTTGAATTTGGGTATAATGAAATTTTATGATTTATGCAAGTGATATTTGTTCATCTTCACATTTTGAAGCAGGTTGTGACAGCATCTGACCCGCATTTAATGTTTTTAACAAATTTGCAAAGCATATTATGAAGTAATTAGTCATTTTAGATATTCTA
Source organism: Cheiracanthium punctorium (assembly GCA_038373885.1). NCBI lineage: Eukaryota > Metazoa > Arthropoda > Arachnida > Araneae > Cheiracanthiidae > Cheiracanthium > Cheiracanthium punctorium. The sequence continues at coordinate 54,818 of JAWZYV010002440.1, forward strand.
TTCATTCTTATAGTGTAATATTTAATTAGTAAAATTGTTGCCTCTCATGAATTCATAAGCCTAGAGATACCAGGATCGATCCTCAATGGAGGTAGATTGTATTTGCAGAAAAAACTATGTCCGCCTACACTCTTATGGCCGTATTCAACAAACTTTGAACCCGTAAGCTAACTCAGCAAAAGAAGTTACTTCAAAGGACAGTGGAGTAAATGTTATGCCAAATACTGACTACCAAGACATCTGATCAATACAATTTCCGCATTCTCTTTGTGAATTAAACAGGTTAGCTGACTGGTGCTTAGTGAATACAGCTGTTAATGTAACGTCGGGATGGCTCGCACCCAATCACGTTGAGTGCCAGTAGTATGCGAAATGTGTATATAGAGAGTGTTGCGCTGCATTTGACCGCGTTTGGGATGAAGGCCGTTACGTTATTTTTTAAACAATTATTTTTCTTTAAACCATACTTTATTGCGGAACAAATCAAACTATTTCGATGCAAGCATTTGTAGGTAGAATGAAATACAAGAAATTAACCTAATTGTTACAGAAATACTCTGCTTGTTTCCGGGGTTCGTCGTTCTAAAGTCCAGTTGGTGCAGAAAGGTCTAGTAAAAAGTCCACTTGTCAGGATGGAAAACAACTTTATTGCTTCTAGAACTTAGTCGAACAATCAACTGTACAAAATTCACAGGCACTAACGGCCAGTAGCTCGTTTATAGCAATCCACTCGGTGCCGAAGCTTTCACAAATGCTGTAATTCTCACACAAACTAAAACACTTCCACAGGTAACATTCAGTGGAAATATACGAGGGATAACACACTAACACTCCCGTTAGACTCAAGAATGAAGAATTTACACACAGCACTTAAGAACAAAGCTTCAAAAAAAAAAAAAAAAAAATACTATAAACAGAAAATCGATTTTGACTACCTCTAAATTTAATTATAATATTCAGCCTTCAGCTGAAATTAGTTTCCCCTCCGCTAAAGAGGTTTTTTGACAGAACCTTTTAATTTGTATTGGCAGCCATGTACAGGATGTATTTGCATGTAAATCAAACGGGGAGAAACCAACCGTTCTTCCAGTGGTGTCAAGTATTTTAAACAATCCGGTATTTCGGGGAATTCGAAGCCATTGCTTATAGCTAATTCTGGTATTGTCAATTTAATCAAACAATCGTAACATGTTCTGCAAAATTTGCCAATATCACCGATATCTTTGTAAAAGACTAGTTTTATAAAGTCCGTTGTCGCTCCTTTGGACAGTAAAGTTGTTTTGGAAAGGGTTCTTATTGACTTTTTGAACCACAGTCGATCACAACAATAGCATTGGTGGATTGGACCATCAGCAACAGCTTCGAAAAATTTCTCAGCTAATTTACGAAATTCTAGTTCTTCACACCTTACATTTAGATCAGTATCTGTTCTTGGTCTTTTCGATGGTATATCTAGACAGAGTCGTAAACGTTTTCTGTCTTGTCTTCTGGATTTGGATTCCGCTTCTTGAGCACGAAAATCTGGATCTTCCCTTTTTCTTTGCATAAATAGACGGTTAGTTTCACGATGACTTTCTTCCGGATTAGACAACTGGCGAGGACGGCCAGTGCGGCCTTGAACAACAGTCCCGGGTATATTCTTCTGATATTTAACGATGTAATACTGAACAGTAGAGCGTGAAATACCAAGCCTACGAGCTATTTCACACTGATCCCGCAAAAATGAAAATTTTAGAAATGCCACGACAGAACACCACCACTTGCTCCGAGGAGGGACAAAAGTTTGAACGCGACTCTGGAAACAAATCCAAGTTCTGAAAAATGAAATCGGAACCTCGGGAACTTGACAGCCAGTCGCAGACGCTCTGACAAAATCTTACAGTTTCCCCTTTTGTTTCATCTGACGTTACTTTGAAATTTTTCAAGTATCCATTATTCCAATCATGTGTCGGATCTTGGTGTGTTTCAAATTTCCGTGAGATCTGTAAGATTTTATTTACTATCAATTATCATCCACGACTTTTTTCGTCTGCCCAAAACTATTACCCTCTTTAGCGGAGGGTAAAAAAAAAAAAAAGTCTACTTCTCGAAGATTCCATATAAAGCGGGAATTTTGATTACGTCATAGAAGAGAAATATTAGGCTATTATTAATGGTAATGCAGGGAAAGTATCTTTACAAGCCCCATTGGGTAAATCGTGCCAAATGACCAAAATGTCGCCAAGCTTGGCGCCCAAAATAAGTCCCCAAAAGTGAAGTTACTGAAGGCCTAGGGCCAATATTTCTCGAGATTTCTAGAACCGCCATAGGAAAGCAATGGGAAAACCAGAACCTCCGTATCTCCGGTTCTAGTTGTCTGATTTTGATGCAACACAAAGCAAAATTTAACTATTTGAAGCGTAGAACACGAATTTTGAACTATTTTAAGGCCCAGAACAGCGGGTTGCCCCGAAAATTCGTAATATAATTAAAGTACAGCGTCAATGAAAAAATGAGAAAACAGGTCTTCCATAGTCAATTCAGGTTTTTTTCTAAATGATTTTGTATATTATTCGGTATTCGGCATTCGTTAGGACATTTTATACGAAAATGTATATTGTGTGTAGGGGGGGGGGATCACTCTTTGGTGTCTGTCGCCTCCACTTAAATCTGGATCTGTTTTGCCTTGTGCTGTGTTTAGGTAAAGTTAAGCAAGGGCTATATGCCCAGCGAGGGATACCTTTTCGGAGGACTTTCTAAGGGGGTTCTAATGCATATTCACGCTATATCTGGAGACAAGGGCTGCTCCAGGCTGAATTTTCGGAGGGGGCTATTTGACATTTTAGATACGTCTATAAATTGTTCAAAATGCAAACTGAAGTACAAAATCGTTCCGAAAAGTGCAAAATCCAAGTTCGTGGTTGGGAGAGGCTGGTCTCTATGGCCCACTCGCTGGATCCACCCTTGCCTGGAGAAAACTGCAGATTGTTAGATCGATAGCCACGCGGTAGGCCAGAACGCTGGACCTTCACGTCTCAGCTGTCTACCATGTTCAGTGTCTCATCCACTATGCCATGGTGGGACCTAAAATATGGCTCTGGATAGAATAGCCAAATAGTCCAAATATGAATGAGTGTGAAAATTCACTCATGTCCATAAATTAAGGATAATGAAGTTCAGGCAAAGAAAGAGAAAGAAGAAAAACAAAATTGACTTATTTGTAAAGTCTATTTATTAAACAAAAAGTAAAGAGCAAAAAAGATGCTATATGTTTGACATAATTAATAAAAATTGCAAGTTTTACTCCCTTCACCAAATTTCAAAAAAGAACCTATTTACAAAAAACAGTATAACATGGTTAGTAGGATGGTTAATAGAGTATGTCTCCGGGACGATGCAATACAGGCCTGACAACGCCTAGGCATGCTGAGTATCAAATGATCAATCTGATCTTGGGGAATATTACACCACTCATCAAGCAATGCACTCCGAAGTTCCGGTAGACAGGTGGGAGGGGGTTGACGGGCTGCAATTCGTCGGCCAAGCATATCCCACACATGCTCTATTGGATTCAAGTCCAGTGAGTATGCTGGCCAATGCATATGGGTGATATCCTCCGATTGAAGGCATTCGTCTACAATGTTTGCACGGTGAGGACGGGCGTTGTCATCCATAAACACAAATTCAGCACCCATGGCGCCCCGAAACAAACGTACATGTTGTTCCAGAATGACATCCCGATAGATGTGGCCTGTCATCGTTACACTCTGAACATGCAGGTCAGTTCTGGAACCAAGAATAATTCCTCCCCAAACGAGCCATCCTGCACCACCGTAACGATGTCTTTCAATGGTGTTCTCTTGGTGGTAACGGGTACCTGGCGCTCTCCAGATGAATGTCCGGCGAGAATCAGACTCCAAACTAAACCTGGACTCGTCGGAAAACATCACACAAGACCACTGTTGCGGTGTCCACAATGCATGCTCTCTACTCCAGGTTAATCGCAGGCGACAGTGAGTTGCGGTTAGTGGAACACATCTGACAGGCCTACGAGCATATAGACCAATGTGCCCTAAGCGTCTGTACACGGTCTGCCTTGAAACTGTCGTACCGGTAGCTGAAGAGAGCTGACGAGACAGGTCTGATGCTGTACTCCGTCTGTTTCTTTTGGCTGTAACTGCCAAATAGCGGTCCTCATTCAGCGTTGTAACTCGAGGGCGACCTGTGCTGTAACGTCTACTCACATTACCATCATCTTGGAATCGTTGCCAAAGCCTGGAGATGACACTCTAGGCGATTCCAAGTTCCTCGGATACTTCCAGCTGGCTACGTCCACATTCCAGTCGTCCGATAATTCTGCCACGTAAAACATTATCCAAATGCCTCCTTTGTGCCATAACTATGCGGTTTTTGCACTGAAAGGCTTTCACAGCGCTTGTGAACAATTTTACTTCTTTGCCACCATTCCTTACCTCTCTCTTACACTCTCGTCATTGTGACGTACCATCCACGCCATCTGGTGGTTTCCTGTAATTTGCATATTCTTCTTCAAGATGTGTGATCATTCCACAGGTGAAATTTTTATTTTAGAGATCAATTTCTGTGTGATTCTGAATTACCCTTAATTTATGGACATGAGTGTATTTTATAAGATGTGCTTGACAGAGATCCAACAAAAATCAATCAAGCATAATTCATCCTAGCTGCCAGTGTTTTGTCAGACAGATTATTTTAGCTATCTTTGAAACGAACTGAAATTTCGAATGTTGTGGACTTACGTTGTCACTGCAGCAGAAAAGAGATTTTGTAAGACAAACTTAAGAGTTCATCTATTTCAGTTCAGCAACTGCGAAATACGATAATCGATGCCATAGTTGTTGAATTTTAACTGAAAAGGAGAGCTATTTGTGAAAACTTCATGAAGTTTGGCATTATTGTACAAAGGATAAAGTGGAATGTTCCGTACCTGAATTTGTCCAAGCAGTTTAATTGCAATGAGGGTTTTGTTGTCGCATTTAGTTTATTTCAGCTGTCTCTATATTCATATGTGCACGTTAAAAAAGTCTCTGATCTTTTGTTAATTTTTGCAAATATGTATTTTTTAGAAGCTGAACTAAATAATGCATTATGAAGTATTATTTCAGTACTACTTACAGTTCAATGTTTTTGAATTTAACAGCACTAAAAAAATTCTTACCTTTAAGGCATTTTTCAGTCTTGCACAAGCAAAAAATGAATTTGGATCTCATTTATTTTACTGGATGCTTAGAAACATTTCAGATAAAATAAAATATGGTTATTTGTGAATTTCTACCTGAAGTAACTGTTCTTTGCACTTAAGAGGGAAAGCACCCTTTATAATACAAGCGGCGAGACGGAAATATATCTAGTTTAATTAAGCATTTCACACCACACCTGTGCAACAATTCAAGACGATTTATCGAAGGTATGAATGCTTTTTTAGTTTTTTTTATTGAAAATTACAGAATAAAATATTTGTAAAAATTAGAGAACAGATGAGTTTATTACTCTGTTGGAGAAACGTACTGAAATTTAAACTTGCATAAAATTCGATATCAAGTAGTTTATGAGACTATTTTCCAAAGTAGTGAAGCATACCAAGCCGATTTGTACACAGTTGTGAAAATGTTTATGTAACAGATTCCTACGATGCCAATAAATCAAACGGAAACATGCTTTTCGTCAGTGAATAGTGCTTTTCTTTCAATAACGCAAATAAAAATTAGGTATTAATGCACTGTTAGATTTATGATAATTTAATTAAAATTACTCCTTTAAAAGCTAAATACCAATCCCATTAGAATTTATTCGCAGATAAATAGTCTCAGGCATACGTTTAAAAATAATTGCAACATTTGGTGGCAAAATTTTTAAAATTTAATCCAACTGAATTATGCAGTTTTCAAATCGCAATCGGCTGCAGATGTGAAAACGCTAAATTAAATGCCAGTAATTTATTAAACTTTATTTGAGATGTATTAATGGGATGACGATTAATGCAATTTAATTTAACATTTGCACGTTAATTGGATCTACTAATTTTGCCTTGTACTGTTTCTTACATCAATTAAAGGGTTCAGAAAAGTTAATTTTCATTAAAAGAGTAATAGTGCATAAATTGCGGAATTTATATTTTCTCACTGAGAATGTGCAAATGCAGAATTTATGCTGTATAGTAAGCCGCTTTAAAAGAAATGGAATACGTTAATACAAAATTATAAGGTTTTTTTTGTGTTTTTAACAGATCACACCTTATTATCAGATTATATTCCATTTGGGAACTACATATACCTCCCAAAATAATAATAATAATAATAACTATGATAAATCTACTCAAGTGACATTCAAAGTTGTAATAGTCACAGAAAGAAACTGTTTAGACATATGCTTCTAACGTTATGAAGGCCTGTTTTTCCATAAAAATATAAGGTATCTGCCTACGTTCGGATCACTTTTTAAAGAAAATGCAGAATATAGATTAAAAATTGCATTTTCATTTGAAGTGTGACTTAATGAAAATAAATGTAATTCTCATAATTTATTTTGCAAATTAAAAAAAATAGGCCACTGTGTATAAAAATTAAGCAAAATTTTACATTAATGCAAGCAGTCATACACTGAAATCGGCTAAACACATATCAATGTCCTTTATGCTGCAGTTTCCTTATGCTGTGTACATTATAAACACACTTAACTCTGCAATGAATGAACTAAAGCTTTTGTGGTATTCTTTAAATTAATCGAAACATGGCAACTCGTATAAAAAACAGAGATTTTTCTTTAAATTTTTTTTATATAAATAAAATTCTCTAAAGTCAGCATCCCTTTACATAAAATGCTAGTTTGAAGCATAGAAAGGAATGAATAGGACAATGAAAAAAAGTTATGTATGAATATCTGTGAAAATGTTGGAGTAATCAGTTTTTTTCGCGGAGGAAAGTTAGTTTTTCAGAAAACGCATTTAAAGATTTTACTTTAAAGGAGCATTATGCTCTACTTTTTTACTTAATTGGTTTTGTTTTTCATTACCATAAAAACACAAATTAAGGTGTTTTAGAAGCTCTAAAGTTCTCTATAAATTGAAAATCAGAAATCCGACTTTTTCGTCAAATATTTGCCATTCGACCTAGGCAGATACCTTAAATGTTTTCCTGGGTCATCGACACTTTTATTTTCACTGAACTGCAAAATTTTCGTTAGCTGTTTGCTCAATCCTTTTCTTCACCTTTGTTTACTGGAAACATAACATTTCATAGGTAGTTTTCTGGGCAATGTATAAGCGATTTAACGATTTCAGAAATAATCAATATTTAGCTTCGCTGTTTGGAGTTCAATCTCTAAACCTGGAGTCTACAAATATTTAATAAACCTCCAGGTTCTGTAGGACTCCCTCCGAGGTAGACGTTAACCGTTTCAGGCGAAACCCTTTCCCAATGCTGAAAAAAAGGCAGCCGTTGCGATCGCTCGACTTAACTACCAGCAAGATGGCGGACGATCGAAACGTTCATCGCGTGCCACAGATCTGTAGACCCTTTTTTGACGACAGCTGGCTGTGCCCGCGCACAGCCAGCTGCGTCAAAAAAGGGTCTCAAGATCTGTGGCACGCGATGAACGTTTCGATTGTCCGCCATCTTGCTGGTAGTTAAGTCGAGCGATCGCAACGGCTGCCCTTTTTTCAGCATTGGGCAATCTATCCAGCTGTTCTCGCATACTTCCATTTTTCAACATGTCAGTGCTGTTAAAAATAATCTTTTTACGGGAAATGGCGTGCTAAAAAGGAAAGGATTCTTGTGGAGCTATCTCACCCGCAACTAGTTTTATAGAAATCAAATCTATTTTTCGTGACTGGCAACAGTCAAAACGTCAGAGTTTGCACGTCAGAGAGAACACTGCGCGTTAAAGGGTTAAATGTTATTTATCCATAGTCATACAAATCTTCTATGGGTTGTCAAGAATTACGGAAAAATATTTTCTTTTATGGCGTTGCATTAATACTTGTGTAAAAACACTTGATTCCATTACTGTAATGCCAAATAATTATAGTTCTAGTTTTTAAAATAATGTCAGGTTTTCTTATTACCACATATTAATAAATGTAGAGGTGATTTAAATGAGAGGAATAAATTTAGAGTGTTAGAGTACACCAAGACGGTTTAAAATCACATATCAATGTGAAGTCGAAAACGTCTTGTGTTCATGTACCTCTTGATAATCACTTTTTAAAAAGCGTTAAACAAATAGTGAACGTTACGGCAATGGTTCGTCAATTATCAATGCATCTTTTACAGGAAGCACTTGATTAAATTTGGCAGTTTACAATCTTTTCTCCAGCAATTATCTTATTCAATTATCTTTCTCAAATTATATGTGCACTTTTTATTCAGATGTGGTTATTAACAAGGACATGAAAATGACGTTTCCTACCCCACATTGCTGTGCGATTCTGAACCGTCTTAGTCAATCCTACCTTTTCTGAAAGTTTTTCCTTCTTGTTTCCAACCACCTTCTATAATTTAAAACCAGAATATTTCACGACTTTTTTTTCCTAGTGTGATACACAGATTTGAATTCAGGGTGAACTGGCTGCCGACACTAATTGGATTTACAACTAAATTGCCAGCCACCAATTATTCTCTGGCCATTCTCCAGCTCTCCTCAGGCATAATCTGGGGCAGCTTTACCAACTTGAAGGGAGAACCCCAATGTTATTTACTTTAAGGGTCTCTAGATCTGTGGCACGCGATGAACGATTAGATCGTCTGCCATCTTGCTGGTAGTTAAGTCGAGTGATAGCAACGGCTGCCCTTTTTTTCTTCATTGGGCAATCTATTCAGCTGTTCTCGCATTCTTCCATTTTTCAGCAGATGTCAGTGCTGCTAAAAATAATCGTGACAATTTTTTTACGGGAAATGACGTGCTAAAAAGTAAAGGATTCTCGTGGAACTGTGCCACCCGTGAACCCTATTTTTATAGAAATCAAATCTATTCTTCGTAACTGGCAACAGTCAAAACGTCCAGAGTTTGGTGTTCCCAGAGCGAGAACACTGTGTGTTAAAGGGTTAAGAACTTCTAAGCAGTCCAATGCAGTTAACCTGCAGGTCTGTGCCAGTAAAAGAAACACAAACTAAATTCATCTTCCTTTAAGGTACATTTTAATTAGTATATTAGTTCTTATATTAATTAGTATATTAGTTCTTATATTTTATGATCAAATCAGAAGTAAAATCTATTTTCCGAGTTTTTCATTTAAATTTGTAAAATTGTATTTGTTCCTCTCAGTGATGTTTTTTCAAACTCATAACTGATGAACTAAGTGCAAATTTTTTAATCTAGAGAAATGGTGCACTTTTACGTATGCGTTTTTATGATTTATTTATTTGAAATTGGTTTATTTGGTTTTAAAAAAAAACTGTACACGACGGCTGCCTGCCTGAAGGAGTATGTCTAGTGCGGAGGACTTTTTGGCGTGTTTTAACATACATTCCCGTTACATCATGAAGAAACCACTTTAAACTCCAGACCGTTAAATTAGCAGTCGCGGGATAAGGCAGAACCCTGAATTTTCACACTTCAGCCAATGTTCGGTGTTTTATCCGCTCGGCAATTTGTTGGCCCAACATTTTGCATTTATATTTGAAATATCCCGATGACATTAAATAGCTCATTTATCAGCATTTAACAACTAATTAATTGTTGTTTGGGAAAAATGGAAATTTCTATTTTGGATTTTTGAGCTAATCTTTCTGAATATGGAAGTAGAGGTACAGTGTTTTAAACGAATTTTCCAAGTTAATGTCTTGTTTTATTCCATTTGTCCTCAGGGATACTCATTTTTTAAGTTCCGCTACATGTCACAAAAATACACAATCGTTATTGCATTTTCTCGCCTTAATTTCGCCAACAATAAGTTTGATTTTCAAAACATACTTTGAGGCGACATATTCACACAATCTTTCACTTTTTTATGTGTAGTTATTTAGAAAAAGATATTAATTCGCCATGCTTGGCAATTTATCAGTCACCTCAGGCATCAGCATTAATAAAAGTAGCCGGATACTAATGGGTTAACCTATCACTCGTGTCTCATAAGGTCTACACAGTACCACAACTACAGTTTAGATCAAATGGACCAAATCCTACTCAGCGCATCCCTGTCTCGAAGAGCCATAGTTGATTTTGACGACCACACCCAACTTGATTTTGGTGCTTCTGTCCGTTTGCGCAATTCTAGTTGCGGCCACTTACCTACATTTTCTACATAACCGTAACTTTTTTACCGAGCCTGAATATGTTCTAAATGATAGATCACTAGATAACGGAGCTATCACGACTGTGATGTGGTGTGAGTGATATTCGTTATCAATTCTTGACCTGATTGTGATGTTTGCATTTCCAGTTTTAAAGTTGACTACGAGCAACAAAAATACTAAATTTTAGGTGATAAATTGTAAATGAGATTTCTATGTGATTAAGTAAAATGAATAACTAATATTTTTCATTTATTTACTAGGAAATGATACATTTAGATTCATAATTCCTAAAAATTGCTTTTAACTTAGATTTCAAAAAATGCCTGATTTTAAAGCAAAATTAATTGTTCGATAATTATATTTAAGAAAAGGATCTGGGCCTTGTTATCCCATGAGCAAATCGGGACTTTGCCCAGGACCCCTGGCTCGGAAGAGCCTGCCAATTTGTTCTGAAATATTCTTTTATAATCAAAATTTTATGAAAAAAACAAATTTCATACATGGGGGCCCCATATTCATCAAAGCGCGGGGCCCCTGTTGGTCATAATCGGGCTCTGAAAAGGATACTTACATTTGAATATTTCAAAAATCAATGATTTGTATTATGGTTTTCAGCAAAATTAATTAATATGTTCTGAAAGGATTGTTATGTAGTTTCTTAAAAAAAAAAAAAAAATACTAAAGAGAAAATTTTTTGTGGCCGAAAGATGCGTCTATTTTGCCTGGATGTCGCTTAGAACAGGACGTTTATTTGATTTTTTTATATTTTCAGGAGTGTACTGAATATTGTTACTACGCTCCACGAATTAAGTTATTTAAAAAATAATAGATACGGTTTGATGGATTGTTATCACTTTAGAAATTGTAAGTGAAAGAAAATTAGTTTAAATTTTTCAGGAAACTTAAAATGTGTTTTTCAAAGGATAAAGTGAAAAGTTCATGCAACACAAAGCCAAGAAATTTTCACTTCAAAAAAAAAAAAAAAAACATTCGACCTTCATCTTGATGGATTGCTTTTAAGTTCAGTTAAATCCATCTTAAGATTTTAGTGGGAACCGAAATCTGTCATAAATAGAAAAATGAGTATGCTTTTTTCGCTTCCCTTAACTTTCTGTTTTCTCAAAGTATTACACGTTGGAGACAGAGATTTTATATCTTTTTTCAGCCCGTTTCCTGCCATCTACGAAAGTGTTAGTGATTGGTAAACATGCCAGCTACGGGATAACTCGTTCAATTCTAGTGACAAGTTTTGAAAGAATTTTTAAAGAAAATGGGCCACAACCACAAAGTATTTCAAACCATAAAATTATACATATGATCTTTTAGGTCAAAAGTTTTTGAAATACGGTCGAACTCATATAAAAGAATATCGGTTAAAAGAATATCCCGCTTATTAGAATAACTTCGTGGGAAACTGGCAATTTCCTTAATCTGTGGCTGATGAGAAAGATAGTCTGCAGTGCTGATATTTTGGTCACACATTTTTGCCCTCGAAAAATCATGTGACGTAAGGGCGTCTGGCCATCTTACTGTGGCTATCTCGGACTAAGGGTGGAATTCTTCCCCGGTGGTTTCCGAAATCGTCGGTGGTTAGCTGTCGGAGCTAGGGTTCAGCAGGACAGTAGGACACTTCAGGAACTAAAACAGGCTTTAAATCAAATAGGTAGGCCGTTCCTGCAGATAGTATCCTATAGTATCCTCCTTAAAACTCCACATCAAGTGACATCAAGGCGGGGCAAAGTTAACGACTGCGAAAAATTAGCGACGAGGGGAGAATCCAACTCTAAGATAGCTACACCCCCTGTTGTTGTTGTTGTTACTGATGCCCTCTGACAACCGCAGGCGGTGTCAAGTCCCCCCGAGGCCAAACCCCCTATGTCGCAGGACTCTTCATGGGCAAAAATGTGTGACCAAAATGATAGCACCCGCAGCGCGTCTTTCTCATCAGCCAAGCCATAAATCAGGTTTGACTGTAGCTAGCTGAGTCAAAAAAGTTTTCTGTCCCTGTGGCAAGCGATTGGCGGTACGATCGACCGCCATGTTGCGCCAGCTTAAATCCAGCGATGGCAACGTCTGCAATTTTTAAGTGTTGGACAGTCTAGCCAGTTCTTCTTTAGATCGATTGTTTTTATATTTATCATTTTTCTACGGATGCTTTTAATTCAACTAACTAAATCATAAGAAATCGTTAATACATCCAGTGGTAATTTCAACATAAACTAACTGAACTTGCCTTTTCTATCTTACTTTTTTTTGGTTCATTTCTTGTCCATTTACAGTGCATTCTTCACATTTTTATCTCATTTCCTAAATTAGTGATACAGAATTATTTCTCTCAACCTGTGTACTCGTCGCTGATTTGTGTGCGTTTTCTCGTAATGTCCGGGTTAACGCTGCAAGTGTAGACAAGATGGAAAAACATGCGAAGGAAGAAGGTTAAAGAAGGAAGGCACCATAATTAGAAGATTCAACTTGTTTGTTTGAAAGAATATTACTTAGAAATAACTTGCAGAAGATGTTAAAATAAAAATAAAAAAAAAGCCAGTAGTCAAAATACTAAGAACAAAATTTGCTGGTCGCAAACAGGAATTTTTTATAAAATTTCGGAAAACATTTGTATTTGTCGAACCATTTTTAAAAAATGATAATTTCTTGCCTTTCATAAATGTAAACAGTTCGCACTTTTTTATGAAATCCCGAAGACTTACCTTAGGTAAAATGTATTAAAAATTGTGTAATATTACGATCGTTATTCCTTTGAATATTTATTCTATTAAAAATGCATTAAAGAAGGGAAAACCAATGTTTAATAATTCAAATAAACTATCTGAGAACGAAAACAGGCAGCTTGAACGTTTGTTCAAAGAATCATAAATATGTTTATATTCCATCCAAAATTCACATGGCTGAATTTAAATCTTCTTTTAAATATTAATTTTGAAATCAAAGCAATTTCTCCAGGCACTTCCTTCACACACAGAGTGGTGAATATTTTAAAAGGTATTCATCCTCGATAGGAATGAATTTCTGATTTCTATTTGAAGTTATTTGATATTTTAAAGTTGAAGAGGAAATCAGAAGTGAGGAGTATTGGACATATAAATGTTTTTATTCTTCTTCTTTTTTCCTTTTTTTTTTCCTCAGGGAAGGAAATATATGCGTAAAGTTTCGCGAAGATTATAAAACATTTAAACTGACGAAATTAAAGCAAATTAGTGAAATTAATCAAGATTTTGCAAATATTAACTGCCATTTTATATCAGACGGTAATATTCGAAAAAATATGAATTTGCCAATTTTTATTTTATTTTCCAAATGCATTATATATAGGAAAACTTAATTTGTAGAGAGATTTCTTGTGAAAGATTAGATAGGAAATGAATATTTAAATTCAACAAAATTTTTATTGTTTTGAAATCAATGAAATCCATTCCTGTTTCTGATTACTTTTCAGCAACGAACCCTGAGATTTAATTGCTTTAAAAATTAAAATGTTCCTTTTGAGATCTATTCAATACTTCAAACTCTGAGAATTTTAAAATTTATTATGATTAATCAATCGAAGTAAAACTACTAATTCTGAAATCAATTCTGAAATTCTTAAGAATGACTTTGAGCCTGCTCATATTTCCTTCTTGAAGACACACAACTGTGAAATATTTCCAGTTTTTTTAATTCAAAATACGAATTTGTGCATTTTTATTTTGTTTATCAAATACATTTTATGTAAGAAAACTTAATTTGTAGAGAATCTTCAAATTAAGTATTCAATTCTGTGTAATTCAATTCTACATAAAATGAAGTTCTTCTTGTGAAAAATTAAATATGAAACGAATATTTACGCTTAACGAAATGTTTATTAAGTCTTTTGAAATTCATGAAATTTACTGATATGCCAGATTGCCTTTCATCAGCGAGCCCTGAGATTTAATTGGTTTAAAAATTAAAAATGTGTAATTTGAGATCTATTAAATACTTCAAAGTGAAACTCAGATAATTTTTCAACTTATTACGATTAATCGATCGAGATTAAACTAACGATTCTGAATTTCTTAAGAATGACTTCGAGCCTACTCATATTTCCTTCTTCAAGATATTACAACTGTGAAATATTTTCAGCCTTTCTAGTTCTTCGTTGAAAGTGCGTTTCGTGTTAAAACAAATAGAAAACGCGCCTTTGGCATTAAATAAGATGAATGAATGCGTCCGCATGTGATAAAATGGAGTTCAGCGTTTTAACGAAGAGCTCTAAATCAAAGAAAGAAAACATTCGGAGTTACTTGAATGTTACTGAATAATAAAAATGGTATTTGAATCATGCATTAAATTTTTATGTAGCAGCACGCTATTTCAAACTGCATTTCGAACATAGATTCCAAATATTTTTAAAATAAAAGCGCGTTGAGTTTAGCAAAAAATTTAGCACTTTTAAGAATATTTTCTGAAACTTAAATCTGTAAAAGGTTTTTGCCAGTTACACTTTAGAAACGTCTGTAACCCTTTAACGCGCAGTGTTCCCGCTCTGTGAACACCAAACTCGTGACGTTTTGACTGTTGCCAGTCACGAAGAATAGATTGGATTTCTATAAAAATAGTTGCGGGTGACATAGCTCCACGAGAATCTTTTACTTTTTAGCACGTCATTTCCCGAAAAAAAATGGTCACGATTCTTTTTAACAGCACTGACATCTGCTGAAAAATGGAAGAATGCGAGAATAGCTGGATAGATCGCTCGACTTAACTACCAGCAAGATGGCGGACGATCGAAACGTTCATCGCGTGCCAAAGATCTAGAGACCCTTTTTAGCTTCAAATTCGGTGTGGAGCATAATAATTTAAATTATGGAAGCTGGAACTTTTATTGGCACATTCCAGCTTTCTCTTTTAGGGGAAGGTGGGGGTTAGTATGAGCTTGTTTTGTGGTATGGCATACCTACAAGAGGGGCATCTGTATAGAGGGGTGCCTTATGCGTATTCACGTTACATCTAAAAAAAAAAAAAAAAACGCCAGAAACTTCAGACCATTAGATCGAAATTCGCTCGATCGGCACAAACCTTGGACCTGCACACTAACACCATCTACAATGTTCAATGTCTTATACACTCGGCCATGGAGCGTAGTATGGGACAAGCGTTGTTTCTATCATTTTTCTGCAGATAGCAGCTTGTAACGATATCTGTACGTCAGGTAAGAGATGAAAAACCAGATGAAAACCGTATTTAGTCAACGAGCAGAGTGATGTCGATACATAACATCAAATTTGGAGTTTTTGCTGTTGTTTTGTGTGAACGAAGATAATTTAAGGTTGTCATATTTTACCTGAAAATGAGTATTAGTTTTTTATTTTGTTTATTGTTTCAATAACACTATTATTATCCTCTAAGTCATAGGCCGTAAATCTCTTTAATCTTACTTATATGAACGTGATAATTCTATGATGTTTGAGTCATATAGGACACAAATTGATGTTGATGAGAATTACAACCTCATAGAAATCTTTTTTTGTGCTGAACATTATGGAGGTAAACTGTGTTTACCTCCTTGTGTTTAAAGTACTGTGGATATTAAAATATAACATTAGGTGTACCGGAAATTATTGTCCTTTCTTTACATAAAGTTTTAAAAAAAATCAACAAGTACTGAATTAGTAGAAGTTTTACCAAAAAATGCAAACACATAACTTAAGTTAAAGAATTCTTTAAAAATGTTTCATCATTAACATTATTTCCTATTAATTAAATCAGCTTCAAAAATCTGCACTTTTCGTATACTCAAAATTTTTTGTAAATAACTGTGCTTGATAATAAAAAGGTGTGTGCATATCCAAAAGTGTTTCTCTGCTGGCACATCATTTTTTCATGTCTGATACAACACTAGGCAAGTAAAAATTAATAAAAATGCAATGGCTAAAAAGAAAGTAAGTGAAGGATTGATATTTTTATCATTAAAAAAAAGAGTTTTAAAATACTGTGCATATTCAAATATAACATTAGGTGTACCGGAAATTATTGTCCTTTCTTTACGTAATTTTTTTTTAAATCAACAAGTACTGAATTAGGAACAATTTGGGATTAAATATAGGACTTATATTTGTTAAATTTTAAAGTCAGAATTTTATAGAAAACATACATTTTTTTTTTCTTAAAAAAAATGCCACTCTTCTCCTTCTTTCACGTCTACTCTCCTTGAAGGATTCTATTCGAAATGTTCTGAAATCGATTTTTAAGTGTTTATGAGTGCTCCATTTTACAGTAAAAATTGTATGAATTTCTCTTTTCTTCTTTGAGATCACGTACTATTTGGGAAGAGAATGTTTTCGTCCCTTTATCCGCCCATAACCTACGAATTTTGATAAATGCTGTCCAAAATAGCACCTAAACTAAAAAACACACACTGTCCAAATTTCCTATTACTAGCTTCAGTAGTTTTACATAGACAAAAATCTGACATACGAAAATTAGACATTACTTTCCTGTAGACCTAATATTTTGCACGGTTTGTAATCTGGTCATACTGACCTGCAAAAAAAAATTTAAAACTAGAAGTCAAAGCTCGTTGTAGAGGCAATTAAAACGGGCACTGACAGAAACATTTGACGAAAATCAGTCGTCGCTCAATGTATTTCATTTTTGTCCATCTAAAATAAATAAGTTCATATTCAATTTTTATTACATACCCAAATTGGATTTCATGGTCTTCTGGAAAGGAACGGAAAATTTTCGCATTCCAACGATTTCCTTTTGTGTAAACAGACCCTGTTATGTCAATGCTTCATGCAGACGCGATCATTTTAATTTTTATAAAAATAAACTATGTTATCTGGAAAAACTGTTCAGAACGAATTATAATCGAAACTTTTAATTCAAAGTCTGATGACCGTAATTTCACTATCACATCATGTCAATTGCAACAGCAAATTTTGTCACGCAAATGATTAACTTCTTTTACTCTCGGAAATAAAATAGAACTGAAAATAGCAAAACAATCGACGTAACGGGTGGATATTCAGATTTTTAAAGTAGCGCAGATTGTTTTCTATATTTTAATATATAATTATGAATTTTTTCAAGCGGATCGTACAAACGCTGTCGATGTTATTAGGAGTTTTGAGCTCAACTTTTTAATCTTTTTGGAGTAATGTCGTTAAAAGTTTTATCTTGGAGTGGTTGCCCGGAATCGTTAGAGAGTCAGTGAGTCAAGGATCAAGATATCGAAGCTACGTGACCTCCCAATAATTACTTGGTTATTTCATTTTATTTTTCAAATTGCAGTCTAAAGTAAAAACTCCTAGACATTGAATTCGATATGAAATATCATTATGTAAATTTAAATTGCAGAAGCCCAAACTCTTAGTGACTCCAAAACACACAGTGAAATATTACAGCATTCTCTTTCATGTATTTTATTTTATTTCTTTTTTTTTTTTTTTTTTTTGTCGAGCGAGGCTTTTGTGTTAAGCAAGTGGAAAGCACGCCTGGGGCGTGAAATTAGATGGATGAATGTTTTCGCTCGAGATAAAAACTCTGTGTTTTAGAGTATTCCATTTTTAAACTAAAAAAACAACTTTCAGATTTATTTATTGCATAAAAGTTGTACTTGCATGTACATGCACGAAATGCAAATATTTCAACGCGGTATTAAAATTTAAATTATGTTTCGAACATTTATTTTTGATGATATTCTACAATAAAGTAATATATCTACTGTGTCAAATAAGGAAAAAAACAAAATCATGTATATACAGGGTATCCCTAAAACGCCGATTTAAGCTTTTATTCCTCAAATATTGATAGTAGGCATATACAATAAATTACAAAGCTGCGTAAAAAAAGTACAGAATTTTATGATGTCGATTAAAAGTTTCAAGAAGTTAAATTTGAGAAAATATAGAATTACAATTTAGATCCTGACCCCGTATAAAATAAGTCCCAAATTGTAAAATGTGCCCCATTTATTAAATAGGTGATTTAAAAAATTTCAGCTTTCCATGATATAAGGGATTAGAGATATGGAAATAAATATTTCTTGAGTTAAACCACTTTTCAATGGCTCTCGAAGAGAAAAAAAATCACCTCTGAAGATTATGTTTCAGGGGTATATAAACTACGAAAAATAAAAAAATGATTACAAAATACATTATACTTTTGCTATTCTTAGCATTGTATTGTATTGACGGTCTTGCACATCGCACTTCACATTTAGGTCACTGTGCTATTAGGGGATATATGAGTCTTTTTATGACGAGAAACTGAAATTTTGCACATCACCCAATAACCGTCACATTTTACTAATTTGGAAATCTTTTGTGCGGGGGGCTGTATAAAAATTTAAATTCTGTGTTTATTTAGATTTACACTCCTGAAAATTTGGACACCATAAATTTCTGTCCTTTTTTTTTTGACGTAACTTCTTAATTTACTGTTTTATTTATATGATCAATGTTCAGGAAATAAAAGCCTAGGTCAGCGTTTTTCGGACTACCCTGTGCATCATTATATATATATACAAAGGGAAATATCGTCTTGTTTGTTTACAGTACGTTGAAAAAATACGTTTTTATTTCTCTCTCCCACTCTGGCTTCTGAGTCACGTGAAGGCGATTTTATTTTTTACCGAGAGAACTTTCTCCCGAATTTAGAAAAATTTGCGGTCGGATTCTCGGCTGCAATGGCTTCATCTTATGGACGGCCGTATTATGGCTTCACAAATATATCTCTACTTATTATAAAAGATGTCTATGGGTCTGTGTGAGTATGTGTCTGTCTGTCTGTTGGCCGAGTTACGGACAAACGATTACACCCAGAAACACCAAATTTGGTACTAGGGAAGTTCTAAACATAAAGTTGTGCACCTCGAAGCGATTTTTAGTATTTTTCTCACATAATTCGTAATAACGGTAGTCATTACGCTCGCAACAAAGCAGCATTTACATCATCGGATAGAGGAGAAAATTTTCTTTTAAAAACAGTTTGTTCTGAAAATGTAATATGATTTGCAGATTTTTAGGAATTTCTTATTTAAAGGTGACATTTGAAAAAAAAATTCGTAAAATGATTTTAAAACTGTCGCATCTTGAATTCTACCCGTCATAACTTTTTTTAAATTTTGGCAAATGATAAAACATTCATTTCGCTCTCTTTTAAAATAAAAAATAAAAATTATGTAAATTAGGTGATTTTTTACAAATTTTAATATAACATAATGTTTAGAATTTAATAGCATCAATGTGGAGAGTTTACGCCTTTACATTAATAAATCATGGCACAAGAATTTATCTTAGGTTGCCACAGAAAGGATTAGAAAAAAGATTTTTTTCAACCTATCGATTATAACGGTAAATTCGATAATAACGGAGTTTTTAATTGGGGCACCGGATTTTCAATTCGGAGATTACTTGAACTTAAAAAAAATGAAATTCTGTTTTGTCACATGCAGATGTGATTTTAGTAAAATATTCGCTTCTTCACTTATGAAGAGCGGGTGCGCAGCTATTTTTAAATAAATGGTTGTCTTTTTCTTGTGGTGTTTGAGGAATTTAATGCTACAACTTGAACCAAATTGCATATGCTACAACTTGAACCAAAAAAACAGTATGATGTAGAAGTAAGACATTTTGAAAGACACGCGTTTTCTGCAAACCGTCAAGCTTTTCACTTTTCTGATCGCGAATGACACTGATGTAGATTTTTGAGTCATTATATTGTCATGATCCCAGGTTAGTACTCGTGACGCAAACTTTACGTCAAGAGTAAAAAAAAAAAAATATTTGCTTTTTTTTTAGATCCCGCATCACTGGAAATAATTCGAATTACACATGTAAGGAAAATTTTCGTTTCCTACCGTGCGAAGAACGGGCACACAGCTAGTATATTTATAAAGTACTAAATTTCAAGTAATTTTTACAGAACTGTGATTCGAGAACAAATGAAAGCTACCATTTAATACAGTTTTTGTGACACCACATGAAAATTTCGAGTGAAAACATCCCTCTCCCCTAGGTTCAATCAGTTGTTTCTCGTTATTCATTCAATCAGTTTCTGTCGTGTATGGTGAATAGGCATTACGTTGTATACCAAAAGATATACCGATCTGAAAATTAGTTAATGATTAGCACTCCTGCATTAAGTTATTCTTTAAATATTTAATTCAACCGTATGAAAAGCTTTGGGCTTAGAAGAATAATTCAAATACTCGTGCTGAAATAAGTTAAATGAAGTAACTTTGCATGAAATACGCTTAAGAATATAAGTCTATGTACGTTTCAAAAGATATGATGGTTCCTTTTTCTTCAAATTATTCGGCAACCCACTGTAAAACAATGGAGAAAATAGTTTACCAGTTGTTTATATCAGTTATATTCATGATTGCCGATAAATTGTGTTTGTAGTTCAAAGTGTCGTTTACGTACCTGGTATATAAGTATTCTGCTTTCAGTAGATAAATATTCTGCCTTCGGTGAACTGAGCGAACTGATGTTTTCTAAAGCTCATGTAGTGTTTATTCTTATGAGTACAAAAAGTTTTTATAGGATGCATTTTGGACCATTGAGAGGAAATAGAACTAATTACTGTCATGAAAACAGTTCAAACTTTTTTATTGCGTAAAAGGGCTTGAGTAAGTCATCTTCTAACAATATTTAAAAAAAGACTCATATAGATTGTGGTAGAACGTTTTTACTTTAGTGCTGTCATCTATTGTCAGTAGAACGAATGATAAACAGTGATATTTTAATTGGTTGTTTTAAAAAATTCTTTTTTTTTTTACTTTAATTAGATGTGAAATGTGAAATACTGATTCTGACAACACCTTTGAATTGCTTTCATACACGAGATCGATTAAACAGCCCCGTTTAATTTAAATTCGAACATTAAGGGAAAATTTGAATCATAATTTATTTACTTTACGTATGCTATAAAAGTAGTAAGGAGCGCATGAGTGAGGAAAGAATACACTGTGGTAGCAATATTAAAAGTGGGAAATTTAGCGAAGCTTGTTTGTAAATTCTGTTACGAACGATTATTTTAGCTTTCAAAATATTTCAGTTCATGATCTGCAAACAAAGTACCTTTCTCGAGGAAAACAACTCGTTATTTTTAATGTAATTTTACTTAACATTTCTCAACCGTGATTGACATATTTTTTGTTATTTTATACTTTATCACGGCATTATGGGAAGCAAGTGATCGATATTACACAACAGAAGACGTTTGTATTTCACGGCCAACGTAATAAACGATTCTCCTGTGAGCCAGTAAATCTACATCTGGTCATTAGAAATGTAGTGGAACATTCGATACATGAATCAGTGGTTTGTTCCAGCAAATTTGATTGGCTTGTAGGTATCCTTATTTTGTAAGTTTCATTTAACACTACGGAACCGTAATTAATTACGTTATACTTTTTCACTATCGTGACGTTGTGGTACGTGACTTATGTTATAATCCTGTATATAAACTCAAATCTTTACACGACTTTCCAATAAATGATCAATAGTGTTGTTGTATTAATGTAGAAAAAAGAATGAGTGGTATATTTCAACAAATCTGATTCGTTCTCATTGTAACTATATTTGCTTAACTCGGTGATTTTTATATCCGAAAGATAAATTATTTACTTTCAAGACACAATTATGTTTTTATTTATCGGGAAATATTTGTAAAAGTTTCTTTAATTATATGATAACCTTTTAAACTCCTTAAAACCGTATCTTTTGAAATATGTGGAGAATGTAATAATCGCGAGAAGATTACTTCCCTGAATTGTATTGATTTGGATGTCTGATTTAATACAGTGATCTGTCACTTATACGCGTTTTAAGGGGACGATTTAAAATCGCGTATAACTGAGAGCCCCGTACAACTGAAAAATTCTTATATTCTAACTCTTCATCTAAATAATGAGAGACAAAACATTTGAAAAAAAAAATGCTCAATAATATTTCTTCTGTTAAAAACGGTAACATTATATTTTAAAATATTTAACTGTACAATCTTTAGCTCTACGAACATTCCTTTATGAAAATGTCATCAATATTTTAGTGCTTTTTCTTTAGGCCGCGTTTGAAATACAATCTCTTCTAACTCATTAAAATATGTTATTGGATATGAAGTAAAGTCATAATTTTACAGAAAACGTCTCAGTTTTTCTAGGGCTCCTAAAGCAGTAGCATAAGATGGAACAGAAAGATCAGTTGCATCATTATCATCTTATTTATCATCATCTTCACCCATAACTCATCAAAAACAGCTTCATTGTCTTAGTTTACTTGATTTTGTATTTTCATCAACATTCCCAACATTCGTATTTTTTAAACACCCGTGTATTCGAGAACGAAGACGGTGAAAAGTACATGTGTGTGACAGGATTTGTGAATTATGCTGTTTATTTTCGTGTATAACAGAAGTGCTATTTGTTTTCGAGATACAATTCAAAGTAGAGCTTATAACTAAGAGACCTAAATCATTATTTTCCTATTCCGCGTGACCGGACCTTCCAAAATTCGCTAATAAAAGAGAGACGCGTATAACTGAGAGGTCACTGTATTTTGTGGATAGATTACTTCTCTATAGAACCAAGATGTACTGAAGAAGTTGTCATAAAACACTAATAAAGATTAATGATTAAAAACTAACAATTCATATTTCATTGCAACTAACGATTGAAGATTTTTATTTAGTAATCACAATCAACGATATCATCAGCTTTGTCAGATAATATAGGTGCAGGCCGTGCGCAGATACATTCAAAGGTTCTGCTGATAGTTTTGCGGTAATTCCGAGGATTGTGTAAATTTTTTCCAACCCTTTAAAGGCAGTGTTCCCGCTCTGGGAACACCAAACTCTCACATTTTGACTGTTGCCATCACGAAGAATAGATTTGATTTCTATAAAAATAGTTGCGGGTGACATAGCTCCACGAGAATCCTTTACTTTTTAGCACGTCATTTCCCGTAAGAAAATGGTCACGATTATTTTTAACAGCACTGACATCTGCTGAAAAATGGAAGAATGCGAGAACAGCTGGATAGATTGCCCAATGCTGAAAAAAGGGCAGCCGTTGCCATCGCTCGACTTAACTACCAGCAAGATGGCGGACGATCGAAACGTTCATCGCGTGCCACAGATCTAGAGACCCCTTTTTGACGCATCTGGCTGTGCCAAAAAGGGTCTCTAGGTCTGTGGCACGCGATAAACGTTTCGATCGTCCGCCATCTTGCTGGTAGTTAAGTCGAGCGATGGCAACAGCTGCCCTTTTTTCAGCATTGGGAAAGGGTTGCGCCTCAAAGGGTTAATGAATAGTTACCTAGAAGAAATAGTTAACCATTTAACGCCCGGTGTCCTCGCTGTGAGGACACAACTCTGATATTTTGGCTGTTTTGATTCACGAAGAATACATTTCATTTCAACTAAATACTTAAGGAGGACATCTAGATAGAATGTCGCGCTGTGAGGCGCCGTCTAAAGCAAAAGAGCATTTTTGACACAGCCGGCTGTGACAAAAATGCTCTTTAGCTCTGTGGCACTCACACGGCGATTCGATCGACCACCATCTTGCTGGTAGTTAAATCGTGCGATAGCAGCGGCTGCACTATTTCGACATTGGAAAATGGTTGCGCTTCAAAGGGTTAATAAGTCAGTATAGCGCAAGCACATTGCATGTGTTTTTGCGAGTGTACGCATGTGTATACGCGTGTTCATATACGCACTATGTATTCTGTTATCACGGGCTTTTATGAGTTTGCGGATAGTTTTGGATTATGTACGTGGATAGTTTATTCTTTTAAGTGACTAGGATTTCATCAAGTACGACATCTCTGATGTTTGATGGAGTCTCAGTAACCTCGCCGCTGGATCGGATGCGACGATCCTTTTAGGAAGTGATAGCGTTAGGTGCTGTAAAATGAAGGGTTTACAAGAAACAGACAACAAATGTCAAGTACTTAGATTTATTGAAGTTTCTTTGTTTTTAGTTTGCGTTATGGCAAACCTACACACATGCCTACGAGAATGGTGCCTTCGTTGGGGACTATCTTAAATTGTAATAACGCATAGTCAAAATACATCTGAAGAAAACTGTCCAAAAGACCAGTAGACCGGCAGTTGGTTTATTAACATGCTGATTTTCTTTAAGTTTATTTAAATCATAAGCAATATCTTTTAACTAATTTATTTGATTTGACGACATTCCTTTAGTACATAATAGCAACATTTAGAGTTTTAGGGTTGACTGAGTTTTAGGGTTGGATAGATTGACCAATGCTGAAAAGAGAGCAGCAGTTGCCATCGCTCGACTTACATACCAGCAAGATGGCGGACGATCGAAACGTTCACCACGTCCCATTAAACAGTAAAACTTACTTTTCTGCAGCATTTTAGTGATTCAAAGCTCTAAACATTTTGATTATACAAAGGCTACTGTCATTCTCGAGGTATATATTTCTTCCATGAGTAACCTTTTGAACGTAGGAGGGGCACAAACGTCCGATGATAAGATAACCCGTTCTTTCCAAATTACCCTTGAAGATTACCCCTGAAGATCAGCGGAACAAAAACACCGTTACAATGGTATATTCCTGAAAAAGGGAGCAAAAAATACTTTTCTTCACTCCGGACTGAATGTAAAGATTTACTCCTTGCATGCTAAGCTGAAAATGTTAGTTAATTAGAGAGCCCCAAAACCGCATTGGGAAATCAGCCTTATTCTGTAATACCTATTTATGTCGATGCGCACCTTTTTCAAAACTGTAGCAATATTGCAATCAAAATGTTATCCCAAGTTGTATGTTACAACTAAACTTAACTGAAAATCTGCCGGCTTGTGCCAAATCCGGCTTCTTGAAACTCCATTCCACTTACCCTTCTGCATAATGCCTCCACTCGAAGTAACATCAAGCTGTGGTCATTTCCAAAATATACGAAAGAGGCATTACGAAAGGGGGAGGGGGGGAGGGAAAACTGGCAACTGGATCCCCTGGAGGGAATCGAATAGCAATCAATAGGCATGGAGCGATTATCCATAACGAGACACCGCTCTGCTTTTCCTCTAACGGTCTATTGATTTTTGCCCCTCTTTCGTATCAACTGACTTTCGGACGTTTTGTAAGGGCCTGGAATCAGTTTATGTTTCAATTTACGGAAATTTTAGTACATTTTATTTGCTGGAATGCAAAAAAAATATTTCTATGATGATTGCAAAATACAGATATTCCATCCTCGGTTACTGATGCTCTTTAGCTCAATGTTCACTTACTGCAGTTCTCGTTCTTCCACCTGACATTTAATTATAAAGATTTACAATTATTTTTCTTCTTTTAAGCTACAATAGTACAAAAATATCACTACAATAATTACAATTTAACATTGCACCAAGAACATAAATATATGAAATCAGAATTATAAAAATCTGTGCTTTCTGGATACGACAGTGTAGTTAAAAGAAATATCGTGTTTTTAAAATTAACCAAGAAATTATAAAATTATACAAAAAAAAGCAATTTGTAACTACTCCTTTAGTTCCACAATACTACTCTAATAATTAACATACCTTCTAAAATAATTAATAATCAACATTTATCCAAGAACATAAGTAAACGTAAGTAAATGAATTCAGACAATAAAAAAAATGGTTGCCTGGATTCGCAGGTATAGTGAAAATTGTGTGTTATTATTGTACTTATATTAACCTAGAATTGCATAAAAAAAAATTGTTCGCGTATTTTGTAAAAAAAACAACAACATGTAATCTGAAAATTCATTGCACTTTTTTTAAGTAAATAACATTGGGATTCTCCCTTCAAGTTGGAACCCAATTAGTTGTGAACCCAATTAGTGTCGGCAGCCAGTTCACCTTGAATCTAAATCTGTGTATCACACTAGAAAAAAAAATAACGTGAAATAGTCTGGTTTAAATATATAGAAGGTGGTTGAAAACAAGAAGGAAAAACTTTCAGAAAAGATAGGATAGACTAAGATGTCTCAGAATCTCACAGCAATGTGGGGATCAAAAACGTCATCTTTATGTCCCTGTTAATAATCACATCTGAATAAAAAGTACTCACATAATTTCTTAAGAGAGTTTCATGAACAATGGGCTTTTCCCCGAGAAAGAATTTCATCAATCCAATGAGAAAGATAATTGAATAAGATAATTGATGAAGAAAAGATTGTAAACTGTCAAACTTAGTCAAGTGCTTCCTGTGGAAGACGCATTGATGTTTGACAAACCATTGCCGTAACGTTCACTATTTCTTTAAAACTTTTTAAAAAGTGATTATCAAGAGGTACATGAACACAAGACGTTTTCGACTTCACATTGCTATGTGATTTTAAACCGTCTTGGTGTACTCTAACACTATAAATTTATTCCTATCATTTGAATCACCTCTACATTTATTAATTTGTGGGTATCAGAAAACATGAGGTTATTTTTAAAACATAAAAGAAAATATTTTCCCGTAAATCTTGACAACCCAAAGAAGATTTGTATGACTACTGATAAATAACATTTAATGAGAAAATACTTGGAGCAATTTCTTTTCACGTATAGAAATTTAAAACTAAACTTACTTTTCATCACGAAGTTGCAGTAATTTAGCGAATGCTGTCCCTACAACTTTTTTTGGCATTGTTTTTATTTCACGTACAAAAAGTACACACTAAACATTTATTTCAAAACGAAACCGTGTAATTTGGCGAATGCTTTCCTAAGAAGATTACTTATTGCTGTCAGTCGTGGTTCGATATCCAGGCTCTTAGAAGATCGAATTTTAGCAGCTTTTCGTCAGCTGAAAAATGACACTTAAAAATGATGGAACTCTTCACTGTAGGCTATTATGATTGGTTTAGCAGCGAAGAACAACGTCATTTCGATGTTTTTCTTTTTCTTTTCTTTCCTTTCTTACTTTTTTAAGCCGCTAATGATATGCTGCTGCTAAAATTGAGCCTAACGTGACCTTAGAACATAGTTATGCGACAACTCAATTAAGAGCAAGCATTATGTGATGAAATTAAATTTTTGATGTTTTAAAAGTGTAAAGATTTTAATACCTTGAAATTAAAGCAATTTTGCGAGTAGAAAAGGAGAAGAGCTTTTTAGACATTAAAGAGAGAAGAAAGACAGTGAAGCAAAACAAGTATTGCTTTGTTTCAGCAGGCATTTGCATTTAGCCGACGTCAGTTGAAGCTTTCTTTGATTGTTTCAATACCATTCTGAAAAAGTTGTGGTTAAGTTGCAGGAGTAAGCTTTGCAGTAGCGTAGCGAGCACAACTGGCGCCCGTGGCGCGAAAATTTGTTGGAGCCTCCCTCCTAGTAATTGCCTTTTCTTCAATATCTCGGGGATGATTTGGCGCCCTTCTGCGAGGGCCTGCGAGGCATGATACCCTAGTAGTTACTACAACTAGTTCAAAAAACGTTCAAAACGCGTTTTTCACTTTCAAAAGGCGTGCTTTGAATATTTTTTTGAAGTATTAGTGCTACTAGGGTAAATTCCTGCTCCCCCCCGCCCCACATTATGTCACTGCAGCTTTGTTTCAGCTTTGTTGAAAGTATGGGAGACAACAGCAACTTTGTTGTCTCCTATACTTTCTTGCGTCATTATTATTTCACTTCAACTAAGAAAACGGTCCTACTTGGTGTCCCCAAATAATCGACGATTTGAAAAACCGATAAAAGAAAAACAGAAGGCGATAGAAATGTACGGTTTGCTGCATTCTGCTGTGAAATCAGGGAATTTATTCTTACCAATAGTTAAAATTATTTACAAAGTTCGTTTATAGATGGCGCTGCGGACTAGGAAAAACTATAAAACAATCTTTTCGAAAGAAATAACGTTTGCAGCAACAACGTGGTGCAATCTGTGCACAAAAATTCGCAAACGCCCCTACAAATATTTCAGTTGGAATGCTCTGACAAGCAGCAGAGATATATTGTTCCTGTTCATTCACAGTGACGATACACCTATTCCTTCAAATACCCCCAATGAAAAAAGTTGCATGGCGTCAAATCTGGCGAATAGGGAAACCAATCTGTGCCACTTTGGGTATGTTTTTCGTGGTCAAGGCTATTGACATGATCACCGAAATGTTCGTTGAGAAAATCGAACACTGCAACCGTTCGATGAGGACGGGCACCGTCTTACCATAAACCGTTAAGCTATTCCTGCCGTCCTCTAAATCATTTTGAATAGCCTCAAATTCAAGGAGGATGTCTCGATATTTTGCTGAAGCAATCGTGTCAAAAAAGGGCCCTCTAAGTCCTCTGGAGGAAACGGCGGGCCAAACCATGATTTTTTGTGGATGAAAGTATGCTACACCCTTGTGCAAATTAATTGAAACAAACTCAAAAATTTGAGGAAACTAAGAAAAAATGCTATCTTATTTAAATTTATACAAAATAAAACATTTTTAGTACATAATATGATCCCTTCGACTCTTTATTAGCATTTGGACATGTTTCGGCATAGATGCCACCTATTTTTTACAATAATTTGTAATATTTGTGTCCTTGTACCACACATGAATTAGCGCCATGATTAGCTTCTCCATAGCTGTACAATCCATATTTAATAGGCGATTCTTGCATATAGCCCAGAGATTCTCTATTGGGTTGATGTCAGGAGAGTTCCCAGGACAATATCTCAATTTGTTTCTCAGACATGAATTTCTTGACCATTTTGGATATATGGCACAGAGCTAAATCTTGCTGAAAAATCCCTGTTCCATCAGGGTATCGTTTCTTCAACTCTGGAATAACCTTGCTATTCAAAATAGTAATATATTGTTCAGAACGCATGATACCGTCAACAGGCTGCAAAGAACCAACCCCACTGTAACCAAACAACCCTCAAAACATCTTCTTTTGAGTATGTTTAACAAATTGGTTTGTGTGGCAATCCCGAATTCTTTCGCCGGGCGATCGCGGCACATGTTGAGTTCGCTGGCCTTGGACAAAAAAAATGGCTTTCGTAGCTAAATAGCACATTCTTCCAATTTTCAACTGTCCAATTCTTATATTTTAAAGCCCACAAGTAGCGCTTTCTTTTCATTGGTTGGGTCAGAAACTGTTTCTTCACAGGCCGATAGGCTGGTCAACCGGCTGCAAGAAGACTCCTCTGAACAGTAGATGAGGTAATATTCATTCCATGCTCTTTTAAATCTCTATTAAGTGCAGCACTAGTCGTTCAAGGATATTTTTTGTGTAAGTAGAAACGTGTGATCTCTTGGCGTTGTTTTCTTTTTGCGGCCACATTTTCCTCTTCACTTTGGAGATATGGATCCTGTTTCTTTATTTTGTTTTATGATACAGCTCACAGTTGCAATACTAACGCCAACTGTCTTTGAAATATCACTATAAGTCTTTGGAGTATGTTCAAACAGAGTAACAATCTTTGTACGCTTTCGCGGTGTCACATCCATCTCTGATCTCTGACGACAGTGAAATCTCAACTGATGTGATCATATCTGGAGCTAGACTGTCTACTGAAAGGACGGAATGCGTACAGAGTATCAGCGCCATCTATTGACAAGCTTTGTAAGTAATTTTGAAAATGGTGAGAATAAATTCCCGGGTTAACAGAGCAGAATGCTGAAACAGAAGATTTCTATTGCCTTCCGTTTTTCTTTACTTGATTTTTCAAATAGTCGGTCATTTTGGAGACATCCGGTACATACAAGAGTTAACACAGTCGTATTTTTACACAATTTTTACTAAAGTTTCTTCCTGTTAATAATCTTCTGCATATATGATAAAATCATTCACAAGTCACTCGAATGATTGCAAAAAGCAAATTTTGCTTTCAGGATATTCCTTAAATTAAACAAGCGAATACTTGAAAATATGTATCAAAATTGAATTCAAAAAGCCGTAATAAATTGTATGACGTGATATTTCATTAAATGTTTTGTGAATCGAACGTCGCATTAAGAAGAAATGTTTCTAGTTTCTTTAAATTTCATATTATCCTTGATCAATGGTCACTTAGTTTTAACGGGTACTTTGAAGATTGTTTGCTGTAATGGAAACGAATATCAAGAAAAAATATTAATTTTCTGAGTTCTAGAAAATGACAATAAATCACACCTACTCATAAAGAGTACTTGATTGTAAAACTAATTCCGTATTTTGATTTCGGTGTGATCCACATAAAAGTGAATCCTGTATTATGAAGCACAGGTCATCAAGATTTATTGAGTTATGCGAATTGAGAATTAACAGATGGACTGTTTCAAACATCAGTATACTCAAATACTTTTTTGAATAACTGTGTAATCCTTTTGCTGCATTATAATTACTGTTTTTACTTTTCAGATGGGCACTTAATATCAAATACTACAAATAAAAAGCAGATACCATATGTCAATTGTATTAGCCAATTACGACGCCATACATATCGAAGTAAAATCCATTGCATCTTTCAATAAAAAAAAAGAAAATACTTTCACTGTTTTCTTAAAAATTAAAGCCATTTAAAAACCACAAAGTTTAAAATATGAGCTTAATACAGGGCTTTAAATTATGATCTCTTCGAACACAAATAGAAAATGGCTTAATCCTTCTTTATTCTGGAACCGTGCCAATTTCCCTCGAACTTGGAGATAATAGGTGAGGAAGGAGGCAAACACTTCGGTAGACTTTATGGAACCTAGGAAGAGAACTAATGAAATCCAATATATCATGGCTTGAATACAATTCGTAAAAGGGCTTTTTGCAGAGAGAGCGATTTCAATAATGTGGCTTTTCATTCTAATATTTACGATGATGGGCCATATGCGTTTCTCATTGTAATTTAAATTATTCCTTTTCTTGTTCAGCTTTAATATGTATTTGATTTGAGAAGGCAGCTTATTGAAAAGGTTATTTTAATGAATATGATCGTTTACAAATAGATTTTATATCCATTAGCCCTTAAACGCGCAGTGTTCCCGCTCTGGGAACACCAAACTCTGACGTTTTGGCTGTTGCCAGTCAGGAAGAATAGATTTGATTTCTATAGAAATAGTTGCGGATGACATAGTTACACGAGAATCCTTTAATTTTTAGCACGTCATTTCCCGTTAAAAATTGTCACGATTATTTTTAACAGCACTGACATCTGCTGAAAAATGGAAGAATGCGAGAACACCTGGATAGATTGCCCAATGCTGAAAAAAGGGCAGCCGTTGCCATCGCTCGACTTAACTACTAGCAAGATGGCGTTCATCGCGTGCTACAGATCTAGAGACCTTTTTTGACGCAGCTGGCTGTGCGCGGGCACAGCCAGCTGTCGTCAAAAAAGGTTCTCTTTTTGACGACAGCTGGCTGTGCCCGCGCAAAGCCAGCTGCGTCAAAAAAGGTCTCTAGATCTGTGGCACGCGATGAACGCCATCTTGCTGGTAGTTAAGTCGAGCGATGGCAACGGCTGCCCTTTTTTCAGCATTGGAAAAGGGTTGCGCCTCAGAGGGTTAAGACCTGCTTCTCTTCTGTATGTACAATGAAGTTGAAGTGCACTTACCTGAACATTCAATCTTTGGTGATTGAAAACTGTGATATACAGAAAGAACTGCCCATATTAATAGTCCTCAGCAAATGCGCAAGTTTTAATTTTCAAGCACAAATTGGTTCTCACATAAATTCAACACAAAATAATGAAGTTTACTTATATCTGCTTTAAATGGCCCAAGGTATAAAAAAGGCGGAAAAACTAGAGTTTATGTCCAATGTATTAAAATAGCGGAATTTTCACATTAATTCCTTCAATTTGCTTTCAGAAGGCGAACATGAAGGATATGGCAATACAAAGTAACACCTTTTTAGTCAATTTCTTTTAGTGAGGAACCAACTGATCTAGAAAGATTCTGTTTGCAAGGATTTTTAGTACGAGAGAATGAGGACTAATATGTCCCTAAATTATGTGATACACCAAGGTGTATGTCAAGTAGTGACATCACATTGTGACTTATTATCAATTACACTAAGACGTCACCTGCAGCGCCACATGTTTGACTGGAAACCACTCACAGAAAGCAAGCATTTAGATAACATTTATGATGTGATGAACGTAACGACATGTAACGTCGCTACAATTTCGCTACCAATATGTTTGCTGTAATGAAGTTACTAAAAACACAGTGCAACAGGTATGCATACATGTTGTGACGTCACAATGTTTCTTGTGCTGTATCTCATATTCTTTTTTATCTTCATCCTACACTTGTAATTGTTGAATTTACAGTGAATAGCATTATGATGTGGCAAACTTTGTTTCGGGAAAATTCGAAGTCTTGAAGAACTTCTGACAGTGTCTGATTAGTTTCTACTACTATCGATCTAGTCATTTACACAACCTCTAAGTCAGCGCTACCAGAGAAGTGCCAACGTTTTGGAAAGTGAGGGGGAAGAGATGATTTACGGGAAACAAATTTTAAAAACTGAAGCAAGATTTTTTTAAATCTGCCAGTTGGCCAAAGTGTACTGCAACAAATTTAATAACCCAATAAAGGTTCAGGTCTAGATTCATAGAGAACTGGCAGTCGATCCTATCAGAGGACTTACAGATGTTTCCTAATAGCACGACCCTCAATTTTTACCGAATCATGACCGCCCGCAATGCAGTCACAACAGATGGAACCTGGATCTACCAGTTCCTGGACAAAAATGCTCTGCAACGTGCACACCATGCTACGGACGCTTTAAAAAGTGATCTGTTTGCACAAATTGGTTTTAAAAATTAAAACTTTAGTGGTGCACTTATAAATGTAGAAAAAAATGCCATAATAAACAAATATAAATTGAATAATTTAGCAATATTTTTTTCTTAGTCATTTTCTATCAGACAGTCTTATTTAAAAACAGTCGCTGGGACGCCCGTCGTAGTGTGGTTAGGATACCGACGTTATGTCCGCCTGTGGTAACTAATGAGACCCTGGTGTGTAGTCACAATGCGACCTCTCAGTGTAGCCACAACTGATGCGACTTCCGCAGGGAAAAAATAATTTCCGTATACTCTCAACAGATAAAGCACCAAATCTCCTCCAGAGGATATCGGTACATGCTGGCATTGAACACGTGATCTACCAGTTCCTGGACAAAAATGCCCTGCAACGTGCACACCATGTTACGGACGCTTTAAAAAGTGAACTGTTTGCACAAATTAGTTTTAAAAATTAAAACATTAGTGGTGCACTTATAAATGTAGAAAAAAAAAGCCATAATAAACAAATATAAATTGAATAATTTAGCAATATTTTTTCTTAGTCATTTTCTATCAGATAGTCTTATTCAATTAATCATTGAAAAAGGTTAATGATTTTTCAGCACCAGAGTGCTATTAATTTCAACCTTGCTTTTTTGTAGACACGATTTTGGTACAATTTTTGCGTCGAGTCACTTTTCAAATGTGTTTGCCAGATAACGTGGAGGGGGGGGGGAAGCGTTAATAAAATGTTGAAAGTCGCACAAGGTTTGCAATTTTTGATAATTGATCGCTAAACTGGGTGCCAAAACGCGACAATTTATTATAAATATATTTTGATTATAGTTAGAAAACGCCTGGCGAATATTGTAAAATAGTTTTAGTAGGCTATTTAAATATAGATTTTAATTCCGAATAAGTGTTTTATAGAACAGTGAAGACAAATACGGTGCACATCATAGATTATGATACACTTTCCAAATGGTATTTATAAAGGTGAAGTGTAGTTTGACTATTCCTGGCGAAAATTGTTAAACAGTTTTGCTAGGCGATTTCTATTCCGAAGAAGTGTTTTATTGAACCAAGAAGGAAAACACGATACACTCATGGATTATGATGTTCATTCCAAACAGTATTTAAAATGTCTAAGAGATATAGTTGGAATATGCCTATAGTTAGAATATGCCTGGTGAAGATGATTTTAAAACAGTATCAGTAGGCGATTTTAAGATAGATTTGGATTCCTAAGATGTGCTTTATGGTTCAAGAAAGAGTTGATTCCCATTTTAACGCCCCTTCTTTCGCCAACCTAAAAATTCCCCGCACTTTGGCGAGCTTTGAAGTCACGGGTCTCTAGCAGTTATGCACAAGTTTCAACGCTCCCTGAACAACTACATGAAAACTAAAGTGATCAAATTAGTGATAAACGCAAAAGATAAGGATTTTGAAGACACTTAATTATTAAAACTACATTAATTGGCAACCCAAAATAAATAAAAATGTTTCGGAATGCTGTACTTAAGGTTGTTCCAAATCGCCATTTTAATTCTAAATTAAGATTGCCACATAATGGTTACTGTATATGTTTAAGGATCGCCACCTTGGCGAGAGTTGGGGCGTTAAAGTAGAAATCAACCCAAGAAGGACAAACACGGCACACTCATGGATTATGATGGACATTCGAAGCAATATTTAAAACGGTGAAGTATAGTTGTAATATACTTGGCGAAGATTGTAAAATAGTTTTAGTAGGCGATTTTAAGATAGATTTCGATTCCATAGATGGGTTTTATAAAACAAGGAAGAAAAATACTGCTCACTATTGAATAATGATACACTTTTCAACCTTATGGAATAAGAGAGAAAATAGGGACGACGCATAAACTATGATACTCTTTTAATATATAGCAGTTTGGTGCGTATTTAAAATCTGAAACGGTTTCAGATTTTCTTCATTTTTAAATGATAATCTGTACATATTATCATGATTGAGAATAGTTTACATTGAACTCATTTTTTAACTTTTTTTCGACTGCAAAGAAATAAACTTATCAGACATATTTACGAGGTTTGACACATAACACATACATTTCGTTTTCAACTGCAGTTAGACACACCAGTAGCGTAGTAAAGATGATTTTGTTTTTGAGGGAGGTGGGTTGAGGATTTAGAACTCAAAAACAGGGGTGCAATATAATTTATAAAAGTAGATATAACATATTTACAGAGAAAAAGGTGGTGATAGCTTTTTTTTTTTTTTCTTTATGTTTTACCATAAAATGTTCGCACATAACGATTAATTAATAATTTAAGAAAATTAAAAAGAAATCCATTAACGGATTTTAAAGTCTTTGCAATTAAAAAAATCATTCATTAGATGAAATAAAATAAAATATGTCTATTACCAAACGAAATAAATGCAATGTTGAAAATTTCACTGTCTCTTGAACAAAAATGTCAAACAAGTACCTTTATTTGAGCTGACGGATGTTAAATTGTAATATGTAATAGTAATATGTTACTTACAAACATCTGTAATCTGTATCTGAATAATGCTAAATCAGATAAGGGGTAATTTGGGTAGTGAATAGTGGTCAGTTTAATAGGGGAAATCTGAGTAATTGTGAATGAGGTACGAGGTGTCTAAATAATGTAGCAACGGACATTTATAATCTAAATAATGACGACTTGGATTTTGAAAATCTAAACAGTAATGAAAAGGACATGGGGACAACGGTTATTAGGATTTAGAAAATCCAAACGATGATGGATAATATATGGGGATGCTAAGGAACGACGATTAGCATTTTGAGAATCTGAATGACGATGTATCAGATTTTAAAACAATGATGAATTGGTGCATGGGAATGGTAAACAAAGGTGATTCTGATTTTGAGAACCTGAATTAATCTTGAATGAAATCTGAGAAAGTTTCAAAGTGATGATTCGGGTTTTTGGAATCTGTATAATATTGAATCGGAATACAGGGTATTAGAAAAAAAGTTTATATTAATTTTTTAAGTTTTATTGAAAATAAATATTTGCAGATTTTATACTCTGAAAAAAAGAATTCTTTCAGTTTTTATTACTATTGCACAAATATGTAAAATAATGTAGAATAAATGATAGTCCAAGTCCACCCGTTCCCGGAATTTAAGAGATTTTTTATGTTCTCCACACAGAAAGCTTCCCGTAATTGTAACCCCTGTAGTGAAGAAAGTGTGAAATAAACAACGTGGTTGCCATGTGTGGCGATTTTGCCGAATAAAATGTTTTAAATTCTCAAAGTAAAAATAAAAGAATAATAATGATTTTTTTTTTGTTAGTTTATATTTATAAGGTTATTTTTTTCAATTATAATATCGTGTGCATGGGAAATCAGAGCAGGAATAAAATTTTTTATAAGCAAAACAATAAGAATTGAAGATTTCCGAGGCTAATATGTAAAATTTTTTAGTTTGGCGAAAAATATAAAATGGCTGAAATGCCGATTTTGAGAAAGTGAGTTCTAGCGGTTTGCACAGTTTTCGGCTTGGCGCAATTTACTGAGAGTTTAAGGAAATAGATTTTTGAAAACAAGTGCAAAGGTTTTATTAGAATACAGCGTTAAATTTTAATGATCCGTGAAGAAATAATGCAGTTATTAAGGGATTTCAAGCGATCTATCTTCAGAATTCTCGCCAATTGAATGCATTGATTTAAGTTGGGGGAATTCCACTAAATTGCAGAAAATTGAAATCTTCGCATTTAGTACATCGGAGCAACGAAAAATAAAACAGGTCATAGTTGATAATTTAAAAATTGCGGCTGTATTAAGAGATTCCACTTTTCAAATAAATGCGTGCTTTACTTTTTGGCGGTCGAACCATTTCCCATATTGATTGCAGCTAAGTCAATGCTTCGAATGATTCCCTGAAAAAACTCTTGCAAAATGGCGTATGTTGGCACTTTGGCGAGGCTTAGATTTGAAACTGGATTTTATTTGAGACTGGTATATATAATAACACTGGTTATAGATAAAAATGAATGTTGGTATGTGTGTATGAGGTTGAAAAACTCCAGCACCGTTTCACCGATCACCAGGAAATTTGGTTCACCTAAGTCTTTTATCATGGAGAAGGTTTTTATGCTATCCGTTTTCCTCTAACTTGCCACTATCTGGTGCAGCAGAACGTCGAATTCTATTCCGTTTAGCCGTTTCCAATGCGCATATCGTCCAACCGATTTCGATGAAATTTGGTACACGCGGATATTAGAACACGGAGAATATTTCTCACTATCCATTTTGCTGTAACTTGCCGCTAAATGGCGCTGCAACGCATCAACTTCTTTACCGTTCGACCGAGCGGCATAAAATTTTTTATACTTACACATTTGAGCACGAAGAATATATTCTAACTGTGTTCCTTTTGATGTTACTTACCACTAGATGGCACTGCAATGCATTATTAGTTTAACTCGCCACTAGATGGCGCTGCAGCAGGCCAAATTCTTGACCATTCAAACTGTCGCTATGAAAATCAGTATACATAGCTATTTGAACAATGAGAATATTTTGGCATTATCCATTTTGCTATTACTCGCCACTTGGCTGCAACTCACATATATGTACACAGTCTGTCAATGAAATAACCAAATGTCGGAGCCCTTTATCAAAAATTCAGTTGTTGGGTCATTTTTTAAAAAACCCAGCTAACTTTGATTTCCAAACTTAAACTTTGATTTCTAAAACTTAAACTTTGATTTCTAAATTTAAACTTTGATTTCTAAATTTAAACTTTGATTTCTAAAACTTAATACACTTCATATTTATACTGTATACGTGTGTGTGTGATGAGGGAGTGAAGAATATACATTTTGTAAGGCAAAAATTCCTCATGGAGGAGTTGTGACACCCCTTTCCTCCCTTTGCCAACGCCACTGAGTAACAGGGATAAAAAGGCACTTGCAGAAAGAAGTAAGTAAAATCCAGAAAAAATTAAAATGAACAAAAAAAGCTGTGCAATAGTCTGAAGAATTCTAGCAGTGCGATGTAAATAAAACCATGGCTATTACACCGATAGACACTTTAAATGCCTTAAAAACAAATCAACCAATCGCATATAACCTACAGTTTGTTTGTTTGTTTGTGGGATTACGGCCGATTAGCTACGCGGGGGCTCTAGGCCGATGGGTGGGGTGCCCTCCGTGGGGGGTCTTTCTAAGGGGTCCTAACTCGTATTTACTCTAAGTTTCGGAGAAAACCACGGAAAACTCCGAAGATCGACGGACGCGCGATGGGACACGAACTCGGGACCTTCACACATCGCCCGTCTACCATTTCCAATGACATAACCACTGTGCTATGGTGAGGCATAACCTACCGTGCAATGAGCGTACTCAACTTCTGCCGTATCGTCGTCACAAGCGCTAAGTCCACTGACTAAGACATTGAAATAAAGTAAATGGTTTCTAAATAATTGTAAGGTTTAAGACGCTACAATGTGCGTGTGTCAGCACATCGAAGGTTTTTTTTTTTTTTTTTTTTTTTACTCTTCTTAATATTTAAAATATTACGATAAGAAATTTTTATCAATTTCCATATCTTCTTCAGCATAGTAGGAAATACTGCTCAAAGAAATTTACTTCAATTTCCATCTCTTCTTCAACATAGTATAAACATTTCCGAAATATCCATGGGCATTATTTTTCTGCGCGAAAGGCGATCTTACATTTGTCTTTCTGGAAAGGCCAGGAGATGACTTTTGAAGCTTCTTTCCGAAAACCTTTTAGTTATAGCTTAAATAAAAAGATCTTGTACTGCGCAATAAGTGAAGAAATATATTTTCCTATCGTAGGAAGCCGTATCAAGATTCTGTACCGTTCACGAAAATAACATTCGAAAACCTTTCTTCGATCAAAATATTTCGTATTTGAAACCGTTTCTGGTTGATGGAAAAATTGCATACTTCGAATTTCAGTATTTTGAGGCAAACAATACACTTTTCTAAAAAAGTGTATTATGTTTTATGCGAAATGGATTTGATTTAAGATTCTTATTCCGAATAGAGCAGATGAAGCATTTTAACATAGGGTACATTCCGCCATAATAGTCCTATGTAAAGATTCCTTTTTCAACGTTACCGTAAGTTTCAGGATCAGGTAAAAGGAGGACTGATATTCAACTCTAGTACAGGGTGATCAATTAAAAAGATGATCAGTTATGACAGGGTGATCAATTTCTTGACAATAACATCTCTCAACAGATTAGCCAGCCAATGGTCTACATCTTCTGTTAAGTCATTGGTTCTTTAGTAATAATGCCCTAAGAAGAAATCTTTCGGTTTGCGAATTCACAGAAATCACCTGGAACCAAGTCGTGGTTAAACAGCAGGTGATCAGAAATCTTCCGCTCGAACTTACGAAGAAAGTTATTGCTCTTTTGAGCCATGTAGGGACGAGCTTTGTCATGCAGAAGAACAATGATAGCAATTTGTCAGCAGCTTACGTAGTCATGGGAAGAATTTTGCTTGGACGGTCGTTTCCTGAATTAAAAATATGAATCACGAATATCATTTGACGAGATATTTAATTTTATGTGCAATAAGGGGACCATGGGGCGGAAGCTGGTGGTTCTGGCTCCGAAAATTCTGCTAGGTACTAAGGGGCAATTCGACAGAGCAAAAGATACGCATTTGCCCGGAATTCAGTTTCCAAGATGAATCGTGCGCAGAGGTGATTCTGGTGTGAATAATGTTAAATAAACGCTAACCTCAATAATTACAATCACTTTTAAACCAGACACATTAAGCAAAAAGTGATGCTCCGACAGCAAAGTACAGGTTATAATAAAAGGCGAGGAAAGTAAAGGGGTTTAAATTAAAACATTAATGTTACAAATATTATTGCAAGTACAAGTATTTTTATATCAGACAATTACAAGTTTTATTTTTGGAATAGAAAACGGTAGAGAAAATCAATTTATAAACAATTTACTTCGATAAAAAATATATTTATATGCATTGCTGTGAGAAAAAGCATCTTGAATGACTCAAAATTACAGATTACCATAAACGGTCAATCGAAAGAGCTTAAAATGTAATTTACTTTAAATAAAATGTATTAATACTGCTTACATCTTATACAGAAATAATTATTTTCAGTTATGCACATGTATGCAATAACTTTTAAAATTACGACCATTGTTTAGGATTACCATGAAAAGAAACTTAAAAGTGAAAGATAGAAAGAAAAATAGGTGAAAATTAACATTTCAAATTTACTAAAAATTTAGGTGAAAATTTAATATATAAAAATTGCGTCATGTAGATTATATATTTAAAAATATATAATCTACATCATCCATACTTACAACTCAAGTTTATAAAAAATATCATTCGAAGAGAACTTTCTTGTACTCACCTAAAATAATTTCCAAATAAAACACACAAAACACACAAAGCGAAATACATCGCAGAAAATACTTCGAACAATAAAAAATTTAAACCAACATTGAAAATCGCTTTTGTCGCTGAATGATAAATTTTGAGTTTTGCTATGGGATGGAATGAAAGCGTTAGAAAAATGTTACTACCCAAGCTATTGATTTGATAATGGAAAAGAAAAGTCTATACATTTATTTTAACAAGTTATGTTTTCCAGGAATGTCTGCAGGATTTTTTTTTAAATAAATATTTACAGACACGCATTTTGTGCATTTGATCGTGCGTACTCTCATGCTGTTAAGTATGTTCGAATACTGTCTGAAATGTTAGGTGAAAATGTTTTTTTAAAAAAGCAAATTATCTCAAAAAGTGATTTCATAAACTGTCTCACAAAGCGACCAGTCTAAAAATAAGATTACACCGGTCAACAAAAAAAAAAAAAAAAAATTCGGTTTCTGTTCTCATGCTTAGATTCTGATTCTAGACATTAAAGAACACTTAAATTTTCATTTTTAATTCGTAAAGTTTGCTTTAGTCTGATTTACGTCGATAACTATATTTTAATTTATTGCATAAACGAAAGATGGCAGCACTTTGATTAACCCGAAAGTAAACTGTATTATTATTTGTAACTCTCTAGTATTGCTTGTAGTATTATTTGTAATATTATTATTTGTTTGTATTATTATTTGCTCATACGAACATAAAAGAAATACGAAAAATATTCACTTTTAGGCATTAATTTCTTATTATTTTGCATTTATATGATATTGTTTATCACAAATCTTGAATAAAAAAGACTTTTATATCCTGCAAAAACATTTCTGATCATAATTTAGAGTGGTATTATAAAAAATAAAATAAATAAATAAAAATTAGTGATTTTTGCCAAAAAATTGAAAAATCGCTATGATTTCTACAAAAGCAAACTTTCATTTAAAAAAAAGTTATTATCCTTAGTTTTGGCGTAGGAGAAACTAAAATTTAACATTTAGAAGTCAGACCCAAAAATCGTATTGGCCGGTGTATTTATTGTATCAACCACAGCTTTTGTCAGCATCAACCTCAACGAGTCCTCTACCTAAACTTTAGCTAAATGAGGTAGTCCAATTAAAACAGAAAAAAAAAAATCCGCAGAGAAAGCCGGTTTTAGATGAAGGCGGCTTTTTCTTTTTAAATCGTGTTTAAATAAGAAAATCCAATTGCTTGATAGAACTGTGATTCTGTGCCATTCAGAACAGTATTTTTGCTGAGTATTTTTTTTTTCTTTTTTGCGAAATTATGCCAACTCGAATGTAATGACCCCATGAACATCAAGTGAATCCTGTTATTTATGTTATTTAATTAATTTTCTAAGTCATTTTAGATTATTATGCACAATGTTCTTCGATTTGCAACGATGGGACAACTTTGATAGCAAGGGTCTATCTTGACAGTATTTTTTCTCTTTTTTGCATTAGCGTTAATGAATATTTCACAATTTTCACTTTATGAATTTGCAGTGTATATCAAATATGTTTCTTTCCCCAAGAGCTTTGATTCCCCTTTTAAATGATGTGCTTACATTGAATGAATTCTTAGTCATGGGCAAAAGTAAACAGGGTGGTAGGCCCATTAGAGCCTGACTTTTTTTGTCAGCGTATTTTCCAATTTATGTTGATGCCAGAAGTGATAAATAAATTTCCGACATTTGTGTGGTATTAAGAATGCAATTATTTTTCTAAAATATGAATAAGACAGTGAAATATTTCTTTGTCATCGCTAAGTATTTTGTGGAAATCAAATTTATTATCAGATAAATTCAACTAGAAAAATAAATTAATGCTTAAATATTTTTGCGACTTACACATTATGCAACCGTCTAAAAATAGATCGCTGGGCGTTTATGGGTTAACTCTGATGACATTTTCTTTTTCTTTTGAAACAGAAAATTGAAATTTACATCATAGAAGACAAACTTGTTTAAACATCAAACCTCTGAATTATGAGGAATAGATTATTTTTTCAAAAATGCTTAACGACATTTATTCATTGATTTCATTGAATATTTTAAGTTACAATACATCTTATTTTATACCTCTCTCGATATAAAATTGAATTAAATTTCAAAAAATATTCTTACCCTGATAAATTCGCGTAAAAGATATTAATCATAAGAGAATTTTCTTTTCTCGCTGTTTTTTAACTATCTTTAGAAGAAAAGCAGCAATAAGTTCTTTTTTATAATAAAAAATAAAAGCGGAAAAAGAATAATAAAGTTTCAAATATTATTTCTCAAAAAAATCATAATTAAGGGTGCTTTCAAGCGACAGTGTAGTAATTTACTAAAAAATAGTTAGGTATTTTGTTTAATGCATTACATTTCAATCTTTTTTTTTTTTTACTAAAAACGGTTTTGCATAAAAATCTATTTTTCAGATTAAATTTCTTAGTGGTTACAAAAAATTATCTTGTGTATGTTATCAGTATAAAAATATTCTTAAAGTAAAACTTTTTATTCAAAGATAAAAATTTCGAATATAATCGTTTTGGGAATACTTCAAACTGTTTGGAAAATTTCTATAAAACGATTTATTTCTTTTTTTCATGTGCGAGAGATAACTATAACGCTCGAATTACTTTTATTTTATTTGTTACATACAACTTAAAATATTCTTGCGAGAAGCTGCATAAAATGTTTTATATAAAAAAAGAAAAATGTGATTATTTGTACTAAAATCGCTTTGTAATTTTTTATTTAAAAAATTTATACCGAACGTAATTTATGCTTTTAAAATCAAAGTTTGAAAAAAATTGCTTTTTGCAAGAAAATTAGACACAAAATACTTTCTGCAACTCTTTAATTTTAAATTAATATTAAATTCAGAGCGTTGTACATTTAAGAATAAGATGCTTTAAATTTCTGATTTTAAAGTAAATGAGCAAAGTACTTCAAAAAACATTTAATTTTACATTAAAATAATATTATTTATCATGAATTACTATGAAAATTATTGGTGTGATAATAACAATTATAATAAACCTTTAAGCTAATGTAAATCGTGCTCAGTTATTTAAAAGCAGAAATCTAAATCGTTGTTTTAAATATTAGAACAATTAAATAAATAAATAACCCAATTATCTTATTCCCAATTTTAATGAGTAAACGAAAAATATAATATTCCAATTTTCTTAGAATACAAATGCTTATTGAATAAAAAAACCTCATAAACGCCACAATACTTCTAAATGTTTGTCTTTAATATATGCTCTTCCCTTTAACTTTCGAAAGACAAAAGCAAACTGGCAGCATTCAAACAACGTTTATCATAAAAGCTATTACAATATTATTAGAGTAAAGCATATCTCTTGAATGATATTCCTAAATATGTTTAACCTTTTTTTGTGAATTTTTATGAAGGTGGAGTGAAAAAAGTTTGAAAAAGTTTATTTCTAATGCATTTAAGTTTCCCCTTTTTTTTTCTACCTCTATTTGTTAATTGTTGAAAATAATTTTTTTTAAAGTATACGCTCAAATATTTTCATATTTAAGAGATAACTGGAATTTTTCTTTCATGTTAAAACCATTTTGAAAATTAGTACAGCGATAAAAATATATTTGACTCCTATAACTGTCAGAAAAATCTTTTCTTAATTAGCAAAAGCCTTATTTAAAACATCCGAGACTGACAGTTTAGTGTTCCTTTTTTAATTATGCCTAATTAATTCTGGCTACATTGAAAAAAATCTAAAATTACAAAATTTCAAACACATCCGCACAGAATTTACCTAATTAGCAATCTCTATGATACCTTTGGTAGGATGTACGATACATTTCTCTCAATGTTGTTAGTAATTTATAAATTTTTTTTTGGTATCTGCTTAAATAATTTTGCAAATATTTTGTTGCAAAAATGAAAAGGGTTTATGATTTCAATATCTCAGCATTTCTGTATTTTTTGCTTTCAATGCATGATTACGTTCTTCCATAACTGTCCTATGCAAAGTGATAAAAAAAATTC
Source organism: Cheiracanthium punctorium (assembly GCA_038373885.1). Taxonomy (NCBI): domain Eukaryota; kingdom Metazoa; phylum Arthropoda; class Arachnida; order Araneae; family Cheiracanthiidae; genus Cheiracanthium; species Cheiracanthium punctorium. The sequence goes on from JAWZYV010002440.1 coordinate 99,160, forward strand.
TACGTCCCTGCAAGTTTTAATATTACTCCATTGAAAACTAAGTATGCGAAATAACAAGGTGCACTAATTCAACTAACTAGGATTTCTTTTACGGCAGTCGAAAACGTTACGTCATAAATTTAAAACTGAGTGAGGTTCATAAACTATCCTAAAAAATTTACACCACATTCACCGTTTTTGCGAATCTAATTAGCTCCTCGAAACTACACAGTTTTATATTTTACACGAAATTAAAATAAACAAACTATTTTCTTCTAAAACATGGAGGATTTAAATATTTAAATTAGATCATTCATGTGGAAAAACGAAAATAGATAGTATTAGTAGTATAAGCGAATTTGTTACGATAACATGAATTAAAACACAATAAATACCGTGTAAATAAATATTTCAAAAAATTAAAGCGTTTATTATAATCATCAGTTTTCAACGGGCGTTCTACAACTAACCAGTTGATAAGTAAATCTGAGCTGATATACTATACCACGCTGCGGTAGTTTCAACAAAAGAGACTACCTGAACATTTTTTATTGATGGCTTGGTTATTGTTGATTTCCTTCAATCGTCATGCGTATTTTTTGACAATACTTCTAAAGAAAAACAAAAATATTGCGTCAGTATTTGATATAAATATTAGGGTAACATTGAATGTATAGCAGTTATATTTCTAATGAATGTCCTGATATTCTGAAAATATTGGTTCATACTGAACCCATTCCAACTTATTCCGTATAGTGAGGATATTTGGCCACCATGGCCGAGTGGATAAGAACATATTTGATAACGGAAGTTGGAAGATTAAGGTTTCTGGTCTACTGCGCGGATATCGATCTAACGGTCTGGAACTTTGAGTAGTTTTCTCCAGATGTAATAGTACATTCCTTCGTTAGTGTTTTCTGGTTTACCTAATGTATTTTTTAGTGCATTTATCTAGTTTAGTACAATGTCAGTAAAGAAATCTCAGGACTGTATGAAATCAAGAGATCTTGATAATTCGAAATTTTTCGATAAACCGTCGCACACAGACGGCTTTTTAAATTTTTTTGTACAAAACCTATAGGTGTTTTTTAAACATTTAGAAAGCAAAAGAAATCAGGAAAAACATGATGAAAACATCCATCAATTATTGTTTTCAGTCATGTGTTAAATCATACTCAACACCCGAAACATTTTTTACTTTGCCGACAAGATTTTCGAATTTTTTATCATTATCTTTTGATTTACAGTCTGTACGATATTTAGTTAATTGCCGACGACATATGACGACATTCTCAGAAAATGAACCTAAAAAAAAAAGAATTTTTTTTAAAATTAACAATAAATATTTCCGTTTCTTTTGATTTTTGTTGTTAATTATCTAATAATAAGGAGAGTAGCAAATATTAGAAACCTCAATTAACATAAACATTAATTTACGATGAGGAACTTTATTATAATCTTTATAACGCAGTCTGATTCTAATGAATTTATAAATTTATAGCTCAATACAGTCAATCATTACATGAAATTTAACTCAAACGTTTGTTTTATTTTTGTTTTTGGAAAAAGAACTAAAGAAAATTACAACATACATTTAAAATACACTAATATATACCCCCAGGTCCCCAATCCATTATAAAAGTTACACCAAACACTTATAAAACACGATAACTTTTCTTTTTCAATCACTTAAAATGTAAACAATAATCAGTTGTTATTGAGGAGACGACAAACTTTCCAATAGTGATTGACTGTTAAAACATTCGATTCAAATATTATGTAGGCTGTCACTGGATTCAAGAAACCAATACGAATCGAAAAAATATGTAACAATGACTGTCATGGCTAACTTCGTATATTGGAGTTTTGACAGCGCCTGTGAAATCCGCCTGTGTGCATCGTTTGTCTGGTTCCATATATGTCGGGTTATCAAGATTGTACTGCATTGTTTTAAACATTAAAAATTGTTACTCATTACAATTCAGAAGTTACTCATCAAAATTTTTTTACTTTCATTACAGGACAGCATTATGATGAAAATTGCTTAATGCATTAGAAACATATTTTAATGTACCAAAAATATAAGCATCGAATAATTTTCCGTGGTAAAATTGTAATATATGGAATTCTATTTGTCCTTTTTGACAGAAAATTTCGTGAAAAGTCTTACTATTTTATAACTTTAAGGGGAAAACGTGTCATAAACATATGTGCAAATAGAAGAGCCAATGATATCATTGTCAGAAGAGATATATGCTGTGACTGTCAAGACCAAATGCTTTCAGATTTTTGATCCATTTTATTTGAAAAAAATAGGAAAGAAGATGGTTTGATTTAAATGTCATTTACCAATGTTATTATATTTTAATCTATACAATATAACTTATTGTTATAAAAAAGTTTTTTTAATACTTTGTTCAAGCTAAAAGATGTGCAATATTGCTTTCATAATATTTTATGCATTTACAATTTCTATTAGATGAAAAAATAAATGTTAAATATCATCTTATACCTTATATATTTGTTCAGATATAAATAATTTACAAAAATCATTAAAATAGTTAATATTTATATAACTGGTTAGTATGTTTACCTTACTTATTTGTACAATGTGGGTCGCATGTGTATTCGAGCGTAAATGAATTCCAATGGCTTTTTTAAAACAGTAAAGCATTTTTACAGCAAGTTCTATTTGAAACACAAAAATTTAAAGGTATTAATATCATTCATTTAACATAAAGATTCAGGAAAATTTTACTATGTCAGTTCTTGTGCATTTATCTATACTTGGTGTATCTATCATACATAACTTTGTATCGAAAATGATGTAATATTGTTCCGAATTTTCAATTTTCCGGCTGATTAGCTCTTCAATGGTTTAAAATTTAGGTTAAAATTAGATTTAGGTTGAAATTCCTACTCTATACGTCGAATAATTAAATTTTGCATTTTTTTGCATGAAATCGATTAACGAGAACGAAAGATAGAGAATTTTCGGTTTCTCCGTGCTTTAAGATAGTATATGTCGATTTCTCAGCAAACATTGGCGATATCGCTTAGCTGATTTCAGTTTGCAGGACTTATTTCTGGCTCGAAATTTGGTTTTATTTCGATAAAAAGTGGCCAAGCTTCACGTCATTTTCAGGATTTTATTATTGGATCATGTAATGTTTGCATTCATCTCTCTCCGCATCCTAAGCTTTGTTGTTCTTTTGCTTGTTCGTTTCGTCATTGACCATATTTATATGCATTAAATACGTTCATATAAATTTATATCTGCATGCATGAAATACACTTGCTATATATGTAATAAATAAGCTGTAAATTAATGCACATAAATACAGTCAAAAGTGAATTTTAAACTTAGGACTCGGTGCTATAGTGAAGACTCATTTTCAAAGAACTTGAAATGCAATGTGTATGGAAAACATTTGGCTTAATTCCTCCTGAACTAGACATCGATATGGTTTATTGCTAGCTTAGTTTAAAGCTATTGGAATGGACCAGTTTTTAGTAAATTTTATCTGTTATAGCCTGTATAAGACGGTGTTAGCAGAATAGGGAATTAAATGTTTTGGTGAATGTTTGATTTTGGATATTTTTGTGTGTGCATGAGCGCTTATAATTCGTCATTAAATTTAGATATTGTAGTACAATTGATGTTTTCAATAGCATTTTTTCCATTCTTTTTTAATACGTCCTTCGTGCTTTTTTTATATAGATTTTTCAGTAAATTCACAAATGAAGGATATTAAAGGATTGGGAGATTTTCTATTTTTTTGTCGTGTCTTGTCTTACTTTCATGGATTATGGGGGCTTAGGCACTTCTACTTTTTAGAGCATTTTGTCCAGATTAGTTCGCCAAATCCAGATTAGTTCGGTAGCGGCAGTACCTGCCAAGGGGGTGTTACTTTCCCTACCTAACTACCGGTCGTTAGCGGGGCTTCTTAATTTTGAAGCAAATCCCAAGCTGATGACTCCCAAAGCTTAGTTTTGCCACCCTCAGAGGTATCGTTTTTGTTTGGGAAATTGGAGGTCATTGCGACCACGACGTTCTAAAGTGCCTAGTCGCCATTAGCAAGCACGGATGTCTTTGGTTGGTCCCAGAATCGAACGCACAACCTTTCGGCTACGAGATCGACGCCCCTCTCAACTGCAGATCGAACCAGCAACCTTTCGGCTGCGAGATCGACGCCTCTCTTAATTGCTGATAGCCTCACCATGGCACAGCGGTTATGACAATGAAAATGGTAGATTGCCGAAGTGTGAAGGTTCCGGGTTCGGGTCCCATCGCGCGGCTGTCCATCTAACGGTCTGGAGTTTTGGTAGGTTTTCTCCAGATGTAACGTGAATACGCGTTAGAACCCCTTAGAAAGTCTTCCTGCCAAGGCAACCCCTATCCTAGGCAGATACCCCTCGTGCAAGTTTGCCTTAAAAACACAACACACTCAACTGCTGATGGTTGGTCCCAGGATCGAACCCGCAACCTTTCGGCTACGAGATCGACGCCTCTCTCAACTGCTGATGGTTGGTCCCAGGATGGAACCCACAACTTTTCGGCTACCAGATCGTCGCCTCTCCCAACCGGGTTACCTCATCGAGAATTTCTGTTCTATCTGCAATAACTTTGAAGTAGTTAGAGAAAGAACAGGGTTCCCGTGTTGATCTATGCTCCACATGAGCTCAGTTAATAGCTCTCTGATTTTATCGGTATAGCAAGGAATCACCGTGTATAACTGTGAGATAAGTAAATTTACGCTTTGAAGGCCAGAACCTGTACATTCGTACCTCAGCATTCTGCAAGTTCAGTTCTTATCCACTCAGCCACGGTGTGGCCTTCTATAAGTTAAGCGGTTAAAATTTTTGCATGCGTAATTAATTTATGCGGATTATTTTGCTAACTGGGGATTTTTCATTCGGGGGTAGTACAAAAGTTTAAATTTTGTACTTATTTAGATTTAATCTCTGTAAAATATTAATCGATGCCATCAAATTCTTTACTTTTTATTACGTAACTTCGCAGTTCGCTGTATATGGTTATGGTGAATAGGGGAGAGAGTGGCACAGTGGGATATTTTTCGCTTTTTTTTTTTTTTTGTTATAATTTTTTCCCTTTTAATAAAAAGTAAATATCAAATGCAAAACAATATTTTGACAACGTTTAGTTTTCAATACAATTTTTTTCAGAATTTTTCCTTACTTTATTCAGTAAAAAAAAATTAATTTTCAAAAGGTACTAGTGTTGTCCCAGTGTGTCCCCTCGCGGAGCACATTCGGACAATGAGCAAGGAACATAAATATCAGATATATTATGGGAACATATTATTATTATTACAGTTAAATTCAGTTTAAGATATTCAACACAGACTATGTAAAAGCAATTTTCAAATGACAAGATTTAAAAATAGTTATCAGAATAGAACACATTTTTTAAGAGTTGCAAAATTCTTTGCTGAATTGGGTTTGATGATTTAAAAAAATAATAAAGTAACATCAAATTAAACTATTTTTAAATGATTTTTCCAACAGTGATAGTAGAAACAAAAATAGCTGCAACATCCCTACAGGATGAATTATGACATTGACTATTTTCCACATTGTTGCATAATTATTTAACTAAAATATGGATTTTTTTTCTAATTTTTGAACTTTTACATAATAGAAAAATATATATCGTCCCACTGTGCCCCCCTCTCCCCTATTTAACCCTTTGAGGCGCAACCCTTTCCCAATGCTGAAAAAAGGACAGCCGTTGCCATTGCTCGACTTAACTACCAGCAAGATGGCGGACGATCGAAACGTTCATCGCCTGCCACAGATCTAGAGACCCTTTTTTGACGACAGCTGGCTGGGCTGCGTCAAAAAAGGGTCTCTAGATCTGTGGCACACGATGAACGTTTCGATCGTCCGCCATCTTGCTGGTAGTAAAGTCGAGCGATGGCAACGGCTGCTCTTTTTTTCAGCTTTGGGCAATCTATCCAGCTGTTCTCGCATTCTTCCATTTTTCAGCAGATGTCAGTACTGTTAAAAAGAATCGTAACCAGTTTTTATGGCAAATGACGTGCTAAAACGTAAAGGATTCTCGTGGAGCTATGTCATCCGCAACTATTTTTATAGAAATCGAATCTATTCTTCGTGACTGGCAACAGTCAAAACGTCAGTGTTTGGTGTTCCCAGAGGGAAATACTGCGTGTTCAAGGGTTAAGGAATAAACGCCTAGGAGAGTGCTTCAGAGGGTAAACTCTCTATTCGTGTCTGTAATTCTTTCACTCGACTGTTCGCGAGCTCAATGTGATATCTCTCTTACTCTCAGCCACGGACTCGTCTCCTGTGAGCGCAATTCCAATAACGGCCGGGAGCTGTCACCATCACTCATCCACGCCAGACATCCTGCAGAGTTTTCCAAATATATACGTTGTCGACAGAGTAATCTAAAATATTAATTACCAGTAGAGTGCAGCTGCGGTTGATGACTTTCAAAATGAATACGCGCCGTGAAAAATAGTCTTCGCTGGGTGCAATTTCGGCAAGCAACCATATATCACTGTGGCTGCACATAAAAATTTAGAGAAGAAGTCACTTTTTTTTTCTAGTAAATTATGTTAATGAATATGAAAAACATAATTGAGATAACTTATGCGGGGGGTGTCACAATTCACTCCCGGGTTTGTAAGGCTTATAAAAAAATATATGTATTACCAATACAGCAACAATTTGATTATATTGGATAAAGAAATGTTTCAAGTTTTGTTTCATAAATGTTCAGTATGTGGGACTTTCGTGACGCGGTAAATAGCAAGTCTAAAAACAAATTCTTCACTCCCCACACTCGCTTTAACATGTCACGATCAATGTCAGCAAATGCGGTTGTGATCCTTTGGCGTAAATCTTGTAAATCACGTGGCATAGGGGGCACGAACACACGATCTTTTATGTAACCCCATAAGAAAAATCGCACGCAGTTAGGTCCAGAGAGCGAGTTGGCCACGGAAGAAGGCGATTGTCGGTGTCAGAAGGTCGACCAATCCAATGACGAGGAACCTCGTTATTTGTGAAAAGAAACTTGTAATGTTTCTTTCTCCAGTAAAGTCAACTTTGTTGCTGTATTGGTAATATATTATTTTTTATAAGCCTTTAAAGCCCGGGAAGGAGTTGTGACACACCCTGTATAAATAAGAACCGTATACACAATGCATTACACTACAATTATTATTTCCAATTATTGAAAAAATATTATAAAACATTTGTTAAGTATATTTTCAAATTTCTTAGAAATACCGAAAATTTTTGCAACATAATTATCAAGAAATGGCACATTAAAGCTTAAATAAACATGTACTAACTCACATATAAGAAAAATTATTCTTTTTTTAAACTTTTCCCTGCATTCTTCCTTAAGCTTCAGTTGTTTTAGCTAGGCAGAATATTAACATAGGAAAAACCTGACGCTACTTTCCGGTCCTTTTAATGGATTTGAAAATCAAGCGTTTTTTCCTTTTTCCGTCTCAGTAAATTATGTAAATTAGCATGAAGAAACTAATTGGGATAAGTATAAGAAGCTGAAACGTACAAAAAATTAATAGTCATAGCTTGTTTAACTTTTCTCAGCACCTCCATACCACCATTCCCCGCCAAAATGCACGTTTTACCTTATAATTGTCTCTTTCCAAAAATTAAATTTTAATGTTTAGTGAAAGTCCAATCTTAATCCAATGCTATCGAGTTTAAATCGCTATGTAAATAAGAGTGGGAAATACTTTTATTTTTATTTATTTATTTATTTATTTTTGTAAGCTAAAAACTCTAAAGGAATTTTATTTTTAGAATTGTACATTTTTAAGGATAAATCATTAAATCAGTAAAATAAATCAATAAATTAAAGTGAATCATTAAGTAAATCAGTAATCTAGTTTGCTTATTTTTGTAAGCACGAAATTTGAAAGAAATTGAAGAAAGATCCTAACTAATATTATAAATGCGAAAGTGAGTTTGTTTGTTTGTTTGTTTGTTTGTTTATGACGCTATCACGCCTAAACCGCTGAATCGATTAAGATGCATTTTGGTTTAGACATAGATGGGACCCTGGAGATGGTTATAGGCTACTTAGAATTTTAGATTTTTAATTACTTTTTTAATTATTAATTAAAAACCGTTTTTACGTTGCCATGCTTGGCGAGTTTCGCCCGTATCAATCAAATGATTCATGTTTTGAGCTAAAAAGAATGCTATTGCTTCAATAAAGAAGCGCGTGCGTGCATCTGAAAAACATTAAATTCCACGGAAATTATGCCAGTTTTATGCCAAATCTATCTATCAATAATAATAAAAATGAATGTTCTCCAGACAAATCTACAGAAAGCAGAGCTTTGAAAATTTGAGCATAGAAGCCCATGACTGTGCACCTGAGGCTCAGAATGTTGAAATTTTAAATACTTTTCTAATTATTAATTAAAAACCGTTTTATCGCCCGCACAAAATGATTTATGCTTTTGAAATAAAGCTGAAATTCTATTTTCAGATAAACATGCATTTGAAAAACATGAAATGGCTATGGAAATTATGTTGATTGTACGCCAAATTAAAAAGCATTAGAAAGAAAAGTCCAAATGTGTTTCTTAAACTTCATAAATTTCCAAATCCTACCAATAATATAAAAACTCGGCTGTTCGAGCCTCGTCAGGGGGAGATCCCCCTGAACCCTCCTAATTTTTTAGTTTTGTTATTGCCATATTAAAACTATATTAATTGACTTGTCATTTTATCGCTCAGCTTTCGCGTATTTCGCCTGGAAATCTTATGTTGAAATTTTTATGAGTGTAACCGATTTATAGATAAATACATGTGGTGCATATTCTACAGCTTACGAAATAGTGTAACAATATCGAGACTAAAGATTGCTTTAATCTCGATATTAAAGCTGTTGTGAACTAATAGTATTTAAATACATGTAAAATTATGTCGCTTTTTTATGTCGCTTTATTATGTCGCATTTTTGGGACACATTTTTCAATAAGGGTATTGAGAGATAAAATGACATAGTCATTAAAAAATGTGTACGTTTGTGTGTTTAGATGTTTTTGACTGAATCACACACAAATTGCTGAAAGGATTTGGAAAAATTCGTAATGAAGATAGCTTATGCCCTGGATTAACATACAGGCAACCTTTCAAGCATATAGCATAAATAATTCTTTTACAAAAACATTCAAAATAATTCTAATGTATTGCGCTCTATGGAAATTTTATAGCTACTAAACCGATTCTAAAACTTAGTTACACTATTCCTGAGTATTATTGTTCGTTTGTTTGTGGATTAAGACCGATTGACTGCACTACGGTCCTAGGCCTATATGGGGAAATCCTCTGTGGGGAACTTTCTAAGGGATCCTAGCCCGTATTTACGCGAGGTTTTGGAGAAAACCGCGAAAAACTGCGAGCGGCTAGGTCGACAGGCTCGACCAGGGGTTGAACCTGGCACCTCCAGCCTTCCAGTTTTGAGAGTAGAATTTCTTAGACACTGGTGGGACCCTGAGTGTTATAGGCTACCTTTTATGCATATATCACAAATAGTTCTTTTACAGGGATACTCATAAGAATTACATTACACTCTATGTGTATCTCTGTAAGTACTGAACCGATTCCAAAACTTTTTCACTGTTAGTAAGCTACACTATTCTTTAGTAGTATAGGCTAAAATTCATGCATGTAGTGCAAATAGTTCCTTTACAGGAACATTCAAATTAATTCTAATACATTACGCTCTCTGGGTATCTATGTAACTATAGAACCGATTCTAAAACTTTTTCGCTATTAGAAAGCTGCACTATTCCTGATTAACGTAGGCTAAAATTCATGCTATAGCATAAATATTTCTTTCACAAGAACAATAAAAACAGTTAGCAAATACTGTCGTAACTGTATTCACCAAATGTCTGAAAAAAAATCTAAATTTAGTAACTCTGCTTACTCTCTTATTTTAAATGAAATACTACCATGTATACTACCATGCATTATACTTCATATAAAATAAGTAAAAAAGCAAATAATATTTAAATGCAGTTTCTTTTGTCGCAAACATATGTGTTATTCACACATGCTTCATTTCTTTTGGGCCCTCACTCTAAAGCCGACGCTGACGAAATCGCGGGTAGCAGCTAGTAACTTTATATTTATTTTTTTTAAACTTTACATCCTTTCTATTCGAAAGTCTTAGAGAAAGTAAATGGCTAACTTATTATTTATTTCTTAAAAACACATGACAAATGCTAATTCTTTTACCAGACATTTAATATAAAAAAAAGCTGAAATAAACATTTCGGTTTCTATACATATCATTTGGAAAGTAATATGAGTTATACAATTTTAATAATATTTCAGTAATATAATAATTACATAATTACAGATGTCTAACTATTAACTTAGATGTCCCAATTCGTTACACAGACAATGCTTTTTCCTTGAGGGAATGAGATATTGTTAGTGCACAAGTATTAGCGTACTGTACCCGTCTTTTATATAGTTCCCCCCCCCCAAAAAAAAATTAAAAATAAAAGAAAATAATAAATAAAATAAATAAATAAATATAATAAAATGAATAAACTTTATTGAATACAACGGGCACTATTTATAACACTGCTGTTGCATGGCTCTTATCCCTATTCTGATTCCAATGTTTTATTTACAAAGCTTCATTTGCTACTCATACGTTAAAATGCAGCAAAAATATGGTTAGCTCTGTGCACTTCACAGTTCGGGAAACTCTGTTCGGGCATCGTTTGGCAAAAAAAAAAAACACATCGCCAAAAAGATGAAGCACAAACGCCTACCGTGCACTATCACAATCAAAAGTTACAAAGCGCAGCAATTTTCCTGACGTAATAGTTTTCCTAAATCTTTTGTCGCAGTTGCAGTTAACTCCCAATCAATATTTCGTGTATCTCCAAGATGTTGCAATCATTCACCCCCAGCATGACGTTTAATAAAAATGATTAAGCATGACAACTTTCGTCGCCATGTTATGGCAGGATGTTGTGCAGCAGCCGAAAGAAGAATGAATCATATTAACTGCGTGAAAGCTGTTTTATGATGTCCAGATGCCTCGCTGTTTCTGAAGGTATCGCCGATATTTATCAGAGGACTAACATGGAATGCCTTATTTGTTTCTAAGTTTTAACATTTGTTATCCAATTACTATTTTCATGTACTAGAGATTTTTCATCAAAGTAACTTATTGAACTGAAGATATAGTAGTACAAGGGTGGCCAAATCGTGCCGTATGCGCCAAACTTGGCGCATGGGATGTTTTCATGTGGCGCATCTCATCTTAGAACCTACTTATTGTTTTGAGACCGGTTGAATACTTCTTGAATAATTTCGTGGCCGGAAATATTTTATTTCCTATAATGTATGATGCTTTCAAAAGGAAGCATCTGTACATTCAAAAATATTACTGTCAGCCAAAATGAAACAATTTCTCATCCCCTACTAAATATTCGAAAAATTAATTCCAGAGTTATCTTCCTCAGCACAACAGTTTCGGACGCCTTGGTGGAGTACTGCCTAAAAAGCTATCGCATCTTCTATCACACTTTGTGCCCGGGTTCGATTCCCGGTTAGGGCTTGGGTTTTCACTTGTGCGTCCCTTCATTAGGGTAACTTCGGGTGCCCCTATAGTAAAATGGCCCTTAATTAGGCCTCAGTAGTGGCGAATACTTGATGAGATCTGAATTTCTCTATGAAAGGATTGCCGGATAATATTGTTGCAGAAATTCTCTGCTGCTCCTGGGGTTCGTCGCTCTAAAGTCCAGTTGGTGTAGAAAGTTCTAGTAAAAAGTCAATTGTCAGGATTGAACACAAACTTTATTGCTTCTAGAACTTCGTCGAACAGCTGTACAAAATTCACAAGAACAATTAAACAGCAATGTGCTTTTGACAATCCTCTTATTTCTGAAGCTCTCACAAATGCTGTATTTCTCACACAAAATAAGTTACTTTCACAGGCAAAAATTCAGTGGAAATATTCAAGTAATATCGTACACAATCCCTTAAGACACAGCAATGAAGAATTTGCACACAGCACTTTGAAAACAGCTTCGAAAAGCAAGCGAAAACACAGTTTCTATAGCACTATCCATTTACAAAGCAAGCGTACTCGCTCAGAGAAGCTCTATTCACAATACGGGTGCTCACTCACACTGAACTGGGGCTTCTGAAGCGCTCCTATATATAGCCGACGCAGAAGGTACAAGAAGCTTCCAGAAAAGTATATTACTCGAGGATTCCACATAAAGCGGGAATTTTGATTACGTCATAGAAGAGAAATGTTAGGTTATTATGTGATTTTAATGCAGCAAAAGCAGCTTTTCAGGCCCCATAGGGAAAATCGCGCCAAATGACCAAAATTTCGCCAAGCTTGGCGACTTTTGGCGAAATATCGCCAAATTTGGCGCCAAAAATAAGTCCCCAAAAGTGAAGAGATCGAAGCCCTAGGACTAATATTTCTCGAGATTTCTAGAAACCCTTAGAAAGACAAGGGGAAAACCGAAACCTCCGTATCTCCGGTTCTAATTGGCCGATTTTGATGGAACAAAAGGAAAATTTATCTATTTGAAGCGTAGAACACGAATTTTAAACCATTTTAAGCCCCAGAATGGCGGGTTGCTCCGAAAATTTGTAACAATATATAAAAGGTCGGCCACTTCTGTAGTGGTATCCCACAACATGCTTCAAAACCTCCCCCCCTTCTCCCCCCCGAAATGACATATACTTGCGATGCACGCATTAAAAAAGTCCCGACTGTTAGCTATTCTATTGTGGAGGAACCCAGTGAGCCGCCAAATTTACCTCCTATGAACGGACGGACGGATTAAACGACTTGGGATCGATTAAAGAGGGAAAATAGGCCTTGTCTGGCAAAACATTTGCAAAGCGTATTCCGCTTTCGCAAAATCCTTATACAGCAATGATAAAATGTGGGTATTGCCTCTCATAGCTTCTGTAAACGCTTTCATAAGCGTACGAATAGCGCCCTCTAGCGGTCGCCTTTTGCATTTCGGGACGCAAACTCCTACATAAAGCTTGGTGTGACCAGCTGGTTAAGTTTGGAAACGACCTTTTGAGATACCTTGTATACTAACTATTGTTGAATAATGCTGAACTCACAATAACGTGAATGTTTACAGACTACTGATTGTTTCTCTAAATCCAGAGGATTGCTGTGCCTTCAAAATCTCAACTTTCACTTGTTTGCTTCGAAAGAAAATTAGTCTGTTCTCGATAAGTTCAGTTCTATAGAATTGTTTATGTTCGATTTACTATAATGTTGCAATACAATACTATATGTACTGTAAATTAGAGAAACGGCAAACACACATGCTACTATATACCCAGACAGCACAGCAAACTTGCAGCAAGCTTGATTTATCAAGTCAATAAGCTTGAATTAAGCTTGAAAATTTCAAGCGTGTAAGCTTAATGCAAGCTTGAATCAAGTGTTCTAGGGGAGTAATTCAGTTACCGGGTGTCGCCTATTTTTGGCGACTTTCTTTTCTCGCCAACACCCGCTACTTGGCGCTTTTTTTTGTCGCCAAATTTTTGACGTGTGAAACACCATTTTAGAATACGATAAAATAATACAACATGTTGAGCACTGTCAGGAAATACAAATTACTTTAACACATTAAAATTCCACAGATATTCCACTTAAAAAAAACAATAAAACAAAATACACCATCCATACTTAACACTAAAAATTGTCAGCAAATTCAGTAACAGGCAATTCAAAATGAGCAAACAGTAAACCACTTTTAACTAAAAAAATTTCAGAATATTAAGCAATCTAGTTCTACAGCTATGTAAACTATGCAACCAGTGGACCGTTTTTAACTAAAAAAACCTCAGTGGATTCAGCAACCTAGTTGTACAGCTATGTAAACTATGCAACCAGTGGACCGTTTTTAACTAAAAAAACCTCAGTGGATTCAGCAACATAGTTGTACAGCTATGTAAACTCGGCAACCAGTGGTCCGTTTTTAACTAAAAAAAACTCAGTGGATTCACCAACCTAGTTATTTATACAGCTATGTAAACTAGTCAACCAGTAAACCGTTTTTAACTAAAAGAACAACAGTGAATTAAGCAACCTAGTCATACAGCTAATGTAAACTGGGCAAACACAGGCCCGTTTTCAACTCAAAACAACATCGGTGGATTAAATAACCTACTTATACACATTTACAATTCACATTGAAAACCTTAAGCAATTGCAAAAATTCTTTAAAAAAAACCCTTACCTTTATCTAAAGAAACTCCTGAGAAATATCTAAAACGCACAAAAGCTAATAACATAACACCAAAACGCTTTCTTTTACTAACTAACCACAAAACCAACATATACTAACCACACACCAAACACCAATAACACAAAACAAGAACTGACTCACCGATTTCAAATTTCCTCGTTTTAAAACCTCGGTTTACCGATCACAGTTAAATTGCCTTAACCAATCACAAAATCCCTTTTCCAAATATCCTGGTATCGTTTAATGAACCCACCGAGCGTTTTTTCATCAAACTACAGCATCATCCAACACCTCAACTCAATCTACACAGGTTACAACAGACATCTGACTCTAAGGCTAAAGTAAACAAACTTTCGACCAAACTCCAACCTTGGCGACACATCGGCGCTTGGCGAGGACACCCGGTAACTGAATTTCCTCCTGTTCTAGTTTACACTTGCCCAGCTTGCATTAAGCTTGACATTTCAAGCTTGAATCAAGCTTGACATTTCAAGCTTAAAAATTTTTCCTAAATACACGGGGCGCCGGTCGGCGAACTCGCCTCACATATTTTACTTTACCAGGCATTTTCCCCCTCTACGCTGAAATTTCAATTTAATTTAATGTTTCCATGGAGTGTTCGTGGCTGGAATAGAACCCGGGACCTGTGGGTTAGCAGTCGAGCACGCTATCCATTCAGCCACTAAGCCCTGTGCAGCTATGACTAAAGTTTGAAGTGACTTATCACGCTGTTTTCTCCCCAGATTGATAAGTGGGCGATGTGTTATTTGTTTCTTTTATTTTTCCATGGGATGCATCAAAATTAAAATAATGTTATGTGTGATTTAGAGACTACTAATAGTGAAATAAACATAATATAAACTTAAGAGCAGCAAACGTTTTAAAACTTTCAGTACCGCAACACTCATGAGCAATACTGCTGGCCAAAATCGAGACAAACGACTGATTTTGAAATCAATTTCGTAGTATAATTGTATTTTATTTTGAAGAATTTCTATATTTGGAAATATAGAATGGGTTTACTTTCTTAACACAAATTTTGTGTTAAGTAATCTGAAATCAAAGAAACAGATAGTTAAACGTTACTTCGAAATGCTATATCACAGTTGCTAACATGTATGGAATACAAACGCTTTAGTCATTTTTGTAAATATTTCTTAAAATAACAAATAATTGAAAAATTTTGCTATTTTTTAACGCTAAAAATTCTCTTTACAAATGTGGTTAGTTATTTTCCTACATATTGGTATGCTATATCGATATAGAGCATTTCGAAGATTTAAAAATAAGTTTAAATTAATTTATACAAATGTAAATTTGAATTATTTTCATTGTTCATACTTTATAATTAAAAAAATTATTTAACTTCTGAATTTTTTTTATCCTTTGTAATTTTATTTTAAAACTACAAAAGCGTAAGATGTAAGATTTTTGAGCCCTAAAATCTGTAGGCCCTGGGCAGTTGCCCCGTTTGCCCTGCCGGTAATATGGCACTGGTAATAAAATAAAACACATCTTTTACGAACTTTCAGCAAATTTGAGGACGCTAGACAATTAATGTCCATTCTCTTTCACAGATGGCGCCATCACTGCGCACTTTGAAATCTAAAATCAAGCTAGTATCACTTGTCAAGCTCAAATCCAGCTGTATTTAAGCTTGACAATTCAACTTGACTCCTGCAATATTGCTGCCAGCTTAAAATGAGTTGAACTGTCAAGCTTGCTTTAATACGTCAAATTCAAGGAAATGTCAAGCTTGATTTAAGCTTATGTGCTGTCTGGGTAGTTACGCTTACTATAGTTACCCTGACTTACTGACTCTAGCGATTTCGTTTGAACCAATCCAAGATAAAACTTTTACTACTATTACTCCAAAAAGATTAAGAAGTTAAGCACGAAAAAACCTAATAAAATCTACATCGTTAGTACGACTCGCTTGAAATTTTAATTATGTATAAAAATAAAGAAAATAATCTGCACTCCTTTAAAAATCTAAAAATCTACCAGTTCCCAAAATTTCAAGCGATTTTTCGATATTTTCAGTTGTATTTTATTTCCGAGAGTAAAAAAAAATAATAATTTACGTGTGAAAAATTAGATGTCGCAAGTGACAATGACGTCATAATGAATCACGGTTATCAAATTTTGAAGGGAAATTGGGATTCCAATGCATTTAAAATAGTTTTTCCAGGTTACTCAGTTAACATTTTTTCCGCAAATAAAATGGTTTCCTCTGCAAGAAACATTGATATAAGAGGGAATGTTCTCAGCGAAACGAAGTCTTTTGAATGCGGAAAGTTTTCGCATGTTTTTAGAAGAAAACGGAATTTCGATTTTGGTATATAATAAAAATTTAATATTAAATATATTGAGTGTAGACATAATTTTTTCGAGTGTTTTTTCTAGCGCCCGCTGTAGTTGCCATCACAACGGGCTTTACCTTCCAGCTTCATTATATTCATTCAAAATTAAAATAATGATACCCAGAACCAGGGGCGTAGCCAGGGGGGGGGATATCGATATATTTACCCTCCCCCGAAAAATTTTCCTGGCTACGCGCCTGCCCAGAACGTATCTTAAAATACCGAAATTTCTGTTGAGAAACGCTCTACCATATCTGTCGCTGACAAAATAAAGGAACGGCCCAAGGAAAATAATACTGATAGTTTACCTGGGAAAACTGTAATTTTTAAAAATCACATGAAGTTCTATAGAAAATATGATGTTATTTAACATATTAAGCTATTGAAAAGTTCCGTAGAGCTGAGCAATTTTTTAAGTATATATTTAATTTGCATAATACCACCTCGTCATGAGTGTTTTACATATTTATTGAAAAATGCGTTTTATTAATTATGAAAGAAAAACTATTTTGGCGATTGCAGAAACTTGACTCCTATTTTTAAGATGAAAGGTTTCTCTAAGCACATTTTGCCCTTCATACAGTAAAAAATTTTATTCAATTTAATTAGACAATCATTTAATATCAATTTCAAAAATATCTAATGATTTAAATAATTCCCAAACACTATAAAATACAATGTACGTAGGATTCCATTTAAGTATCTCATCATATCGTAAATCCCTGTGTGGGAAATTTATTTAAATATTTAATTAAAGATTAATTCATGCATTAATAAAAATAACTGAAGAAATGTTTGGAATATTATATGTAAAAAAAAACTCCAGGATCTCAGTAAAGTTAAACGTAAATTTAATGCTTTGGTTACAAAGAAAATATTAAAATTTTAAACACGCGTAACACGTTTCTGTAGATTTTACTGCAGGGATTTTCCAGATAAAAATGAGCTACCCCAGAACTCTACAAAACCAAGAATTTGATATATTATAAGCTAATTCCTCCATAAAATTAAAATTCAAATGGAAATGAAAAACTGAGCTTTCATAAATAAATGTTTAGAAAATTAAGCTCGAATATCACCTAAAATAAAGTTCGAGGGCATGAAAACGGCCGATAAGAATATTTTGTGCTCCCCAAAAATAAGATCCTTAATGTAAGTATTTAAGCTGCTCGAGTATAAAATGTTTCTATCTAAAAGGACATTTCGTTCATAAAACAAGATAATGTTTCGAAGACAATGATAAAAGTAAAAGGCCATTTTAGAAAGTACTTACTTCTAAATTGCCTTAATTTATTTTTGTTTGAAAAAAAATTAATGTCTTTAATTTCTTTGAACTAGTTTTTATGAGAAAAACAATTACTTAGATGCTAGTTTCGGAGAACAGAAAAAAAGTTGTTTTAAATATTAATAGCAAAGATAATAAATTTTAAATATCTGTAATCTGCTACAAAATATGTTTTCCTGTATGAAAGGAATAAATTTTTTTAAATTATAAATTAATTTTAATTGATAAAAAACAAGATACTAAAATTTATAAGTCAATTCACATTCAAATTTTATGCGAAAAAATATATGTTTTTTTACATTTTTTTATTCTAGTATCATTGATCTCGTACTGCGTAATGAGAGAAATATCAAAAAGCAATGAACGCGATAAAGGCACATAGTGAAAGTAATATGCCATTTTCTGTCTCCGAATTTATATTTTGAAAACTCATTTCTAAACTTTATTGAGACTTAGTTTTAAATTTACATTAGCTATAGCATTTTGAATCTATTGCATTTATTTTTTATCAAACTAAAATGTAAACAGTTTGTTTCTTAAGTCATTGGAGTTTTGTAATAAGAGGGAATTACATTTTTGTTCTTAACATGTGATCTAAAATTATCAGATGAAACGATTTGGTAGTAATAGATGATATGTGTTTATTACACTGCATTTTAACTACTGTATGCAGAGAAAAGAGTTCTACAGGCAAAGAAAAAGGAAGACACATCTTCACGAAATATGAATGCAATCGCGTAATCATAAACAGCTTTAAACCTTTGAGACGCAACCCTTTCCCAATGCTGAAAAAAGGACAGCCGTTGCCATCGCTCGACTTAACTACCAGCAAGATGGCGGACGATCGAAACGTTCATCGCTGGCTGTGCAGCACAGCCAGCTGTCGTCAAAAAAGGGTCTCTAGATCTGTGGCACGCGATGAACGTTTCGATCGTCCGCCATCTTGCTGGTAGTTAAGTCGAGCGATGGCAACGGCTGCCCTTTTTTCATCATTGGGCAATCTATCCAGCTGTTCTCGCATTCTTCCATTTTTCAGCAGATGTCAGTGCTGTTAAAAATAATCGTGACAATTTTTTGACGGGAAATGACGTGCTAAAATGTAAACGATTCTGGTGGAGCTATGTCACCCGCAACTATAGAAATCAAGTCTATTCTTCGTGACTGGCAACAGCCAAAACATCAGAGTTTGGTGTTCCCAGAGCGGAAACACTGCGCGGTAAAGGGTTAACATAAATAGAATTATTCATAAATACCTAAGTGCGTTATAGGCACAGTTTCGAAGAAAGTTAGAACGTCTCCTTTGATAATTAATTTGAGATGAACTTGGAAAAATTTCTAAAACTTGAAGCACGTGCAAAACAGTGCTCTCTTCCACCAAAGTGTTAGCATCTTCCGATTTTCACCAAGTGCTCGAACACTTGAGGGATCGGAAAAACGTCCCCAGGCAGCAGAACAATGTTCTTTAAAAGTCTGTCAACGTTCAGACAACGTTTGTTCTTTCAACAATTGATAGACGTTTAGAGAACTTGCGCTGGCTGTGATTTTGATATAATCAAAGCAGCTCTAACGCAAGCATAAATACGCGGAAGGTTCTCAGACTTGAAAACGGGTAATAGGTTTTTCGGGTCTTCAGTTTTTCGTTGCTGATGAAGACAAAATAACGAAATAATTGGATTATACATTTCTTGATGACAGGGGAAACCTGGGAAAATAAATTCCTCACTAAAACTTGTTTAAAAAACCTTTATGCTTGCTGAGGAATTGTCGCTTTCGCTTATTAACGTGTCCGTTTTCATTGTAGATATGCTTTGCAAAGAGCACTGCTCCGATTTTTCATTATGTAGGAGTGTAAATAATTATTGAGTAGTAAACCTTAATATAAAGTAATTAAAACATTGTAAAAGAAATATGCATAAAAGGTACTTATCAAAGTCTACGAGTGTTTCGATCGAATGCAATTTCGATATTCATCAGCACCAGTGAAAATCCATACACAGACCATTTTTCCTCCCTTCTAATGGCGGGATGAGCAGTCCTACTTGAAGGCTTGATCACTACGAGGATCGCAGATGTTCGTCATTTTATTATGGGGGCGACTACTAGGCAGGCCAACTTTGCTCCTTATGAGTGCTCACCTAATTTTGAACCAATTCCAGATGAGAGTCCGAGAACTTGGATTTGCTCCCCCAGAGGTATCATTTGAAAATTGAGGACATTGGAGCCACGACAGATTTTACGTGCATCAGCTCCCATTATCGCACACGGCCGCAGCAAGACTCGGTCGAGAGAGGAGTTCACCCTCCCAAGCACTGGCTAAGCCGGTTCTACTTAACTTTCGGTGTTCTAAATTCAACCGAGCTTAATCGATCCATTTGCTGCCGAACTACACAAACCAACTTCAATACGCTAATTGGAGGTTATGCGTTAACTGCGTATGGACTTCTATTGGTGCTGATGAAGATCGAATTTTTTCAGTCTAAACAAGCGAACACTTTGATAAGTATGTTTTATGTATTATTTTACAAAGTTTTAACTATTTCAATTTTTGAATACCAACTTCTTATCAGTGGTTTTACTTTGTAAACTTTAAAGCACGTATACAGCGTTTACAATAAAATGCAAATCTTACTTCAAATCCAATTATTTTTACTCTGAACTAACGCTTTGGGAATTTTTCAAAACTTAACATCCGATAGAAATCTATAATTATTATTTTCACTATTTTCAGGAAATAAGCATTATAGCTCGAGCGTTAATTTGTCAGTAATTACCTTCTGTGACGTAGTTTAAATACCATTAACTGTCATTAAAGCTTTCCTTTACTTTAAGTAATTATTCATAGCTCTTAAGATTTAATGACGTATTGTGGGGAATGTTCGATACCGTGTTTTCAAATAAGATAGGTTCAGGCAATTAGTACTTTAAAAAAAGAAAAAAAAACATTTCAAGTTTGTTTGAGCGAGTTAAACAAGATAGTTTTCTACAATATGCATGTTTGTTTACTAAGTGTTATTACCACATGAAAGCTAAGAAGTAGAAAAAAAAGATTTCATTTATATTAAGATATTAGAACTTCATTCACTCTTCTAAATTTGTAACAAGTTTAATAATATTGCATTTGAAATGGAAATAGAGAAGTTGTCTCTCTTTTAATGATAATTACCATACAGTGCATACTGTAGCCAATTGGCTACACTCTCATTTTTCCTTAATAAAAGGATATTTTGTATTTAGTGTCTAAAATATGCATTTAAAATAAATATAAGAACTTGTGGAAATAAATTTCAGTTTTTAAAAATGTATGGCAACATTATTTTTTGAACAAACAAGCATGAATTCATAACGTTTGCATCCAGTTCACTGAAAAATATTTTGCCGAATTTTTGATTGCTTGTAACTTTTATTGGTAAATGAAAATAAATAAAACTGTTAAAAAATATAACTACTTAATAAAGTAGAATTAGGTTATATTACGTTCTTTTGTTTTATGAGAGCTAAAAGGTGGACGGTCTAATTTTTCGAATTTGAACATTTTTCGTGATTTTCCAGAGAAACTGCATGCTGAATTTTTTTAAAATATTTTTCTTGCATAAAAGAAAGTCTAAAAGAAGTTAAAATTTTATTTGCATCCCATTTTAATAAAATCATGCATTATACGGTAAAAAATTAGGATAATAAAAATCAAATCTCGTTAATCTTGAACACTACGTATTACTAAGTAGCAAAGTACGACTCATAATAAAAACCAATTTGCTATAGCGATACTTTTACAATACAATTTTTTTTTCTTTCTGATGGCCGGGTCAGCGGCCTACTGGAGACTTGACCACAACGAGGGCCACATATGTTGGCCATTTCATTAAGGGTCCCCCATTAAGCAGACCAACGTTGCCCCTATGAGTGGTCTTTTAATTTTGAACCAATTCCAGATGAGAGACCTAGCACCTGAAATCGGTATCCCCAGAAATTAGTTTAAACATGTGGGACATTGGAGCCACAAGCAGATTTTACATGCAGCAGTCCCCATTAGCGTACACGGTCCCACAGCGGTCCAGCCGAGAGAGGAAGTCACCCTCCCAAGAACCGGCCAAGCCGGTTCTGCTTCACTTTCCGGTTTCCTATGGAACGAAGCTTAGTGACTCGGACACTGAGCGACATTTTAAGGAAAGCTATAGAACTAAAATGCTAAAGTTTTAAAATTGAAATATATTGGTGCTTAAGTACTAATTGTATTCGTACGCATATATCTAAACACCGAAAGAACTCGAAACTCAAAAATATCTGTAGCTGGATCTGCCAGCCAAAAGTATGGGAAATCCACCAAGGGAATTAACAACACTGTTGAAAAAAATATTCCGAAACTTATTTATAACTTTTAAGAAAAGGATATACAGTCAGTTTTCTATCGAATAATTTATACTTTGAGCTGGTTTTCACCAAATCAGAAATAAATCAAGTTTGCTGCCATGTTTGACTTTCAACAACAGCTTCCTTTTCCTCGCCTTAAAATAACTTTTCTGGGAAAAATATGGTATAATAACACAAAGAAAATTTAAAAAAAAGAAAAGAATCACAAAAATGTCTTATCGGAAAAGCATAAAATCTTTCAGAGAAGATAAAATTTTCCTTTTTAATTTATTACATTTTTTTAATTCAGTGTGAATATTGTTTCAGAAAGTGCTTTTTCCATCAGCGTGAGACTAAAAAAATTGTAAGATTTGACTACAAAGGGCTTTGATTTTATGAAGCAAAATGAATTTTTGTACACTGTTATGCTAGAATTTTTATTTCATGTCAACTGATCTTATTTTTTCACATCATAAGAGAGATTAAATTGAATATTTTTATTATGTAGCAAACTTTAGGAAAGTGCAATGTTCTGAGGTTGCTGATTACATGATAAAACGCTTTTAACTTTTTCCGACCAGAATTACAAAATTTATTCAATAATATAAGGGTATTTTGGTATTTTAATACGTAGTGAAAATTTTATCTTTTTCTTGTTCATTCTTACAGATTATCTCTTTAGGTTTTAATAAACAGAATTTTATACAGGAAATTTTATTCTTTTGTATTTATGAGTCAGTTCAGTTTAAAAGAGTAAAATGCTGAGTGCAAAAAGCTTTTGAAAACTAACAAGTAAGATAAACTACGCTGAACGCATGAATTGCTGAACTTTCCAACGTGATCTTACTTGAGCATGGCTACCGTTCAATCCTTTATCTACGGATGGTACTTAGAAGTACCATAAAAAGAAAAATGTTTTTGAAAATAATATTAATTTATAGTAACCATTTCTTTAAAAAATTACTGACAAATTCTTCATTTCAACATCTTTATCACGACTGAATATTCTACTATACTAAGCTTGGCTTAAATAGACAGATTTCTGTTCACTTTCCAATTATGACGCGCAATATAAATAAAACATAAGTATTAGTGCATTTTCCTACTTCAGTTTTATGATTAAAGGATTAGATTTCCCAAAAGTGTGGCATTCAAAGTATCACTTGACTTCCTCAGTTTTATTTATGCTAAACTATTTACTACGTGTTAAATGACATATCCCTGGTTTGGGTACGCTCTTTCAGCAAGTACAAAATATTTCTTATTTATGGCAGTGATAATCGACTTCCCATACTGTTCATGTTTATAACTGAGATAATGTGAAAACATTTCTATAAGAAAAGATTCAGAATACATTGGTATAAAATTACCTAACGTGTTTTATTAAAGTGTTTCCTTATTCCATGGTTGAATAAGAAATATTTCTGGACAATACACCGTGACTACGCTTTCTCAAATCATCTATTATTTTCTGCGAAATATATAACACATAAATTTTTAATCGTGTTCAAATACCGTAACAATTTTGCAATCTTAAGAGTATTTTATCTGAATCACAAATTTTACATTTCAAATCTCACATTCATATTATCTCTTTAATCACGTTTCTGTAGACATTTCAAATTTCTTTGAAAAGCGATAAATTATTGGAGAATGGAGATTTAAATGTAGATATACACATCATTTATATCTTTCGAGCACATTTCTTTCTAACACACGTCGCTTTATCTCACTAGAGCTGAATTAAAAGCAACATGAAAAGCTATTGGCAGTAGACGCCTTACATAACACAGTTGAGTTGTTCTTGTCTGAATGATTACAGATAAAGCATGAACAAGGGTTTTTACCTAAGCTTTTTGTAAGGGAAGAAAGTTTTTATCTTGCTGGTAAAGGAAAGTCACCATTAACTCCCGAACACATAAAGATTATAACTATACGTAAAGTTTCCAGATAATTTAGGAGTGAGTTTGATTGTGCTCTAGAGCTGTCAAAATAGAACTTTTATCAAGATGTTCCATTTGACTTGCCTTTATTTGAAACTAGAATTATTTAGTAACTTTGTTCATTTTATTTATAGGTATTTTTACTTTAGGTATCTTATAAGGATTATTTAGAAGCATCATATCGAGATAAAATCGAAAGCTTTTTATTCTTGTTTGTTTAGAAGGATTTAAGGATATTAAACGTCATTTATTGAATGGTATTAGTAAAAGAAATAGCTCTAAATGAAAAGTAAATTTGTCCCAAGCGATATATGACATCGTTTATGGTTAAGCATAATTATCAAATTTTATGTTTTGTATTAATAGGGTGTTTTATTCATCGGCACCATACAGTTGTATTGATTCCAATTTTTAGAATTTTGATTGTACTTAAAATTGGGAAAAATTTGTGCACGTTTCGTCGTGGCGAAGCTAAATGAGGGCTATCTGCTTAAGAGGGAATACCTTGGGGGTTGGGTTAAGGGTCTCTAATGCGTCTTCGTGTTACATCTGGAGAAAACCACACATAACTCCGGATCATTAGATCGACAGCAACGAGGTAGGCCAGAATCGTTGACTTTCCCAATTCGGCCATTCACCAATGTTCAGCGTCTTATGAATTCTGCCTTGATGGGTCGTTGTAGAATTTGAATTCGTTTTAAATGTCACATAAATATAAAATTTATTTCCTTATTTAGTTTATTATATTTTATTTAAAAATTCCTAATTTTTATCACATTACGAAAAAAAGTCATTTTACGATTAAAGAATTTAACAATGTTTAGGATATAATGATCGAACTTTAATTATAAAGATAAGAAGAAAAAAGGTTGTAAAAAAATGCATTAGAAAATTCTTAAAAGAAATGCTTTAAGAAAAGCTATACTATACGTATTTTTAGCTAAATTTGAAGTTGGTAATTCTAGTATGTGTTAGAAACAAAGGACAGCAAAATTTTTACAAAAGGATAAAGTCGTGCCTGTGTTCTTGAAAATTGTTTACAAAAATAGTGAAACTTTCTTTTTATAATACGCAGAGAAAAAATATAAATAAAATATAAGTCGAAAGACTCTGAGATGGTTATCAACTTCACATTCAAACTGTTGTAAAACCTCATAAAAATAAACCACGAAGAACATTTGAGAAAATTTATGAGTCTCCATTGAATGCTTATAACGTATTCAGTAAATCAGAACTCTATGCATGCAATGTACACTTTTTTAAACAGTATTTATTGCACCATATTATTTTCTTCTTTGAGATTTCAAAAAGATAATAGCACAGAGTAAAGTATAATTTTAGGGGTTTTGGATACTGCTGATTTATGATTAAAAGTATTTGCATATTTTAAAAAAACTACAATAATAATAATAGGTTAACTTAAAACTAATTATTTTAGAATGCAGGTTTCAAAATGTATTTTTTGTTGATGATTAACTTAAATGTTTTATTAAAGACTAAGAAAATATAACAGTTTTACTATAATTTCTCAGCAGATATTTCGCTATTTCAATAAATAATGTTAAAAATTAATATAAATTTACATTATAACATTTGTTCAAGCTTGTAAAAGCATAAGACGCATAACTGGTTTTGCACCTCCTTTTGCACGCGCTTCTTTGCTCCAACCATCTTTGACACTCCCAACAAAATTCCCGAAATCAAAAGTTAATAGGTTTTTAGTCGCCGATTAAATTTTGTAGCAGCAGAGTGTGTCGAAGCACCGGATTTTCTCTAGCAATGAAAAAGTTTCTTGATACAGTCCAATGTGCTGTAGTTGAATGAATTTTGTATGAACAAGTGTAAAATTCATAAACATCACTGCCTGTGATTTAACAGAATTTTTTACATAATAAATAAAGAATTTTAATAAATCCATACTTTTAGAATGCCTTTAACTTTATGTAAGTTTTAATACTTAGATATTTCTTTACCATACAGTTTACGATAACGGTTACCATACAGTTTACGAAAAATATTTTATTGTCTATAGGTAATCTCTCTTTGTTTCTAAAAATATATTGCATTTTCATATTTTCTAAAATTTATTTAATCATACATATAGAATTTATAGTAAATAAAATTTATATGTCGCAAAAACAAATAGAACAGAGCTATTTTAAAGTGAGCAGTTATACAGATTTATTTTTAAATTAAATAGAAAAGAGACCCTCCAGTTAATTCCGAAAATTATACAGGTTGATTTCTTGTAATACCGACAAACCCAGAGGATTATTTCATGATATTGTGTGGAGCGTAAATCTACATCACAACGTTGTCCAATTTCTAATCGTTATTGTGTATAGAATCAAAATTCTCTGAATCCTTCAATATCCCTCATTTGTGTGAACTTACTAAACAACCTATACAAAAAAAGAAAGAAAGAAAGGCATATTGAGAGAGAGAACGGAAATAATACTATTTAAAATAAAACATTATTTGTATTATAATATCTGTATTTAATGCCGAGCTACAATTAAAGACAATAAAAAAAATGCAAAATCAAACATTCGCCAAAATATTTAATGGGCATTGCATATACAGTTAGCTGCAACAGGCAAAATTTACTAAAAACGGGTCCATTTCAATATCTCTAAAATGTGCTGAGAACGAACCATACCGGTTGTCTAGTTCAGGAGGTAGTAAGTCAAATGTTTTCCTTACTCATTGAATTTCACGTTCTTTGAAAATAAGTCTTCGCCATAGCTAGGTCTCCGGAGCTTAAAATTAACATTTGACCATCTTTTTAGGCATTAATTTACATCTTTTTTATTGTATGCATAACAAATGTATTTTTATGTCAAAAACAAACAACTAATCTCTGTATGCGGAGAATGGACGAAGGCTGATTTTCAAAAAATGTTATATCAACGATTATGGAAGACATTTGGCTGAATTTCTCCTGAACTAGACAACCGATATGGTTCATTTTAGTTATTTTAAAGCTATTGAAATAACCAATTTTCAGCAAGTTTTGCCTATTATACCAAGATGGCGTTTGTAGAATCGTGATTGTAACTCTTTATTAAATTCAGATATTGTAATGCAATTGATGTTTTTTATCATTTGTGTTGTTCTTTCTTCATATGTCCCCCTCTTTCCTGTAGATTGTTTATTAAATTCACAAATGAGCGATATTGAAAGATTTTCCATTCTATCCCCCCAAAAATTCCAACAGTTAGAGATCTGGCAAGGTGACTTCGTTAATTTATGCTCCACATGAGCTCAGTTAATACCCCTTTGAATTTGCCGATGTAGTAAGGAATCACCTTGCATCAAATCCCCATAAAAAGATGGTTAATGAAGAAAAGCAGAGCTCGAGTGATAATGCTCATTTAAATTCTGAGCTTGGTGTTATCTTTAACCCATTCGTGTCTGGATACTTTTGTGACTTTCTTCGATTTTTGCTAACACCAGCAGTAATTGATAAATTTCTTATGTCAACTTTTTGAACAAGGGATGATTTCATTTAAAATCATTATGTATAAAAATTGAAATGTCAACATCCTACTTGGCCATATTAAAATATTTTGTGGAATTGAAGTTCAATATTCGTGAATGAAGGCTAGGAAAAATAAATAACGTTTTCGACTGATAGCGATAATGCCGTCCCAAAAAAGGGACGCTAGGCATAAATGGGTTAAGAAAATAGCTCAAAAAGAATATATAGAAGGCTCTGATAAGTAGAAAAAACGATGTAAAGATGCTTTGTTACGTGCTTTGTTTGAATATCGGATGTTTGATACGTCCACCGTTACTGCGTTTTTCCAATCCCTCAAGCGTTCAGCCACTTGGCGAAAATTGGTTGATGCCAATCGGTTTTGGTGGCAGAGTTATACGCCGCTCTTATGTTAGCAGCCACTGGCCCAAAAACATCACTGGGTCCGGTCATCGCTGTAGGGTGTCCCTCGAATATATGCTACCGCTGGATCTTTGCAAAATTAAAAACATCAGACTATCATTTACGTTGGCATATTCCTATTTTCGCCAACTGGCAGAACGCTTGAGGGTTTGGAAATGCGTGTCGTTACCTTCACTGGGAGAAATAAGGTATCCTCCTTCGACATTTTCTATTGACACGACAGCCCTGGTGGACCCATGCCGACCCCTTCTTCTGGTTCCTACAGGTTCATGGCAGTGAAGTCACCTACAATGGCCTAATTAACTGTACACGGTATGCCTCAATAATTTAGTGATACGGATTGACGAATGGAAAATTTCATTTCTCTTAATGTGACATATACAGAATGGCGAATTTCAAAATATTTCTGATCCTTAATTCTTTGTTAGGTCAGATAATCGTGGGGCGGTTCAAACTTTTATCATTAATTGAAGCCATTGACACTAAAACACATTAACATGATGAGGCCTTTCACATGTTAGCATAACATATTCATATTTTTCTCAACATTTATGCAGAATAACACTGCCCTCTTCAGAAACCAATGATGATAAAAAAATCAAAGTTATCATTTTCATTCTAACCATATTTATTTATCCCACTTTTCAAAAATGATTTTTGAAAAATAGCCCAAATGTATGACGCGCCGATAAAATGTAAACCCGCAAAAGATCAGTCGTTTGTCATTTGAACGTCACAAATTTGATGTATTTATTTTTAAAATGTAGAGAAATTTATGAATTATATTATAGTAAAGTACCGTTTGTACGTCTTTCAAGGGACCTATCTAAACTGACGTATAAATGAAAAGACGTATAACTGAAACTTCAATAAATAATTTGTATTACCTTAAATGTTTTAAACTACTAATGTAAATTTATATAAATACAATAATTTAAAGTTTTTTCAGGTACTGGCAAAATGAAAACAATAACTAAATTTTAAAAAGTAAATCACTTATCATAAAAGTGAAACAAATCAAACCATTACTGTATTATATCGTATATCCTGCATATCTTTTATATTAATGCAATATACATTGCTTAGCAATTATAATGTGATTTATGCTCCTTACAGACAGTGAATAGAAAAAACAATCTTTCATAGTCGTCTCATTGTCTTAATTATCTATTAATTACAACATTACGGATTGAATGAAGTTCATGAAATGTTTTTTTTTTCAATCGAGTTCTGACAGAATTTTTCAATATCGTCGATTGCGTGCGTTGAAGAAAGGTGGTTAAAGGTACATCCGTCCTTACATCCTTTATTAGACGATGTATCTAGAAAAATTTCATTCT
Source organism: Cheiracanthium punctorium (assembly GCA_038373885.1). Lineage (NCBI taxonomy): Eukaryota > Metazoa > Arthropoda > Arachnida > Araneae > Cheiracanthiidae > Cheiracanthium > Cheiracanthium punctorium. The sequence goes on from JAWZYV010002440.1 coordinate 128,618, forward strand.
AAACCCGAAAATAATGACAGAGACAGAAAATTTTCAAAGTTTAGAGGGATTATATGATGTATAACCGAAATTGCGTCTTTTAAACGAATTGTTTTTGCATTTAAATGGATAGAAATAAGTTTGAACTTAATGAAAACATTGTACAGGGTCTATCACAATTCCCTCCCGGGTTTGGAAGACTTGTATATATATATACATATTACCAATAGAGCAACAAAGCTGACTTTATTGGAAAAAGAAATGTTACAAGTTTTGTTTCACAAATGTTCAATACGTGAACCTTTCGTGATGCGGCAAATATCGAGCCTAAAGTCAAATTCTTCCCTCCCCACACTCGCTTTAGCATGTCGCGATCAACGGTAGCGAATGCGGTTGTGATCCTTCGGCGTACATATTTTACATCATGGAGCTTAGGAGGCACGAACACACGATCTTTTATGTAGCCCCATAAAAAAAACGCATGGAGTTAGGTCCGGAAAGCGATGTGCCCACGGAGGAAGGCGATTGTCGTCGTCAGAACCTCAACCAATCCAACGACGAGGAAGCTCGTTATTTGTGAAACAAAACTTGCAATATTTCTTTTTCCAGTAAAGTCAAATTTGTTGCTGTATTGGAAATATATTATTTTTTATAAGCCTTTCAAACCCAGGAGGGAGTTGTGACACACCCTTTATAAATAAGAACCGTATACACAGTGCATTACACTACAATTATTATTTCCAATTATTTAAAAAATATTATAAAACATTTGTTAAGTATATTTTCAAATTTCTTAGAAAGATTCCAAAAAATTTTCCAACATAATTACCAGGACACGACACATTAAAGTTCAAATAGACGTGTACTAACTCAAAAATAACAAAATTATTCTTTTTTAAAAACTTTTCCCTGCATTCTTCCTTAAGCTCCAGCATTCTCTATATTTCTTACTGCCGTTATCCCTTTTACATCCAAAACTCGAACTAAAATGTAGTCTTCAAAATCAGTTCTATCCTGAAATGAATCCCTAGAGACTTTGTTTGACACTTCAATTTTCTGCGACGTGAAAGGCAAACATAAAATATCACAGTGATTTGAACACGGGAACAACAAACTAAACATGATTACAGTTTGTTCATTGTTATTACCAAAGTGTCTCGTAAATTTTTGACAACCGCAAGTAAGTTATTTCAGACGTAGTACTTTGTTCTTTTTTTTTGAAAGAGAAATATTCTTTTGATTTTATTCAAGTTGTCGGAAATTTTATTTAGAGTGTATAACATTGGCAGAATAAATATTTCTTATATCTAATTTTATTGAACAAATTTCTTCTTTTAAAAATGTAAAAATAACGTCAAATACTTTGAAATATTTTTATTCCATAGCAAAACGGAAATTATCGCAACATTCTGTGAACATATATACATATGGGACTTATTAGTTAAGAAAATCACAAGTAACTTAAAAGGACGATAATAGAAATGTAAAATTGCAAGAATATATTCCTACACTGCAATAAAAGTCTGTCAAATTTATAGATAAAACTGCCAGCCAGGACGCCAGTTTATTTCTGTATGTTTCTCTGAAGTCTATTTTTTTACAGATTCTCAGTTTATTTTACAGAAATCTTCCGTAAATGGAAGTAAAATGGAAAATTTCTGTAAAATAAACGGAGAATCTGTAAAAAAATACGGAAGGATTCCGTAAAACATACGAAAATAAACTGCTGTCCTGGCTGACAATTTTTTTTCAAAAATTTGACAGCCATTTTTTGCAGTGTATTAACATTTTGTATGTATTTGTTCTTTATACTTTAGTTTAGAGAAACTTGTAATTATGAAGTACACAGTGCAATATCTCAATTTTAAGTATATTTGTCTAGCATCTTATACTGCTTGCCTATACTGATGAATATGCGCAATTGCAGAAAAAATAAGTTCTACCTTTGTAAAAATCTTTTGCCTCTGTAAAAACTGGTGCAATTGTGTATTCAAATTATTAGTAATTGTTAGCAGTAATGTATTAGGTTAGAAAATATTTATAGGTGTTTTCATTACCTTTTGGAGTGCTGACTTTCTGATATCAGTGAAACATCGCTTGAGTTCGTATGATATTGGTAAATCAGAACCCTTTAGGAAAGGTAAAGTATTAAAGCGCTTTTGCTGTATTTTACGGTACTTCAAGAGGATATAAACTTTCGTAGAAGCGAAAAAGAACAGAAATTATACTCGTGACGAAATAGTTAATTATTTTTCATGCCGGTATTCGTGTACATTCCAAATTACGTGTTAATCACTCCTAAACATTTAAATAATGATATCACACTCATATACGCATTGAAGACTGTTAAATTCCATATGCTAAAAGTACACCATCGTAGAGAAAGTTTAGGTTCGAGTAATAAGTAATCTTTGTTGATGACAGCAACAATGGTCCAGTATTCATTTCTCCGGCAAATCATACACGGTGCTTATGGAAATCAGGTAATGTAGTTACCATCACCAGAATTTACAGGGAAATAGATCCTTTTCCCGTAATGGCAAGAGTTTTAATCTGTGGGTGAGTATCATGAGCAGTGACAGAACTACCTCTCATTCTCTGCGGTATAATAACGACAAAGGGGTGTTGCATAGATAATTTCTCTTCAAGGATGACTATGCGTCATATAACATCTACAGTTATACAAAATGCAGTGATTGAAAGATATAAAGAACAAATATCCTGCTTAATTTCTGAAACAAAATACCTAGAAGTTCGCCTTGAAATTTCCTCTTGCATTCGATTGATAGTTTGATAAACAGAACACGTATGCAAGAGATGGGAACTCAAAATGAGCTTGAAAGAAAAATGGAACACAATCTGATAAACTGTAGTCAGGGCCGTAACTAGAGGGTTGAGGGGCACAAGCAGATGTGGGGCCTCAAAATCAGCTAGATCACGGGAGGCTTAAATAGAGTTTTACTGATTTATGTTCGGTTTTTCAAAATGGCACATTTGTAAGGGAGACTAGGTAGGACTTAATAAATTATTATGATTACAGGGGAGTGAAGAATTATTAAGTTGTGGTTCAAGATGTAGGGGTTGCAATTTGGACTGTTCTGCGAAAGGCGGAAAAATCTCCTAGCTACGCTGCTGACTGTAGTTTGGCGTACAGGAGGTTACATTCCATGTTAACTGATTCGTATAAGATTGTAATAGTTAATAAACACCTCTTCATGTCTCACGAGAATGCAACCACATATTACGTATTGGTCACTATTCTTCAAATCTCATATTTAAAGGCAAAAGAGTGTGTATTTGTTCTTTTATTAATCGGGTAGGGAAAATATAACTTTTGTAGGAGTAAGTAAAGAAATAAAAATTCTTTCCGATTGATAGGTAAAACTGGAAAGCGGCAGTTATGACTAAATTAAAGCAGTAGATAGTCTTCATGATATTCAGAGTTGAATGAAAAACAATGTTAGCTCTATTAATTTCAATGTTTTGAAAATTTCGGTAAGAAAGATTCGATATATTTTACTGTATTTTTTAACCACGCAAAGATTTGCTTTAAGTAAATTCAGCTAATCAGGACAATTTTTATCTATTATTTAAAATAACAAAATTATGTTTTGCATCACATTTGAAATACAGCTGAAATGTGAAGATGCAGGTTTTTTACCAACCGTGTGGCTGTCAATCTAAGGTTAGGAGTTTTAGGCAGTTTTTCCCAGAAAGAATTAAAATACACTTTAGAACACTTTAAAATGTCTGCCAAGGCAGAATTCGTCCATTCATCCTCCTTGGCAGATACCACTCGTGTCGGTTTGCCTTAACGTAACATAACCAATGTTTCAGTTATGTTATGTCATCTTTTGTGTTAGATCGTTTTAAAAACCAGTAGCTTGAGAATCGGATGAAACCCCGTAGATTTTGTTTTTAGTACCGAAATAGACTCCAGAATAAAATCCCTAAATGGATGAATAAAATGAGTCGTTTTCTTTAAAAGTGGTGTAAGTTCCTTTTTGACAAATGCTAGTTATATAGAAAATTTAATTTTTATGGATAATAAAAAATATCCTGAAAAATCCTTTGAAATTTTCATCATTTTGTTAAATTTATGTTTTAATGAAATAGCAAACCATTCAAATACAAACTCTCAAATATTTTCATGTAATATAAAATGGGGTTACACCTATTTCTTTAAGAAACGGCTCAAATGTATCTGCTGGTAGAATACAAGTCTGTAGCAGTTCTGAAGGGTGTAGAAGAATTTCATTCATGGTTTCTGATCGTCAGCTGATTAATTTACTCTTAATATACTCCGAGTTCCCTAATACTAAATTAAAACTCCTTATGTTCCACCATTTTGAAACTAAAGAACGCATCTTTAATATATTTTCAACATGAATGAAAATGTATAAAGGTAGCTGTACTAATTTATTGTTATGAATATAAACTTAAGGAGTAAAACAACAGTTTTTCAATATTCCCTTATATATTAGTTTTTATCGGGCAAAGTAGGATGAATTCCAACACTTGCACAGTTCCCAAAAATATTAATTTATCCCGTAAAATAAAGTTGCATTACATTAAAAAGAGTTACTTTTGAAATTAAAGGATTAAAATATCAAACAGAAAATATAGCCATTTTTTTCAGCATATTCGCCTGTTTGGGAAGGCAAAAAGCAGTTTTGAAGATATGCTTCGTTCGATTTTCCTTCATTCATAAATAAACCTGTGTTCAGTTCGGCGATAATTTTTTATTGTACAATAAAACGCAGTTGAAATGGAACTTATACTATGAAGAAACCCAATTGTAACGGATAACACATTCTAGTCTCTGATCTTATCTCCTGGTTCAAAGTTCATTTTCTCTCAATGGCATGATGACTAGATGACGCCATTTTTTGACCACTCCTGGTATTTGCATAATGATTAATAATTCTAATTTGAAAATGGCACTTATTTATTCCTAAAGTGTATGAAAATATCACTTTTCGTAGAGAGTGCACATTTTCTACGTTTTAAGAAGTTAACGATTCTGATTCATGCTGGCAGAATCTCAATGATTAATAATGAAATTCGAAAATAGCATTTATTCTTAAGTGGTATTAAAACAGTACTTTTCGTAGCAAGTGCACATTTTCTACGTTTTAAGAAATTAATGATTCTGCTTCATGCTGGCAGAATCTCTAATAATTGAAATAAAAAATGGCACGTATTTATTCTTTACTATTTTTTGCAGCGAGTACACATTTTCTGCGTTTTAAGTTAACGATTCCACTTCATGACAGCAGAATTTCGTTAGCCAATGCAACGTTTGTTTTGGCTTTAGCAGAATAAGATTGCTTCTTTAGATTCCGCTTTTAATGTTGAGAGTTCATTGAGCATCTATGGCTCTTTCATGCCTTCATCTCATTCGTTTCAAAATACGAAATCATCTTTATTTCATTGCACAATTTTACATCACAATCTTTGAACAAACACATAACAATCATTGGCTAACGGTATTTCATCCCGAGAATAAATCAATCTCATAGAGGTCGGCAGAGACAGATGCAAAGGCCAGCTTAGCCGTTAGATCCCTTATGAAAGCTTTTACTGCAATTTTATATTCTTTTAAAAGCAGTTCGAATCCATCTTCAACGCACTTTCTTCACTAGTCTTCAAACTATTTGTTTCAATAATACAGGGTGTCCCATAATGATTGGGACAAACTTGAAGGGGCGGTAGGGCACATAATGAGAAATCAGAATCTCATAACAATGTAGGGTCTGAAACGATTACCAATTCCCTTACCATAATTACTCTGATAAAAGCGTTGAAGCGTTCATCTAATATCTAACCAAGTTTCATAAATAATGGGATTGTCTCCAGAAATTTGCTCAGTGAAAAGAAATAGGATTTTTCATCAATTTTAATCACGTGTTTTCTGTGAAAGATACCATAGAATACTCCAAAGGGGCCTTCAGTCTTCAAGGAAAATTATCTATTTGGGGAGTAGGCGGGTAAACGGTAAAAAATGGGAAATACATAAATGTATATCATTCAAGCGCCCCCCCCCCTCTATCTTCGAGTAAAACTGGATTCATACTGTCCTTTCCGTACCACCTAGAGGCCGCGATGACGCCACTCAGCGAAAACCAGTGTTATGACGTCACACTTCGCTGGGATATGACGTGATTTCATTGGTGCATCTACTGCGGATCCGCAAGCTCGCGCGCGGGCAGCCAAAGGTTCAGAACGGAAAAGAACGGGTGGTGTAGAGCGGAGTCTAAGCGGCACGGAACTGCCTGTATGAATTCCCCTTGAGGGGGCGTTTATTCGGTATTTTAAGAGCAGACGAAATGAACGAGAAAAGCAGTGGGGGGCGTTTGTTGGAGTAGGCGCTTTTGCGGTATTTTATTACATTAGTTTTTCACGAACAGTGGACGCAAACTTCATTATCATTTCAACACTTGTTCCGAAGCGATTATTAACTGTTACATGAAGACGACGTTTCCGACCTCGTATTACTATGTAATTGTGAATCATTATTATGTGCCTTACCTCCCCTTAACCCTTTAACACGCTGTGTTCCCGCTCTGGGAACACCAAACTCTGACGTTTTGACTGTTGCTAGTCACGAAGAATAGATTTGATTTCTATAAAAATAGTTGCGGGTGACATAGCTCCACGAGAATCCTTTACTTTTTAGCACGTCATTTCCCGTAATAAAATTGTCACGATTAATTTTAACAATACTGACATCTGCTGAAAAATGAAAGAATGCGAGAACAGCTGGATAGATTGCCCAATGCTGAAGAAAGGTCGTCCGCCATCTTTCTGGTAGTTAGGACGAGCGATGGCAATGGCTACCCTTTTTTCAGCATTGGGAAAGGGCTCGCCTCAAAGGGTTAAAGTAAAGCCCCTTAAAGCATTATGGTGTACCTTGTATACCATATTCTCTTAAACAGCATCGAATATTACCTATTTCCCATACCCATTCCTATACAGTAAAATTTTACTACGTGTTATTTAGCAGGTAATTTATTTTATAGACCAAGCAGTTGAGAACACATGTATCACCCGACGAAAAACTGAATAGCCAGAAACAAACTTTTCACAAAAGGCGGATCAATATTTCGTTTTTTTTTTTTTTTTTTTTTTTTGTTACTTTTATTTTTTGAAGTGCTTTTTTTTCCCCTTTCTTTTTTTTGCCGAATCAATATCTGTTCCTTGTGTGTAGCAGATACATTTTCTTTACTCCAGCTGCGTAAAAAAGCTTTTTATCAATAAATGAACTTAAAAGATAAAACTAATGAATTTGTCTTTCCCAATGTGTCGTGCAAGAAATGAAGAACTAACTATAACATGAAACCTAAGCACATTGTTCTGCTGAATAGTTAGGTAGATGTTACTTTTTACAAATTCTGTTTCAGTATAGTTTAGGATCATTTCTTTGACATGGGATCCAGTACAAAATAAGTCCTTTTCTGCTTACACGTTAGAAAATTGTTAGATTATGTTGCAACAGTTTTTAAAATTATAATATATTGATACAAGAGACGAAATTTAAGTTCTTTTCCTTTCCTTTCCTTTTTTTTTCTTTTCTTTGTGTATTTCCATGTCTACTTCAGTTATGCTGCTTTAATAAATGCTTTAGTGATATATTATATTTTATTAAACGTTTTTAAATTTTCAAACTTTACTAATTAAATCAGATTTTTACAATGCACCAGTGGCATAGCCAGAAATTTTTTATGGGGGGGAGGGGGTTATGACTACTGCAACTCACATATATATATATACGTGTGTGTGATAAGGGAGTGAAGAATATACATTTTGTATGACAAAATTTCCTCATGGGGGGTCTAACCCCCCTATCCCCCTTGGCGACGCCACTGCAATGCACTAATATGTAAAAACTTTTACTAGCATCATTAATATGTGGAAGTAATTCGGAGGTTTTTAAACGTTTAAGAATTCAAAGTTAATAATAAATTGAATTAAATTGCACGCTTTTTATTTATTTATTTTCTAACGGAAATATTTAATACCTAGGCTCACAATTATTCTACCGTTCAGTCAGCCGTTGCAAGTGCGGTCTAGATAAATTTAAAATATCACTTATACGACTACCTTTTGAATGGGATATTTTCTTAATTTTCAGGATAATTAATAAATATCAAGAATTACATATAAGTATATTTAACATTCAGTATATTTTACTAAAAGCAAACCAGGTTAAAACTCTATTACAGTTACTGGTCTAGGACCAAATTACTAAATTACTAGACCAATGGGGAATTTTTTAATTTTTTTAATACATACGACCTACAGAAATACAGAATTTTTATAAATATATTCCATTCATTCATCATATTTTAATGATACATAAATTAAGGAGTACAATGACATACCCTCACACACACTGAAAAAGAAGTTACAATAAAATATCTATTAAACAAAATTTAACATTTAATTAAATAATTAATAACTGAAAAATCAATATTTTGTAATGCAAAAATATTTATAGTAACAAATAAATACAAATGATAAATAACCTGCGCAATGCTAATTACACTTCAATACTTTCGTTATAAAACATTCACTTCAATCCAAAATAAACAGTAAACACAAATTTTAAGCTATAATGCATGTTTACTCCTATGCCACTTTAGCATCGACTAACAACTATTTGGCGTGTGCTGCCAGTTTGAAAAAGTTTCTCCGATTAAAGTATCGAAATACAGATGAGGCAAGAGGGATTAAAAAATGATAATTTAGAACAGGTGAGGTATAATAATCTTCTGATTCCAAAAAGCTTTAAATCGTTTTCTTTGGTCTAATAATTTGGAAAGGTACTGCAAATTAAATGTTGAAATATAAATTCCTGTATACTTACATACAGGATGTCCAGCAAATAATACCCTGAATTCAAAAAGTAAAAATCTCTTAAAACAAAGATCAGGAGAAGTATGCAGCAAACGGCGAGTTTATTGTGTAACCGGTAAAAAGTTTACAGAGAAGTATCGAAATAGTAGTTACAATAGCTGCTACAGACAGTGGCATACACAGACTTTCTTTTAGAGGAGGGGGATTATAGATGTAATCTTGATGTTAAAAGACGAAATCTTTATTTTGAAAATTAAAATTTTGGCCAGAAAGCAGTCGCAAGGAGTCAAATCGGTAGATATGGAGGCCTATCCATTATGAAGGCCTATGATTACAGCATTACAGCGCCTTCTGCTAGCTGTTTTTTACTACTATTTTGAAACTTGTGTGTAAAATTTTTCTAGCTTACCTAATAAACATAAACTTTGAAATCAGAGTGATATTTACTGAACACCCTGTATTCAAGTATCTCTTAACTGAGCACGAAATACATTTTTACGTACAGATATACATACAGATCAATCTAATTCTAATGATGTGTTCTTATAAGATATAGCCCTTCAAGCTAAGTTCTATTCAGTTTCTCCAGTTGCTAGACTATTCATAGAAATACCTCCAAATTAATATAGCCTTTACACTGAAGAATTCCAGCTCTTGTCAGCTTATAATTAAATCTCGCTAAGAAAGTTTTCTTATGCTCATTTTTCATGTCTTACTTGTCACATGTTGCAGCACAGGCGTGTTACTAATTAATCTGCAGCTAGTCAAAAATCTCAGCTTCTATTCAGAGAACTTAATGGAGAAGATTTGAAAGCGTTTTGTGGATACAGTATGTAGAATCAGTGAGACCTCTGTGCGAGCGAAATTTGAATATTTATTTATTTCCTTTGTAATACCAATGAAAGTGATAATACTTTGAAAGATTAGCGAAGAATTTGAATCAATGCACAATGAACGGTGACTAATACAAATGAACACACGTTATCGATATTTCAACCTTTTGGTAACATATATTTTTTTTATTGATTAACATTAAATTTTATATCACATCTTTTTAGTTTACTTTGTATTACAAATTAATTTGGATTACTTTATATTTACTGGTTGAAACCAGTTTTTGATACTTTCTTTTTGTAAATTCTTAGTGGTCTGTCCATGTAAATACATAATTGTCTATATGAAACAGTTACAAAAATATTTTAAAATTGTTCATTAAATTCTTAGAAATTTAGATTTTTATTATTAAATGAGTTATTGTATTTTATTTTTAACTTATGAATAAATAAATCATGAACGGTTTTGTGTTTGCTTTACAATTTATTTTTGTGAAAATAAATAAAAAGAAAATATGAATTAAATAAAATCGTATGTATTTTAAACTCAGTTTTATAAAACGTATAGCAAGAGTTTCGTAAAAACCAATAATGTATAGAAATATTTGTTGTTAGGTACACCAGAAACACTGTTCTATTCTGTTCTATTATCAAACACTTTTCTATAATAATCTTTGATGTATACCATCCAGATAGTAAAATACAAAAAACTGTATTTCTAATAAATACTTGAGATATTATTATTAATAATACATAAAACTATTGAAAAAATTGTTAAATCATTCAACTATTATTAAATAGGTTTTAAAAATTAATTAATTAAATCTATAAAAAATAAAATAACAGTTTGTTTTATAAAATAAAGTAACAAAAAATATTTTCCCAGTACTTTTAGTTTGTAAAACTATGCAAAGTTCCAAATAATCTAGATCTTAATTTTTCAAACTCAAAATGTAAGTGAATACAAAATGCAAAATAAAAATTTTTCATTTTTTTTTTTACGCACCACATCATTAAGTTACATTTTCAGAACTGCATTTTATTTACCTTTGTTTTTCTATTCAAATGAAAATGCTGAAACTTTCATCGAATTATTTAACCCAGGTAACATATAATTGCACAGGTTCGTAAATTGGTTTTCTTCCACTAATTAGTACTAAGAGTATAATGATGATGAGAAATATTTGTGTTTTACCATAAATAAATTAAATTCCCTTTTTTTTATTTCTGTCATCAACTGGATTAATGGCGTACAAGGTATGTTACAAACAATAAAATAAAACTTTCCTGAAAATAATATATCCCATGTTTCTTCACCTCTTGGTTCCATGAACACAGACTTACTCAATTAAAATCAGATCCAAATTAAGTTAAATTCCAAAGACAAGTCTTCTGTAATGCTAAGATACTTTTTTACAACGCAAGTCCTTCCTCTAAAGTAATGACCCATAAATTTTATGCAGATAAAAAAGAAGAATCGTGTTATACTACCTAAAAGTAACTAAAAAAAAACCTTCTTGATAAATTTGTGCTGTTCTTTCAAAGAGGTATTTTCTTTTGGTTCAGATAAGAAATTTCTGTTTGTTTCCGGGTGGATTTTTTTTCTTTTGTCTGTGTGTATGTTTGTATGTGTGTTTGTCACATAAGATGGGTGTGTTTTTGTATTTTAAAGGTAAATGATTTCAAACTGGAAAAAGTACCAAATATTTTTACAGGACTTTTGGAATATTAATATTCTTAAAAGATTTCAGAATGACATTTATTGTTTGACTTCGGATATATTTAGTTTAATTTTAATGAAAATTGTAATTCGTGAAATTAAAGATAGCTGCATTATATAAGAATATCGGTTATTGTTTTCTAAATAAAAGACAGTAGGAAAAGTAACTGTACCTTGTATCTTTTTAAGTTTTTAAAAATTATTTATCTGTGTACAAGTATATAGCCGCCCGGGTTGTGTAGTGGTTATGGAACCATTCTATCACACCACGGGTGCAGGTTCGGCTCCTGGCATCGTTTTGGGGCGTATTTTCGTCCGTCCCTTCATAGGAGGCAACGCTGGTCCACCTATTAGGTTCCTTCATAATAAAAAAGTACCAGTAATTCCAGAGTAGCGGCTTAGTAGGGGCCAATGCCTACAAACGGCAAGTGTGCTCACCATTTGAAATATATATACAAAGGAAGTGGCTGTACATTATGTCTTTTTTAAGTTATTTAAAAATTCCTTTAAACTCCTATCTTGGTTATTTTTAAGATAATTACCAATACCTTGTCTACTTATTACTATACTTTAATTAAGGATAATTTCAAAAATTCTTCTAAAAAATTATAAAACACAAGAATTTCAAAGTTACCCAAGGCACGACATACTGTTGTAAACTGATAAAATACGATGGATTTTTGTCTTGTCATCTGGTGTAAGAAAAGAGAGTAATATACCGTTAATCCGCCCCCCCCCCTCTCTAACGGCTCCCTGCACATTTTAAACAAATTGGAATTGTGAAAATTTTTGAAAAAGAGCCAGTACCCCCCTTCAAATAACCCTGTTCCGCATGTGAATCTCAACATTAACTGTACTTTATCTCCGAATTTCCGGCTCCTTTAAAAGCAGACACTTAATTTAAGTGACAAACTGTTAGGGTTATTGTCGGATGATGAAATTACTGATGAATCTTTCGGTGGGATTTACACAAGTGACGAAGATTAACGATGCATATATGTAAAAAGATACATGTTGTAGTGGGTGCAACCCACTTATAAAAAGCGCGCCAAAGTGGGCGTAAACCACTATAAAGATGGCGTGACATGAGGATTAGGGGTCCATGTCCCCCACTCTAGATGGCTGTAATGCATCGCCAACCGACGGCACCTTCCTTTCAATATTTAGTACTAAATAAGTGCATAATATTTCCATATTTTCTCAGTTTATATGAAAATGAAAATTTTGAAACGATCGTGAATTTACTTACCTCCCAAACACATTTCGTATTCTCCCCTATTATTACAGAGTAACCCCCCCTCTCCAATTTACGACTTTTCGTCGCGTTTGAGGGAGGAAGGGGGGAGCGGATTAACGGTATATTACTGTAGTTTGTTGACGCAAGGTACATCATGGCCCAGGGTGAAACAGCATCTAAATTAATTAATCATTTCGGTTTCAAAATATTATTTCAATGTTCCGAAGACATTCTTAATGGATTGTTCTAAATTTACAAAGTCATCCAAAGGATATGTTTGAACGCACAATTTTTTGTCATGTTTCATTCCACAGAAAACCATGAGTGCATTCTGAGGATTGGTGTATCTTACAAATACTTCTTACAAAATATTTAACTTGGTTTAATCGTTTTCACGACAGATAAACTGTTGTTTAATAAAAATAAAATAAGTTGGAATTGCATTTGCACATAACTTGTGAAGTTTAAAACAACAGAATTCCAGAAAACTTGCACGAAACATAGCGGCATAGTTAAGATATTTCACACGAACAACTAAACCTGTTTCACAATGAATCAATACTTCTCCCTTAAATTGTGATTTTTAACTAAATTAAGCATTTCATCATCATATTCAAAATAATGTAACTCTTGTTTTCTGTACCTTGCTTGAAGAAAAAAAAGTAATTTTTTAACATATTTACCTCCCTACAACCTCAAAAATATGTTTAGTTCAACCACTAATACTAAACCTGTTTTATTGTCAAACCAATACTCCCCGTTAAATTGTGGTTTTTCACTGAATTTAGCATCACATGCTCAGAATAATGCCTCTTTTGTGTTCTGTATCTTGCTTCTCTTAATCTTAATATGATGTTAGTGTAATTAGATGTGGCGATTAAGAACAGGCCAACAGCTGCAGCCGACGACATGAGGTAATCAAAAGTGCGTTGTTAATTTCTGAGGCTTTGTTGTTCACTCCCTTTAATAAATTAGGAAATTCAATCGATATCAGAGGAAGAACGTGTGGGTGCTCTTTTATATTAGTTTGAGATGATTCAGAGAGAAAAAAATGTTTTTCATCTCAAGACAAAAGTGCAAATTCAGACTTTTTCCTTTTGACTGAAATGGATTTACATGAAAAATTAAAATGTCAGGAGAATGTGCCCGCACATAAATTTTTAAAATAAGTACCGCAAAACTGAAGATTAACTCAGTAATACTGAAAAATTCGTTATGGTGAAATTTCATAATAATAACTGAATTTTCACACTATGATTTTCTTTTGGTAGAAAGTGTATACTGAACTAAAAGAGATCGTGGTGTAAAATGAGTAGTTATTTCTTTTTGATCAATAGTATAAATAAGTGGTTTCAAAATTATATTTATTTTTTAACCTATATTTTCATAGATTAGTTTGCAAGACTTATCAAAAATTTCATTAATTGTATTTGTAAACAAATATTAGCTCTTATCTGCTTATTGAATTTCTTGCTTCGTTGTGTCGCCAAAAATATTTCAAAAAACCAATGCATTCTTGTTCGCTTACTTTTCATTCTTTCCATTTTAAAACATAAATAAAATGGATGCTTTCCATTTTATTTATGTTTTAAAATGGTGGTACAAAGTATGTACACGTTTAGTTAATATTATATTTACAAATGTTTCCTCTAATGCCTGAAAATACAGGCAAAAATCATTTAAAAAGAATTTATTTATACCACACCTCATCTTGCAGCAATGAGATGTTGCAATACAATGTTTACCTAGAACCAAATTCTAACAGCCCTAGTCGTATTATTTTTAAATATGAATAATTTTCTACTCATGATAGTAAATAAAGTTCGATAAAGTGTATTAATTTTTGAATGTTTAAAAATTTATTACTCCTTTTACCCCCATCTCAGATGAGATAAAATGAGTAATAAATTTTAAAAAATTCAAAAAATTAATGCACTTTACATTTTCTATCAAAATAAAATAGCATCATAATTGATGCATCTCTTATGATGCCTACAGTATACACTGTAATTTATGTTGTCAATTTACCTCCACCTTTATAGAGAAAACAGCTGTTAATAAAGTTTAATATTTTTTTATTTCAAACTAATGCAATAGTATAAAATATTTTCTGGTATGAAAAGGATGAATGAATTGCATAAAGTAAAGCAAAAAGCTTGCGTGATTATCAATACTAATAACAGAAAACAGCCAATGGATAATATTAAAAAATCTTTGTTTTACCCCTCGTTTCCCCCCCCCTCCTTACACTAATTTAATTCTTAATATAAATGAATAAAAGTTAGTTCATTATAACGCGATTTTACACTATGCAGGTAAGTTAGTTAATTCTTTAAATGCTCTGTGTTAATTCCACATCAGTTTAAAATATTTCAAGAATTATAAATTTTATATCTATTAGAAAGAACATTTCGTATTAGGTGTATATGAAAGTAATGACATTTGTTTAAATAAAATTCTAACAAATTTTCAACAAGAACTGAATTACAAACAAACTGTGCCTAGGTATAAGAGTCATAGTTGTTAAATTTTAAGACGAAATATTTAAAATTTTATACATATTTCTTTAATTTTGAGAAACATTGGCCACCTTCCAACTTTTTTTCACGCCTACCCTCCTTGGAGGTTTATATTCTAAATGTTCTGAGATCAATTTTTAGGTATTCATGAGTGCTGCATACTGCGCTTCAATCTAGCACCTACGCTAAAAACTCACCCCCGTGACAAATTTCGTATTATTGGTTTCAGTAGTTTTAGCTAGGCAAAATGTTGATATACGAAAACAAGACATTACTTTCAGGTACACTTAATATTTATTCAAAATTTTGAAATTTTGTGGAAACGAAATAAAAAGAATATTATTTGCATTTGTCTGTGTACAGTGGCGTAGCCAGAAATTTTTCATGGGGGGGGTTACAACTACTGCAACTCACATATATGTATACTTGTGTGTGAGAAGTGAAGAATATACATTTTGTATGGCAAAAAATTTATCATGGGGGTTTGTGACCCCCATGATAAATTTTTTGCCATCCTCTTTGCTACGCCACTATCTGTGTATATTTGAAAATAGGATTCTATCGTGTTGTTTCAAGCCACATCTTTTCTAGACACACACATTTAATTTTATTTTTTAATCTACTACTTATTTTCCTGCAATTTTATTCTCTATGTTTACTCGAGTCCATGTTTACTCGAGCGATTTTAATTAGAGCTAATTACCTCTTCAGTTGAAGAGAATATGAAAAAAAAGCTTGCAATTTGATAGAAATATTTTCTAAAAGATGAAAAAGAATGTTTCGACCAATTCTATAACATCTTTCTACCAGGGAATGAATTCCCTTCAACATTGGTCTTTTATAACTTTCGGTACCAGTAAAGTACATTTTTATTTATCTTCGCTTTGTAACGATGTCTGTAAGCGGTAAAGCAAATATCGTTATCTAACTCCAAGAAATTCGATTTTCTGTTAAGTTGTTTTTCATTCAAGCCAGGTACTCAGTAGTTTGTGAAAGACTATGCCAATTTTTTTTTTATTATAACTTTGGTGGCGTTAAATGTATAGAACTTTTTCTTAATCTTTGATGATTTAGTTATTTATGAGTCATTCTTTAGAATTTCACGACAATCTTTCATTCAACAGAATAACATAGTTAAGCCAGCAAAGCCATGGCCAAATCAAATATCATCATCGTTGCCAAATATCATGAAAAATTAATAGGCTATGAACAATAAGCATTTTCTGGTGATTTTTTTCTGGGGAAATGTAGAATTTGTTTTAAAAGTAGTATAAATCTATAAAAATCCATTTGCTTCATTGATTTTATAAAAGATAGTGCTCTAAAATGCATAAGATATAGTCGTTCAATAAACCTTTGATTTGTTTAGAATTTTGAGATTACTGCTTTCATTGAACAGAATAATGAATTTAGGAATGTGGTCCAAAATCATGAAACATTAATAAGATGTGAATACTACGTTTTCAAACATTTTTTTCGAGGCTTTTACTTTTAAAAAACAATAGGCGTAACAGTACTTCTAGACAACTTTAAAAGCAAATAGTTTTATTAATAGTTAAGAAAATTTAAAAATGTTTCCTCACCAAATGCATTTTGATCTTATATAGGTTGAGGCGTTATCAAAGTTGAGGAGAGACTTAAATAGAAAACACAGTTTTCTTTTTATTAAAAGATAAAAAAGATAGGGTAGGGTTATGTATGGAATAGTACATCGGGCAAATGGCCTCATGGCTTTGCTGGCACATACACCATCTTTTGTCGAAAATTTCCAGAACCATTTTGAATAGATGTGGCTGAATTTTGTTGATACAGCGTTGAGTCCTCCGCACATTTTCCTTCAATTCACGGGTAGATGTGGGCTTATTGACATCGACCTATGACTTCAAATAACCCCACTTAATGAAATCCAATGGTGGTGTAAAATCATATGATCTTTCTCACCATTCATCATCAAAATCATCATGAGTGAAACTTTCATTATTTTTCAAATGTTGTTCAATAATGAAAACATGTTGTTTTTTCTCATAGTGGAATGGTAGACGGACGAAGTGTGAAGGTCCTGGGTTCGGGTCACATCGCGTGCTGTCGATCTAACAGTCTGGAGTTTTGGTAGGTTTTCTCCAGATGTAACGTGAATACGTGTTAGAACCCCTTAGAAAGTCTTCCTACCAAGGCCCTCTCATCCTTGTCAAATTGCCCTAGTGTAGCGTTGCCTTAGTCACACAAACACTCTTTCGTATAGTGGCGCATTTTTGCTAACCCTAAACACGTCAAACTGTTTTCTTTTTTGGTTGTCACGACACTAAATTAATTAATTTTCTGTTTACTTCAAATCTTGAATCAATTTTGGGACACCCTGTATAGACATAGAGCCACTATGTCTCGTGTCACCGCCAGAAAAGAATTCTTAAACACAAAAATTGTCAACAAAATAAATCGTCTGAAACGTTATCTGTTTAAAGATGTGGCGCAAATTTCTCGGACCATACATTCATACATTTATTTAAGAGTATATAAATTTTCTTATGAATCTTATAAAAGGTTTTTAAGAAGTGTATAGAAATATTCACTTTTCAAGACTAATTTTAGGTACATTACATGTTGGATAACATTTATTCTTCAATTGTTAAATACCGATTCTTTTCGAGAGTAAAACCGATTGTAATAGTCAACACAAAAGTAAGTATATTTAAAAACTGTACATGTACGGGAATATTATTCAACGAGTTGAAAATGTTAAGAAATCGCTTCACCCCTAGAAAAAATAATAAATTGTTCAATTTTAAAGTAGTTAATTATTTCTCTACATTATTTGCTTATTTTGTATAAAATACTACCAGAAAAATGTTGAATGTTTTTTTTTTAATTCAACGAAATTTTGTTGATTCAACAAAACATTCCTGGCGAAATTTCATAATTATGTTGATTTAATGTAATTATTTTCTTAAAGTAACAAGAAAAATTTCGTTAAATTAAACAATTTTTTTCAGAGCACAATAATGAAAAAAAAAATATTACAAAATGTTTCCAACCGAAAGGTGTTTCTTGGTGTTTAGGGTCAATGCTTTTCTAAATGAAGCTACTCTTAGTAAACAATCACCTAGACCTGATGAAATACAAAAATAGATCAAAAAACGTTTGATAATTCCTGTTGATTTTACACTTAGGAATGAGTGATATCTCATTCAATATGAACTTGAATTCCTATCTTTATATGTTTGGTTGGTTGACAGTTCCTGAATAAATGTCTGAAAGCAGATTTTAGGACTTCATTGGCTATGCATGGACGAACATCCTGCCAGTAAAAATTAATGATTACAGAAAGATTTTATGTTCGTTAATCAACACATTTTGGTCAACATTTCACAATAACGTGATGTCAACATGATTTTAGATCCCTTAAAAGTACCATGGTCTGGTTCTATTGTTCGTGTTCTAACATTTGTACTGGAAAGTAATTTATTAGATCGGAGCAGCCATATTGTGTCCCTCCTAATGAAAACATTTACATTTTATAGTTAACCGAAACTATCTAAATAAATAAAATTTCCTTCTTAGGCTAGTTGAGGTAGCATGTGAGTAGCCAGGCGCTTCACTCATGGATCGAAATTCAAAGATAGGTATGCATCATGATAGTTTTAAAAATATCTCACATAATCCAACAGAGGTCGCTTCCTTTACTGGAGATTTTTACGATTTGCGCATGTAAAAAGCAATATTCTGACAGCAAAACAATTCTTATTTCTATTAATGAAAATGACGCTCAGTATATTTCATCCTTATCTACTTAAAATAAATAATGAATTTCATATTCTATTTGTAAAGCTAAAGCTATCACAATATCAGAAGCTCTTGTTGCCTCTTGAATTGTTAAATTCAACATCTAACAAAATTCTGTCATTTTTGACCGATCAGTCACGTCCTGCTTAACAGCCTGAAACCGATAAATTAGGCTCTGTCGAAAAAAAAGTTGAAAATATACACATACACACATCATTCTTTTTTATTAGTGTAGATTAACACTGGTATATATGTAATACCGACCAAAAATTGTGACGCTAAATTTCATTTTTTATGACGAGGTTTGGTAGGAAGACATACAATTTATTGACAAGTTCTTATTGCAAGCACTACTTACGCAATTTCTTACGATTTTTCACTGGCCAGGTTGTGAGACGTCCAGTGCTCTGAGAAATCTTGTGTGTTGTTCCTCCTTACTTGCTGCTGTTTTATTTTAATTACAACAGAAAACAGATCACGCCCTTTTAGACTTGCTCCTACTTGCTTCATTTGTGAAGAATTTCAATCTTCAATTTATATCCTCATAAAAGGAAAGGGAAATTTAGAATAATGGCTCACCAAAGTCCCAGAAAGAATAGATATTCATTTACCTTTTATGTACCTAAACATCTTCAACACGCTGTTGGGAATTGCGTTTTAAATCCTCCGATCGCTAGTCTAACACCATAATCACTAGACTACTGCTGTAAGCAGTGCAGCTTGTCGATCACACTGCTGAAAATTAAATAATTAATTTGGACTACAATCTTAATAGATCATCTCAATAGATCATTTTTTTCGTCCCAATACAGCAGTTATGTTAGCAGTGTCATTATGGCGACGTTACATTGCTGTACATGCTCGTCCAATCACAAATGTGATGTAAGTGTATGCCTTCTCTGACGTTCCTCCGAGTTAAATTTGTAAAGTTGCGGAGTGAGGTATGCGATAAACGTATACAGTAGCAGAGTGCGTAGTGTAACTGATAATTAATCACAATGAGATCATAATTTAACTGATAATAGTCACAACGTGACTTCGTAGAATAACGTCTCTGTATAATTTCTCTGTAGTAATTTTTACATGTAGATCACAACACGGAAAAAAATTGTTTTGTTAATCTGAACAAAATTCTATTGATTCAACAAAAATTTGGTTTGTGCTATTTCAGCACAATAATTTTGTTGGTTTTGACAAAACTTTTGTAAAATTAACAAAATATTTCGTTAAATTAACAACAGTGTTTCATTGATACAGAACAATCAAAATTTTGTTGAATCAACAAAACATTTTTTCAGCGTATGTGGTGCCTATGGTGGTCACAATGTGACGTCACAACCTCTTTTCGACGAACGCATCACGGAGAACATGTCATACGAAATATTCGTGTATATAACGTTGACGTCGCAACATATATAGAGGGTTTTCCAATAGGTATGATACAGTTTTAAATAGTTTGGATGGCAACACCGCGTATTCTTTTTTGACATTTCTTGTGCCATTTGTGTTCAGTCTGCTATGCCATTTAATCATGGAAAGATACACTCTTTGATCAACGTTTCGAAATTATTAAATTGTTTTATCAAAATCAGTGTTCATATGTGAATTCTGAGAAAAATTTGAGAATTTATGGACGACATTATTCAGTTCTTGTGATTTAACACCTTGTGATTTCTTTCTTTGGGGATATGTTAAGTCACAAGTTTATGCTGATAATCCAATAACGATTGAGCAATTAAAAACCAATATTAAACGTGTTACTCGTGAAAAAACACCCAATTTATGTGAAAGAGTGATGGAAAATTGGGTCGACAGAATGCGGTATGTACAGCGAAGTCGTGGTGCTCACATGAACGATATTATTTTTCATACTTAATGGCATAATGTAAACTTTCAAAAAAAGAAAACACATTTTTTCTCACTGAATAATTTATGTGTTTTTTTTATTCTTAAATTGTATCACTCTTAATGGAAAACCCTTTATATACATATATGTTACGACGTCAAAATGCTATATGGATATTGTTGTCATTGTTTTAATACTTACAGAATGATTTTACAACATACATTCGTAACTAACCGCATCGTGAATTTCAGTTATTGGATTTTATTATTCATTTATGAATACACAGTCTCCAAAAAGTTACAATTTAATATTATATTAAATTACTATTTTCTTTAACAAAATAATTTTTTAAAATTTAAAAATATTCTACATCAGAACACATTTTTCGATCGGAAAAAATTTTGAAAAAATCACAATCATAACATTTTTATGGCACTAAAAGTATCCTTTTTAAAATCTTTATAAGCTTCACTATCACTAAACTGTACTTTTATATCTCTTCATTTCGTAACGATGTGTTCCCTAAGTCGTAAAGTAAATATCGTTATCTAACATACAGAAATTCGATTTTCTCTCAAGTTACTTTTCAGTCAAGTCAGGTACTCAGTATTTTCTTGAAGAGTATACATTTTCTTTTATAACTTTGTATAAAACATGAAGTATACAAAATTTTATAGCAGCTTTGATGTTCTCTTACTGATAGTTTTACAGGTGTTTTTTTACTTGCTTTGAATTTCTCGATTTAAAGGATCATTGAGTAGCATTAAGTGCGCTTAGAAATACAATCAAATAGCAAAAAAGCCTGCTTCTGTGTTAAACCACATAAAAAATGAGGCAAACCACTTAAATATTATTATTTTATTTCTAATTTTCTCAAACTAAGATTAGCATTTCTATCCACCGTATTAGATCAGGCTTCAAGTATACCAGAAAAGCTGTAAAAACAATCTTTTTTTTCGGATAGTAAATATTTTTATTACATAATTTATATATGAAATTCTTATACCGATGCAGACTGCTCTATGAAAACTAAAAGAAATCATTTTCTAGCACTTGTATTTTAACCTCTTTATTCTAGAGGTCCACAGGTCCATACATATGGACCTTTTAGTTTCTACTGTTAAAAGGATTCTTTAAGATTTTTTTGTAGTTTTGAATTGACGTACATATGCTTCAGTGCTTTAATTTTGAGTAAATGATTTAAACGTATGTGAATGTGTTAATCCTACACACTGACACACGCATTTTGTTTCTGTTTGAGGTTATTTTATCTTTTTTTCGTTATTGAAATTTCCTAAGTTGAATTTGAGAATATTTTTTTTTTCGAAATTCATGTAGCTGAAAATAACTTATAGGAAATTATTTAACTTTAAAAGTGACTTGACAGTCTTTGATAGTTGCTTTTTGCTAGTGAGATTGAGATTGGGAATCAGGATTTTATGCGAAAAATTATTTGAAAATACGCTTTCTACTTGTCGTTTTTAAGTGTAGAATTTTTTTAAAAAAACAATTATGAGATTGCTCTTTAATTTGAGATTCGAGATTCTTGTTGGGGGTGAAGAGGGTAACTGACAAAGCATTAAACACTGATAGGAAACAAATTTGATAGTGTTTTTAATAATATCAAAGGAATAAAATGTTACTTCAAAAAGTTTTCATGCAATTTTTCAAAAAATACAAAATGCAATAAAAAAATAATCACTGAAATAGCGAACGCAAATGTTTAATAATTATCTTACCAAGTGATGTGTAATGTAAAGAAAAAATGCACAAATAACCAAAAGAATAAACCAAGCATTGCATTATAGAAAAAAAATTAAAGTGTTTATGTTGCGTACAACATACTACCTCTAAAAGTATTTTTCTATTACTTTAAACAAACTTCCACAAAAACATTTTCCTTCACAATATCAGCTCATTCTAAAAACACTTAAGAATAAAATGCATGTGTCACATTTATTCTAAATTTAACCTGAACATTACAATGCAAAAACAATAAAAAAAATAATATATTTTAGCCACACAGTCATGATGTAAAGTAAGTGCGTATAACACTGGATAATCTTCAACATAAAATCCAACAAAGGAATTTTATCACTTGCTGCTATGTAATAATAATACAACTATTAAAAAATATTTTCCTCTCTCATTATAAAAATTGCACCACAAACTATTTTATTTCACAATTCCAGTGCTTTCCAAGAAAACAGTGAACCCAAGATTAAAATGAATATGTCACATTTCTCTTACTTTAACACTGGACAGTCCAGCGCGAGGATTTTTATAATAAATTCTGTCCACGAGATCCATAATGTAAAATAAGTACACCCAAGATGGAGATTTGCTCGGGGACATTTATATGAAGAATTTTCAAAGCAGTAGACACTATTTCTCTAGACAAATGTACAGTGAAACTATTCTAGACGTCCACGGGGAATGAACGTTATTTTAGATTTGAGAAAGCCAAAGGACGAAATGGTAAAACTTTAGCGCACTGTTTGATATTGAATTTTGGAATATTCGTAGATTTAAATCTTTGACAATGTGCGATGAAGACTAATAAGTAATCTTTTCTATCTTTTAAATATTCTATTTTGAAAATTTAAATATCGCAAAAAATAAAAAAATAATGGGTACAAAGAAGAATTATTATACAGTCCCTGGCCATATTAATGTGACCATCAGCAGATGTAGCCACCACCAGCAGTGTTTACATTCTGAACACGACAGCTCCTAAACGGATCATCTGATTGAGCTCAATTTTGGAATTTATTTTGGAGATTACCCCCCCCCCGTCTGAAATTGATTTTCCTGTGTATAGGACGTATAGTTTTTTTTTACATTGCTATAAAAAGAATTCTTATACATAACGGTCTAAGGACGCAAATTCTTGAAAGTGCGTTAGCGAGTAAACGGTGCATTCGATTGAGCGCTTATTGTGTATGTATATTATAAGCCATTGAGATACAACATTTATAGATTTTGGTTTGTGTAGTATTTATAGTTTTAGTACAGCGCTACAAAAAGAATTCTCGTACATTACTACAACGTTTTCGGAAGGTCATGACATTGAAGCGAAAATTTTCTGCAAATTTATGGTGATGCTGATATTAATTCTCTGTAATTTATAATTATTTTTCTAACAGTCAATAATTTCAAAGAGTTAAGTGAATGATATTTTAATTAATGGGAAATAATAATAATAGAAATAAATGACTGAATATACTGAAAAGAATAATATTTTTAAATTCAACATTACATTGGTATCTTTAATTGCTACGAAAGTCTTGCGATATGTAAACTTTGAGACGAGAAATCGATTTTCAATTGTTATGAGTTCAGGAAAAACTTCATCAATAGTTGTTCCCTATTTGATTCTAGAATTCGTTACATTATCCCAGATTGAAAAATTAAATTTCTGTTTTAAAAATTAATTAAGTAAATGTATGAAAGAATTTTCCTCACTTTTAAAATTTTTTAAATGAATATTGATTCAGCATATGAAGAATAGATATCTAAATAACAAAAAAGTCTTTTATCATTGGGATATTTTGTTTTTTATTTAAACATTTTAAAAAATTCACTTTTAGATTTCGAGGAATATTTTAATACTCATATGTGATACAGATTTTTTTGTCTGGTATTTTGCACAAAGCTATTCATCATTTTATTTTACGCCGACCAAAATGTACAAGCACTTCGTACTCTTCTTTCTGTAGTAACATTTAAAACAGAAGCATGGAAGCAACATTGAAATGAAAAAAGATGATCTCGGCCGTTGGGTGTATGCAGTGATGTGGAAAACTGAATCAAAAACACGTTATTAAAATATTTCTTTCAATAAAAGCTGTTGGAGCATAATCTAAAAGCGTTACTCTATGTGCGTATTACAAAAATTTCTACGAATAATATATTTTATTTAAAGTATTATTCATGAACTCGATATATAAGTGTAATCTCGATATCCTGAACCTCGATATCTCTAATAAGTATGCTTTCCCTTACAAACTGATACTTCTTTTATTTCACCTCGTTATCTCGAAAACTCGATATTTTTCTGGTGGTCCTCCATTCGATTTCGAGATTTCAAGTTTATTAACAATATTAATTTAAATCTGTTAAAAACAAATCAGCGTTTTCAAAAGGCCTTTAAAACAACTATTTTGTATTGATTTTTTTTATTGTTTTTGCAGCCTTATCGGAATAACTGCAAAATTTCATTTCTGTATGGACCATGCGGTATCATGGATCAGCACAAAACAAATTTTGAGGCAATAGGTCCATATGTATGACAGATGGACAGAAGGATCGAAGTCATTAATACTTGTTAAGTTTTCATGGAATGACTTGAAAAGATTTTATTCTTTTTCTAAAAGCCGAACCTTGCAGTGTTGTTGTTCTTGATAGCCACTCCAAGGAAGCCAGCCTTTAGAGGTTTTTTCGGCTACATTACTTCCTAGGGAACGAAGTTCTAATTTGGTACCGATTTCCGGTTATGATATATGATCAGCACCTGAATTGGCATCCCCAGAAGTAGCATTTCCATAGTCACATAAAATAGCAAGATTTGAAATCCCTTTGCTTTTGCTGTGATAAAAATAATCGGGAATCAGGGATGGAGCTACAAGCTAAGAGCTGCCATTCTGGTTTAAATCAAAGTATCGGTATCGCCACATGTTATCGCACTCATGCCATTCATTCTCGCCTCTCAATATCATTAGCCTTTTTTTTCAGCCGTTCAAGGAGCAGTAATGAACTCGATAAACAAGCCTTCGTAACCTTTAACCAAATGCAGGTGGCAATCCTTCACTTAGTAATGGGTATCGATGAATGGAACTATTCAAATTAATCGAATATTTCAAGTCTTCGAGATAATCGGTTTTGAAAAATCTATTCGAATGTTGAATTCATAGCATTCGAATAACACATGGCATTTGAAATCTCGAAATCGCGAATACTATTCGAATATTGAAATCACGATTATTATTCGATTAGTGGAATCGCGAATTCTAATCGAATAGTGATATAGAGATTACTATTCGAATAGTGAAACAGCAAAAACTATGCTAATAGTAACCGCAAATACTATTCACACAGTGAAAATCGCAAATAATCACTATTCGATTAATTAATAGTAGTAATCGAATGTGGAAATCATACTGATAGCATATCGCTATCTTCACTAGTGCATTTCTGGAAAATCTAATTTTGCAGAACATTAACATATAACACTACTCCTCTTCACATAAACGATTCTATCCTTTAAGAAACTAGCTCGACAAATATAAACACTTTCAAAGTTTTCAAAGACCTTTCCCATCTTAATTTTACACTGCTGAAAGCCATTTCTCCCTTCTACCTCCAAAATACAAACACTTCTTTCCCCCCGCTCTGCATGAAAAGAACTCTTTAATCCCTTTGAGAAAATTCCCTCCCTAAATAAATCATTTTGACGCTCAAAGAATGAATTATCCATCCATAATTTCCCCAGGAAAGGGGAATGCAGGTCTTGTGCGAGCTCACTTTAAGGTACCGAGCCTCTAACACTTTGAAGGCACACAATTTAGGATTCATTATGTTTGAAAAGGTCTTCCTTTTGAATTGATGCTTCATTCGTTTTGAATGGAACTGATTTCGCGTTTACACATATATGATGTATTTTAAGTAATGAATTTGAGCGTTAGTGAACTTTCCTGTTCCTGTTTTTTGGATAATTCTTTTTGCTACAGAAAAGGAAGGAAAACACCATTAAAGACAGACGGGCATTCTTCTAAACCCAAAGAAAAATGATTTCGGGTCGTATATCTAATAAATTATCGAAGAAATGACGTTTGAAAAGTTTCTTACACTTGAGCACTCTTTTGAGTGAATGTATTTAACTTTCAGTACTATTTTGAATTCTTCCAATTGAGCGAAGTTCAACTTCTAGAATAGTGAAATAGTGCTTATGAAAATCTCGCTTATTCAAAACTCTCCGTAAAGAGCGTTTTACAAACTAGTTGCGTACAACCTACAAAGCTAGTTGCGTAGCCTGTCCTTGCGTGGGTGTTATTTGTCACAAAAAAAAATGCAGGCTTATTTTCACAATCACTAATGCATAAACTAGCGGTTCTCAACCTTTTAACGTCGCCCCCCACTCCCCAACAAAGGCTAATACACGATGGCGTCCCCCCTCACATTTTTCAGCATAAATTCAGTTGTTTAATCTTCATCGAACATTTTAAGCGAATGATCATCAGCAATGAACATTTAGTCAAATTTTCTACAAAATAATGTTATCAGTAAAGTTTGAATGAACATTTTAATGGGACATTTAAGCGAAAATGAACATTTTAAGTAAAAATGGGAATAAATAAGATGATTTTTTTAAAAACATGCTTCACTGCTTGCTCTTTGTTTTTTCTCGCCCCCCCCCTGCAAACACTCTGCGCCCCCCTTGGGGGTCGCGCGCCACAGGTTGAGGAACGCTGGCATAAACTCAATATGAATTTTAAAAACATTAATTTCCTTATTTGTGAGACTCTTCTAAAACTGTATATGACGCAGGTACCGAAAAAATCGTTCAGTCGCTAGTCGGATAATAACTAAATATTAACCCATTTGTGCCTGGATATTTTTGCGACTTTCTTCGATTTTTACTGATAACAGAAATAATAGATAAATTTCTGATGTCAACTTCTTGAACAAGGGATGATTGCTTTTAAAATCATTATGCATAAAAATCGAAATATCAGCATCCTACTGGGTCATGTTAAAATATTTTTTAAAGTTAAGGCTCAATACTCATGAATAAAGGCTAGGAAAAATAAATAACGTTTTCGACTAATAGCGAAAATGCCGTCCCAAAAAAGGGACGCTAGGCATAAATGGGTTAAATTCTTTAAGCAAAAAAATAATTTTTAAAAATGCCAAGTCCCTATATCCTGAATTTAATATAATGATGATGGAAATCAAGTTCCTGTGTTTTAAAAATTAGTAATCAAATAAACCATTAAAGGATTTTCAGACTCTGTGGGAAACTATCATTAACTTGTCCTGTTTCTCACAGGCCTTCATTTAGCTATTTCCAATTGTATCCATACTACATATTTACAATAAAAGTAAAAGATATATCACCAGACCAAACGTGGAAATACGTAAAGAACAATCTTAACTTACAGTAGAGCCCAGAATAAGAATTTCCTAAAACTTGTAAATAACAAATCGTGAGATTCG
Organism: Cheiracanthium punctorium; assembly: GCA_038373885.1. Classification (NCBI taxonomy): domain Eukaryota; kingdom Metazoa; phylum Arthropoda; class Arachnida; order Araneae; family Cheiracanthiidae; genus Cheiracanthium; species Cheiracanthium punctorium. Next base: position 156,606 of record JAWZYV010002440.1, read on the forward strand.
CACTACACCCTACAAAAAAAAGTATTCGAGAAAGAGATAAATTCCCTATTTTAGATTTGCGAATAATAATTGAGTTTTGAAAAATCCACAACTTGATAGAAATATGGAAAGTGATATTTATACATGGCCTAATTCATATTCTATGCTAAATAATTTTTAATATTCGAAACCAAAGTAGAAAATTTATCTCTTACTACTTGTAGAATACTTTTTTCAGGGGTGTACATAAAACACTAACACGCACTCAAAAAAAATTTAACCAGTGACATCCATGAAATGTTCACAAATTTCCCAATGAAGCAAACACTTTGAAAATTATAAGATTAGTAATAGTTTTAAAATAAACTGATAAATTTCACCAAAACAACTCAAATAACAGTTATAATCGCAAGTTATTTCTAACCACTTTGACAAAAGCATGCTGTTTACATTTTTAGCCTTCTCCAAACAAAATCAAGCGGTTTAGTTGTACGCAATAGACCATTTCCGTGGCTGACGAGAAAGACAGGCTGCGTTGCTGACGTTTGACCACACCCATTTTGCCCTTGCAGAGTCATATGACTTAGGAGGTGTGGCCATCCTGGTCCGAGATACCTAAAGTAAGAGGGCCACGCCCTACAGGGTGGCGTGACTGTTCGAGGGCATAAGTGGTGTGACCAAATGTCAGCACCGCAGCCTGTCTTTCCCGTCAGCCACGGGCCATTTCGTTTGGACGTTTCACTTACGTCATCTGAAAGATGGCCGACTGGGCATCTTTTCTACGCAGATTTGATTTCTCCCATTGAAATACATTATGAAAACTGCTTGCTTGACACGCGAAGGGAGATCCGTATGAGTGAAGTTCCAGAGACATAGCAACAACAGTTTCAATGTTAGACACCAAGTCCTGGTTGTAGATGGATAGTTTTAGCGAATTTCAACAGGAAACTTCTCGTAAACGACTATCTGCTCTGTACTTAATCTCGTATTCAAATCTGTAAAGCGCAGGACTGTGGTGTAGGAACCCAGTGGGAGACATTTTATATTTGCTAAAGTAATTTCTTCTATTCTATCGTATAGTGGTATGCAATAACCAGGAACTCCATGCCGAAAGACAGTTGAACAATATTTATTTAGATTATCAATAATTACAGGTTATATAAAGTTAGTGCGGTGGCTGGACAAATAGCGACGTGAAACGTGACCTGTTGGGCAGAGATCAAAGCCTGAAGTGTGTGAGAAAAGGGGCTGAGAACCGAAAGCCAACCTGGCGATGGAGCTGAGCGCTAAAAGGAACTACCGCCAAATAAATCGCCAGATTGTAAAAATTGAAAGAAACGTTGGGCCTTACGTGTGTATGCTAAAATTTAAATTTGACACGCCGCAGGAGTGATCAGTAGAGAAATAATGTAACCTATGCAAAATTATTAAAGCCCCGTGGGAACGAAGAAAATAAAATAAATTCTCAGACGAAAGGCACCAACATATTGTATTGCTAATGCTATAACCAAAGTAATTTAAGAAAAAGTTAAATAGTATTATGGAGAGATGGGAGATTTAAAAAATGGCAAAGAGTATTAAATTTAGAATAAGTGAAGGGAAAACAGTAGTAATTTAAATGTGTGAATTAACTGTAAGAAAATTAATTATAAATATGTGATTTACTGCATCACAAGGACAATGTCCAAAACGCTGTTGCATTGAAAAAAAAAAAAAAAGAAAATTCTCGTAAACTGTGAAAGTGGGGAAAATGGTGCAAGTTATAAAATCTTTTACTCACCCGTCAACGCCCAGTGGTCTATTTTTAGACGGTCGCAAAAATATTTAAGCATTAATTTATTTTCCTGTTTTAATTTCTCGAATAATAAATCTTATTTCCACAAAATACTCAGCGATAGCACAGCAAAATGCGAATCTTTCATTGCCTTGTTCATATTTTAGAAGAATTGCAGTCTTCATACCGCACAAACGTCGGAAATTTATTTATCTCTTCTGGCATCAACATAAATTGGAGAATGCTCTAAAAAAAAGTCGGGAGCTAAAGGGTTAATGTTGCTGTAATACTTGCGTAATTTAAAAAGCGTATTTTAAAAAGTATAGTTTAGAAAAAGTAGTTTAAAAAGTTTTTCCGTATTTTAAAAAGTAAAGAAAAAGATTGCTTCAAAGCAATTTCAAAATGTCCGATGTGAGCTAGCATGTCCCGAGAGTAAGTACATAAGCTAAGCTAGTCCATATGCATCGACAAGCCTCTTACAATCTGGCTTTCGGCTATAATAATAAGATATGTAATGCAAATTGTCACAGTTTCAAAGACAAACCTTTCTGGCTACCTTCCTAACCTTCCTAATTTTGATGGCATTTTAATTTGCATATAAATTACTCTTTTCTTCACGTCTTATATTAGTTACTTTTAAATTTAACAACGTTCCAGATAATGAATTCTAATACATATGCCGAAGATTTAAAAAACTTACTCAAAAGAAGATGTTTTATCTCTTTTGAAAAGAAAATGACAAAATTTCACTTCTCTTCATCGAAGATATTTTCCGTCCTTATGTAGAAATTGTTTCGCTCCTTTGCAAACAAGAACAGAGATGTACGTGCACCCCTCAAAAAGGTATTCGAGTGTATGCGAAATTTCCTACATCAGTTTCATATTTACAATATCGTTTTCTGTAAAAGTGAATCGTGTCATTCACAATAATAATACCTTCTCATACTTCTTTACAATGTTGTATTTTCCAAAAACTAATTAGTTACTGACAAAACTGAAATAGGAAATTTGGATATCAGTGGAATAGCTTTTTGAGAGGGTGTAAATCTGGAACTGTGTTTCATGTTAAAAGAAATAATTATTATCCTTGATTTCCGAAATAAATAACTCTCAAGTCACTTTCGACAAAGAAAAAAAAAACTTGTAATTGAAGAAAAAAAATTTTTTTTCCTTCTTAGAAGTCATTACTTTACTTTCTAGCATTCTTATTTCAAAACATGCCTTCAGCATTATGAAATTTACATTTCATTATAACCTCGAACGCATATTTAAATTTGAAAATGTACCTCCTGCAATGCTGTCAATTTAATGCATCTCTGGAAGAAAAATATAAGAAAAGGCGCTATTTATTACCCAGTACTTGCATCTAGTACTGAAAGTAAATGTATTCGTCTGGAAATACTTCCATCATCACATTTCCAACACTGAAAAACCTCCAATACAAACTTTTATTTAACTGCAGACTGCTAAAAGTAATGAGAAATCTGATCACACAAAAATATGAAGTTACTGCTGCCACCGCCACAGCCAAAGAAAGAAAAAGAGATCGTAAACTACACTCGTCGCAAAACATACATTTTCATGTCAGCTGAAATAGTTTAATTTCTCTATAGATTGTAATTTCATTCGGAGTGTGATTTTTTATGTCACAAAATGAGAATAAACTTCGGTATATGAGAAAGTTGTTATGGTATGTAAAAAGACTATTGTACTTTTCCAAACGCATTGGTGTGGTGTCATAGTTGGTAATAAAATATTAGCAAAAATGGCTATCGTAAATGACTAAAAATAATTAACACAAATTTTCTCGTAAATCTCGTTATATGTTGGTATTACTGTGCACTATTTTCGCATAAGAATGTTTCCATTGCGCAATTTGCGTTTTTTCCAGTTAATTTGTGTTTGCATGTTCATAGGAATTTATCAACGAAATTAGTGAATATTTTAATTAATAAAATGCCTAACTGAATTTGAAAAACTGTACTTTCCCCTTTGAATTATATGCTATTTTAAATTCCTGTGTGTAAAAAGCCCCTTACCATCTTTGTTTAAAGGTATCTCTTTGACGTTTCACGATGAAAGGTAGAAATTTTGTCCATCATATCATTAGTGTATATGGCCCATTTTACTAACTGATAAATTTTGTGTACGGGGGTGGTATACAAATTTAAAAGGTGCATCATTTTGAAAACTAAGGGGAAGAATTTTTCCTTAGCGTAGTAATTTCTCCTATTTTATTTTAAACGTTTTTTGAATTTAGATTCTCCACATGCCTGTAATTAATAATGAATTAACCCTTTGAGCGGTAACCCTTTCCCAATGCAGAAAAAAGGGCAGCAGTTGCCATCGTTCGCCTTAACTACCAGCAAGATGGCGGACGATCGAAACGTTCATCGCGTGCCACAGATCTGCACAGCCAGATGTCGTCAAAAAAGGGTCTCTAGATCTGTGGCACGCGATGAAAGTTTCGATCGTCCGCCATCTTGCTGGTAGTTAAGTCGAGCGATGGCATCGGCTGCCCTTTTTTCAGCATTGGGCAATCTATCCAGCTGTTCTCGCATTCTTCCATTTTTCAGCAGATGTCAGTGCTGTTAAAAATAATCGAGACAATTTTTTACGGTAAATGACGTGCTAAAAAGTACAGGATTCTCGTGGAGCTATGTCACCTGCCACTATTTTTATATCATCTAAATCAATTCTAAATCAAATCTATTCTTCGTGACGCGCAACAGTCAAAACGTCTGAGTTTGGTGTTCCCAGAGCTGGAACACTGCGCGTTAAAGGGTTAACATTTTTTTTCCTAACTATAACTCCAAAACAGTACGGTTGGAAAGTACATTAATATTTTTACATATCACAATACAGTTTTCTCATGTACCGAAGTTTATTCTCTTTCTGAAACATAATAAATATTTTCCGTATCAAATTACAATCTACAAAGAAATTAAACTATTCCAGCTGACACGAAAATATATTATTTGCGACGAGTGCAGTTTACGATGCTCTTTTTTTTTCTTTTTCTTTTTCTTTCAGTGGCGGTGGCAGCAGTAACTTCATATTTTTGTGTGATTAGATTTCGCATTACTTTTAGCAGTCTGCAGTTAAATAAAAGTTTGTGTTGGAGTTTTTTCTGTGTTGGAAATGTGATGATGGAAGTATTCCTAGACGAATGCATTAACTTTCAGAACTTAGATGCAAGTACTGGGAAATAAATGGTATATTTTATTGTTTACTTCCATATAGGAGTATTAATTTAACTGCATTGCAGGAAGTACATTTCAAATTTAAATACGCGTTCGCGGTTCTAATGAAATGTAAATATTATGATGTCGAAGGCATGTTTTGAAATAAGAATACAAGACAGTAAAGTAATGACTTCAATAAAAGAAGTATTTTCTTCAATCGCAAAAGTATTTTTTTTTTCGTTTTTGCTGGAAGTTTATTGAGAGGTATGAATTCACTGTCGGAAATCTGGATAATAATTATTCTTTCCAATATGATATTCTGCCAGTTTTACACCCGAGTTTTTGTTTGCAAAGGAACGAAACAATTTCTACAAAAGAAGGGAAAATATTTTTCATTAGGAAAGGTAAATTTGTATTTTTCTGCTAAAAAGAGATCAAACTTTTCGTAAGCGATTTTTCTTTCTTTCTATGTATATAATAGAATTCATTATCTGGAACTAATAAGAATTGAAGAAAAAGCAATTTATATGTAAATTTTAATGCTGTAAAATTAATTAGAAAGGTTTGTCTTTCAAACAACAAGCATTTGCATTACATCGCTTAATATAATTATAGCGGAAAGCCAAAACAATACATAAAAACTATAGCTTCGCTTTATTTACTTTGGCAACATACTACATCCATTCTGTGTACTCCTACAGTGCTGACGAAAGCTCTTGGTTTTTGGAAATTTGCATTCAGTACTAGCCCGTAAACGACTGGTACTCCAGCTAGTCTCTTAATGAAATAAGTAATAAAATAAGTTACAACAGAAAATTTATTAGACTTGCAGCACATTTTACAGGAAACTTTAACCCCACGTTACAGGCTGCGCTTGCAAATCCTTTTTCCTTATAAGTACTGGATGGTTGGATGAAGTAAAACTCTTGAAGCTACGGCTAGGTCATTATTTTGTATAATGATATCAGTGAGAAAGCTTTGTGCAGTAAATTAAAAGATCAACTTTGCTTTGTCCACTACATAAAGGACGGTAAGAAGATGTCAATTAAATTGGAATGATTATTTTTACCGCGTGTTATACGATATTTTCACAAGCATCTTACGTAAATTAAGCGTACACATAGTAAAATGGCGTTTATTATGTAATAAGTAGTCTGAAAAATATTTTCAGAGATTCTACGAATTCAGATGTGTTAAATACAATTGTGTTTCCTTTTCAGTAGTTTATACCAATATTTTACATTTAAAGATAAAAAAAAGGAAACTATTATATAAATCTAAGTATCACATAAACATACTTCAAGTGCCTGTTATTTTCAAAAACATGAAAGTATAAAATTTATCATTAAAATGTATACTATCTTCATTGTTTGTGTACAAACTGTTTATGTCAATTTCACAATTTTTTTTAAACTTTCACATTGCTTATTTCACTATGCGTAAACAATATGTAGATTTTATATCCTTAATTATTTTTTTATTACTACTAAGTGCGTTTTATATGTTATTCAATCTTCTATTGTAATGACACTATATCATTTTCCAATTATTATAGCATCGCATGATACACAACATTTTTATGATATAACTCAGTAAAGCTGAATCTCAGTTTGTTTAAACGACCACTAAGGTATTCCCTGTCAGAGATAAACTTAGTTTCTCAGTAAAATAGATTCTTAGAGGTAAATTATAGCCAGGCGCACAAGCAATATTATGGTAAAGTAACAATCTGTACACGCTACAACATAACGGCATATGCTTACAAATCCTTTGTACTAATAAGACTAGGCAAGATGGATGATGGAAAACTCCTGGAAGATCCAATAAGAGTATTACCTTGATTAATGACTCACCTAAGAGTTTTTGTTGTAAATTAAAAACGGAGCAGCCCGTATGAAACACGATCAGGGAATTAGATATAGTTTGATTATCGACGTACTCTAAAAGAGCTAAACGAAATTTGCCTGTTAGATGGCGCCGTGAGTGGTAATCCTTAACATTTTCATTAATGTTTGCGCTCTTTCTATGTTTTGCGCCTGCGTTTGTTTGTAGTAGATTGCATCATGATTCGTCACTGTTCTTTACTAGAGGGCGCTTGTGTAGCTAATCATTGAAAGGTGGTCGAGTATTTTCCTTTGAGAGACTGATGCTATTCCGCCCGTCTGCTGCTCTAAGTCCGTGAATGCGATGTAAATATTGTTGCGGAATTACTCTGCTACTCCTGGGGTTCGTCGTTCTAAAGTCCTGTTGGTGTAAAAAGTTCAAGTAAAAAGTCACTTGTCAGGATGGAACACAAACTTTATTGCTTCTAGAACTTCGTAGAACAATCAGCTGTGCACAATTCACCAGCACAATCTAGCAGTAACGTGTTTTTAACAATCCGCTTGGATCAGAAGCTCTCACAAATGCTGTATTTCTCACACAAAATAAGTCACTTTCACAGGCAAAAATTCAGTGAAAATATACGAGAAATAACACTAACAGTCTCTCAAGACACAGCGATGAAGAATTTACACACAGCACTTTGAAAACAGCTTCGTAAAGCAAGCTAAAACACAGCTTCTATAGCACTATCAATTCACAAGCGTACTGAGAGCTCTTCACACATCGAGCGTTCAACTCGCACTGAACTGTCGGGGCAGCGCGCCGGTTTATATAGGGGAGGCAGAAACTGCGGGAAGCTTCTAGAGGAGTATATTTCTTGAAGATTCTACATAAAGCGAGAATATTGATTACGTCATAGAAGAGAAATGTTAGGTTATTATGCGTTTTTAATGCAGGAAAAACAACTTCCAGGCCCCATTGGGGAAATCGCGCCAAATGACCAAAAAGTCGCCAAGCTTGGCGACTTTTGGCGAAATATCGCCAAATTTGGTGCCAAAAATAAGTCCCCAAAAGTGAAGAGATCGAAGCCCTAGGACTAATTTTTCTCGAGATTTTTAGAACCTCCATTGAAAAGCAATGGCAAACCGAAACCTCCATATCTCCGGTCCTAATTGGCCGATTTTGATGCAACAAAAAGCAAAATTTATCTATTTGAAGCGTAGAATACGAATTTTAAACCATTTTAAGCCACAGAGCAGCGGGTTGCCCCGAAAATTCGTAACAATATTGTAGTTAAAATGTAGTGTTTGCTTTTACCACCCATTTTATGAAAATAAAGGTAATTTTGTATAACTTTCAAGAAAGTTAATCCTGCTTGGTAAAATAAATACTTATTATATATTTGTTATATATAAAATTGCTTTCAGAGACTGCAGAATTTTAGAGCATGAAATGTATTGGTGATTTGTTTCTTTTATTTCAGTCACTGTTTTGGAAATTTATTTTTTAAAGAAGAAAGGTCAGGTATTGTATTGACACTAATCTTTGAGGAAAATCTTCCAAACACATAACTTCAAAATAATATTATTAAAAAAATGAAGAATGATTATATCAATGTTTACATCTCAGATGAAAAGCAATGATTGTTATTCTTTTAAAACAACATTAATGCACTTGGTAATTCAACATTTTACATTTCATTCAATGTAGTTAACAGCATATAAACTTAAATTGTTATTTCAACACTGAAGATATTTTGGCTTATATATTAGTTCGCTTAATAACAAATATGGACTTGCAAAAAAAATTTTTGGCAAAATACAGAAAATTAATGACTGTCCTCCCTCCACTAAATTTTGAATGAAACTTCTAAATTCTAAGTAACCACACTTATATGCATTGCATATCATATTTTCTTATATGCATTTTTAGATACATAGGATGGTTATAATTAAATGTCCATAGTACACAGTATCCTGCAGCTGAAACCCGGGAGTAGATCGCCACCAAATTTAGCTTATAGACTGCACACGAGTTGCACTCAAAGAAATTAAAAAAAAGTTTTTTTTAATTGTTCTTTGGGTGGCGTTTTGCATGGTGAAATCCCCTCAAAAATTACCTAAATGAGTTAATAATTGCCCCAAAAAATTGTACAAATGTTTAAATTGTGTATGCATTTCAAATTATCCATTTCCATTGTTAAATTTTCTTTTTTTCGTGCAAAGCGCCACCTAGTGGATATATATTGAACTTTTTTTTAACTCCTTGAGATTCCTATGTATCGTCTATATACTTATTTTGGTTACAATTCGTTCGAATGATTTAGCTGAAGAACCCTATTTATAGGGGAATTTTAATTATAACCAACCTGATAAAAAAAATATTTTCATTCGACATATCGGCCTACACTACGCAAAATATCTGTACTGTGTAACAAAATCGTCATTATTATAACAAAAACGATGTATCACATTGCTTCAAAAAAAAAACGCTCTCTCGCAATATAATAATACTGCAACATGAATCCCAAACTTTACATCGTTTTAACATTGCATGAGACGCAGGTATTTTGAGTTATAAGACAGAGGAGACTAATTCAATTTATTTGAACAGCAAATTGTCTATTAGCTGCACACTGTCTAGCAGCAGTTTCTTTACAGGAAATTTATAACCAGAAGCACACAACACACTACTGTGGTAAACTTAAACGGCACGCAGACTGGGCGGCAAGTAACGGGATATGCTTACAAATCCATTCTCCATCTGAGTCCTGGCTAGTTGGATGATGTAAAACTCTTGCACAGCCCCTACCAGGCCATTATCTTGAATAATGGTTCCCCTGAGCGAGATTTGTGCTGTAAATTACAAAGCTGTGCTTAGTCCGTTACATGAGGTAAGCTGGAAATTAAAATGAAGAGTTTTTTACCGGATAACTTACGAAAAATAACTCTGCCATTGAAAACTTTCAAGGTAAATTAATATCACTAAAAATTTATTTTTATTATCGATTCAATGTCGCGAGAAAAGCTTTTTCGATTTTTCTTTTAAATTAGGAAAAGGAAGTATATTATGTCTGAGATTCAACAGCACAAAAGAATTTTTTATCACTTGACAATATTTTTAGTACAGTAAAGCACTGTTTATCCGTCTTTCAAGGGACCTATCTAAAAAGCCGAATAAATGAAAAGGCGTATAACCGAAAAATTAATAAACAACTTACATCACATTATAGGTTTAAAGCTACTAAAGTAAATTTGTGCAAATATAATAATTTAAAGTTTTTTTTCATGGACAAGTACAATGACACCTTAACTGAATTTAAAAAAACATACACTTACATAAATTAAAAACAAATCATATCTTTATTGTAGTCTATCTAAATGCTGCATATCTTTAGTATAAATATAGTAATGCAGATTGTATACCAATTATGATATGATTCATACAGATATTGAATTAAAAATAATCTTTCAATTACTATTAATTCAATGTCTTCGTCTGAGTATCTTTAATTATTATTTACTATATGACGGGTTCAATTAAGTTCATGAAATCTTGCTTCAATATAGTCGACTGAGTGTTTAAAGTAAGGTGGTAAAAGGTAAATCCCTCCTTAGATGCTTTATTAGACGTTCTTTCTAGGAAAAATTTCTCTCTAAATTGAAAAATAATGATTGAGATAGAAAATTTTCTGAGTTTAGGAAGGTAAAAATGACGTATAACCGAAATTGTGCCATTGTGCGTCGTATAAACGAAGTATTTTTGCACTAAAAAGAATAGGAATGAAAAAGGCTTTCACGAAAGCAACGCATAAATGTAAAAGTCGTATAAATGAGAAACATATAAACGGTGCTTTACTGTATTTGAAATAGCAATTGATATAAGTACAAATATTTTTGCGCTAAACTCTTCGTTCACATGTACTATACACTGCAAAACAATGATTGCAAAATAATGCAGTATACATATATTTTCAATCATTATACGTTGCAAAATAATGATAACATATTGAAAAATAAACGAACTTTATTACTTATGTATTTTGGGAGCTGCGTTGGCAATGCTTGACTTCTTATCTCACAACCATGGTGTATGGATTTTCAAAGAGTAAAAAAATATATATAATGCTTTGTTTATTTGAAATATTCCTTTATTTTTGTCATTTACATTATACTGCAAGAAGATTATTCAATGTAATAGATTTCGATCGAATGAAGAAAAACTGCTATTTTGTGAGTCTGGATCTTTTAGCTGCTTAAATTGTGTAAAATTCACTGTTAGTGTGTTTTATTGTGTCCCTACATTCTTTTGATGCGTAACGTAAAGTGCAATCTCCATGGATGGAGGATTTATTTTGTTGAATATTTCATATTCTAAATAACGCGCAGTGCTTGTAAATTATAACGCCAACAATAAAGAAAATTAAGAGTTCTACACTGTCTACCAATAAGTATTTGGACACCTGTGATAGAAAAGAAAAACTATATTCAAAATCAATTGTTGTTAGCCCCTCCACGAGAGGCAATTACAGCGTAAACTCTCCGGGGCATACTTTCACAAGTCTTTGTATTACAGCTAGTGGTATTGTCTTCCACTCGGCTTGGAGTAGACATAGAAGTTCCTTCACCGATTTTGGACGGGTAGTGCACCCCTTAATTCGGCGATCCAACTCGTCCCAGAGGTTCTCGATAGGGGTCTGGGCTCTGGACAGGCCAGTCCATTCGATGAACTCCATTGGCACCATAACAAGCCTTGGTTAACCTTGAAACATGACAACTGGCATTGTCGTCCTGAAAGCAACAGGGGACCAACCCGTAAAACTGCCTCAACGTAGGAAGCACATTGTCATCCAAAATAGTGCAGTAGACATCGGCGTTGAGCTTACCGTGAATGGGGACCAAGGGTCCCAGTCCATACCAGATAAAACATCCCCAGACCATAATTCCACCTCATCAGAACGGTAAAGGGTGAACCTTGATTCGTCCATCCAAAGAACCCGTTTCCACTGATCTACGGTCCAATTTCGATGTGCTTTGCACCACATTAACCGAGCAGCGCGGTTGGACTTTGTGATCAAAGACTTATGGGCAGTACCACGACCATGAAAACCAAGCAGATGTGCTTCCTTACGGATGGTATTCATTGAAACAATACTCCTGTAGACCTGTTGAAACTCCTCGCGAATGAGGGCCATCGGTTGAGTGCGGTTCATCTGAATTTCTCTGGACAGCAGTCATCGGTCTCTATCTCCAGTTTCGTTGGTCTGCCGACTCGGGGTACATTCCGACAATCACCGCTCACCTTCCACTTCTTAATCATATAGACCACTGTCGATTCTGGGTACTTCAGATCGCTAGATATGTCCCTTAAGGATCGGCCACATTTGTGATACCCGATATTATACCTTTCTCGAAATCAGAGAGCTCCGAACTGCGCGGCATCTTGCATGCGACTAATGCCGGTGCTGTTTCCTACACGATATATACCGGCGGAATCCGTTGAGGTACCTCAGGACCGCAGATATCTTCATTTGCATAGGTGTCCAAATACTTATTGGTAGACAGTGTATAAAAGTACAGTAATTCCCCGATGGTTGGGACCGAACGATAACAGCATAAGTTGAATTCGTGAACGGTTACTAATTTCGCATATAAATATTTAAATTCAAATTACTTTTACTTGGGGCTTTAGACTAAGGAAAACATTAATTCAGAAAAAAAAAGGTTTTATAAAATCACACAAATGTATAACAAATCATATAATTGTAAATCGAAGTTAATTTGGAAGCAAGCATAAGATCAACCGACGAGATTCAGAAATCGAGTAACTGCGGGTTCGCGTAAGTCGAGGTATTACTGTATCCAATATTAAAAGGCATGCGATTAAGGCCAGAAGAATTGCAAAAATCGCTGAGCTAAGGCAACGAGACACATTCTGGTGAACTACTGGCTTTTGTTTGAGATATCACATGAGACCGTGATATTTATTTTTTTAATTTCAAAAACGATTTACCCTTTATTTAACGATTTCAAGGAACATTCAAGGAATAATAACAGCAACAAAAAATTGTAATTACATAGAAAGTCCCTTTAAACAGAACGTGCCACATTGTTATGTCACCAAGTGTCATCAAGTCTCTTCCTCATTTCCTTCTTGAAAACCAAATTGTTAGCAGTTTTGTTATTAAAATCTTCCTTCAGAAGAACTTTATATTGCAAATTATACCTAGATATAAGACTGTAGTAAGCTCTTGCAATAAGATGTCGAGAAAATTGCAAATTCAATCAGTATATTGAGAATAAACATCCAAACTTTCTTTCTCAGCAGGTCTAACTTGCTGAAGACGAAATTAAAAATATATACCATCCAATTAATATAAAAGATCAGCGTTCAACACAAACTTGTAATTGCCTTCACAACGGGCTTTGAGTTCTAGTAAAACATAAAATTTGAAATACCGATTTTTTAAACGTTTTATAAATTGTAAATGAAAAAATGTTCAAACAATATCGTAAGTGAAAGTTGGTATATATTTCTGATATATGAATATTCAATTGTAATTATTTTAAACTCTATTAATGTACAGAGTCTTCACAAATGATGTTTTTCTATTCAGAGGGTTGTACAGAGGAGAGTAATGGGTAAAATGCTACCAAATTTGCAGGAAACCTAAATGAAACCTTGGCAGAGAGAGTTGCTTAAAAATAAAACAGTTTGAAAAATTACCGCCAGGTGGTGTTTCACAAAGTTTTAAATCGAATAAAACAAATAAATAACCATTCTCAAGGGAAGAAAATAATGAAGACGTTGTGATAGAAATGTTCTATATCACTGTATGGGACGTGAATTTTTTCATATCAGCAACTATAACAATGTAAAACGCCACCTGGTGCTGACTTTTTGAGCTAATTTTTTCCAAGCAAATCTCTCATTAAGGCTTCCTGCAAATTTGGTAGCATTTTAACCAGTAGTTAATAAGGACACTAATCTAACGAAACTCCTGCAATACTACTCACTGTACGTAGTAAATAACGTGTAGACTTTATTACATTAATTATACTTTCGAACGCAATGCAATCTGCTGCTTACACTACCTTTTATTCCATTATAATAATGCAGTGTATTATGAATCGCCCACTAAACTTCACGTCCTTTTAATATTGCATGAGCACCACATTCTACAATTACGACAGAGAGGAGACTAATTCAATTTGTTTGCACAGCAGAAAATGTGACATTGTCTGGCATCAGCGCACGCAGAGTCCCCCCACTAAAATAAATTCTTGGAGGAAAACTTATAAAGCAGGCGCAACAACGATATTATGGTAAACTTTAACGACACGCAGGCGCCGGCACGTAACGGGATATGCTTACAAATCCTTTCTCCTTATGAGGACTGGCTAGTTGGATGAAGTAAAACTCCTGCAGGCCGTTATCTTGAATAATGGCACCCCGGAGAGATATTTGCGCTGTAAATTACAAACAAAGCTGTGCTTTTGTCCGTTGTTATATGAAGTGTACGGCGTGAGGGGTGTTAAAATTGAGTGTTTGTTTTTACCATATATTGTTATGGAAATTACCAGTCCTTTCATAACCTACCTGTCTAAGTTATTCTCGCTTGGAAAAATCCTAATTTATTAAATATTTACTTAACTTCTCAGTAAAAAAAAAAGGTTTTTAAACATTTTATGAATTTAAAATATGCCGTGTTGTGCCATACCTAATTTTCTATTCATTCGCGACCTGCGAGAATGTTGTATATGATAAAAAGTAGAAAGTAGTGAAAAACTTATTTTTAAATAAATTATCGTATGTAAAAAAAAATCGTCTGTTTTCTAAAAGAAAAAGAAAAAATCCTGACCTATGAAATCATAATTTAATGTCTCGAGAAATATGATAAATTAAGTGTCTTATTGAAAAGTATTCACAGTTATACCCGCACAAAAAAGTAGGAGAATATGGACTACGGTGCGAAGGCGTCTTCACAATGTAGGTCCCTATGAAATGCCACCAGTTGTGTGTGTTCTCCTAAACTGACGACAGAGAAGGGCCCGCTTATCTTGAGCAAGAGAACAAGTTTCTTGGACCACTTCTGTACTCTTTACTAACGAGTCGATATTCACACTGGAGAGCGATTCAGGACGTCTGCTGATCTGGAGGGGAACAAAGCACCAGATACCAGCAATCTAACACTGTAGAAATACACAGTTACCGAGGTGGTGGAATAATGATTTGTACACGAATCTCACTCGGTGGTCACGTTTACCTGCGTGTGTTCCAGGGAAGAACTCTGACTGGTGTGAGATATCGGGATGAGATCCTAGATCCATGTGCTCACCCATATGCCGGTGCAATTGGCAATGATTTCATTCTGATGGATGATAATCCCCGACCTCACTGAGCTGTGCTTTTTGAGGATTACCTTGGGAGTCAAGGTTTGGAGCAAATGGAATGTGGCCAGCTCAATCTCCAGACCTCAATCCGATAGAACATGTTTGGGACTACCTTGGCAGACATGTGGCTGCTACAAGTCCACCTCCAAGGTCTTTAGGAGAGCTGGAACAGAGCAGCTCCGTGTCTGGTCTTCGCTTCCCATTTTGGTAACCAACTACTTGATTGACACCATGTAAAGTCGATGCCGCCAATTCAGTCGAGCTAGGGATGGGCATATCCCTTATTAAAACTCGTTTCCGTTATGTTTCAATGGCATTTTACCACATAAAACTGTGATATATTAGGGGTTCCCAAACTGTTATCGCCGCGGCACCCTTCTCAGGCTAAAAACATTTTGCAGCACCCTTCTCCGGCTAAAAACTTTCGCGGTATGTTGCCTTTAAAGCAATAGGAATATGAAGATTAGAATTAAGCATTTTGGATGTATTTTTCATTTATTTTATGGTTATAGGGCTAATTATCAAGAAAGTACTCTCTCGGGATGGAGATATAAAATTTTGCCCCCCTCCCCATCTCAGAAATTCTTATAAAAGAGAGGCGACTGAACAGTGAAATCTCTCGAACTTCACTGAAATATTTTCGTTTTCGCCCAATTCGTGATCGGCTTGGCTAACTTTTGTGGGATACCCGTTAAGAAATTTTTTGATTGTACTCCACCAAAAGTTACGACTAACTTGATTACCTTCACGGCACCCCTGACATACACTCATGGTACCCCAGGGTGCCGCGGCATACAGTTTAAAAACCTGTGAGATTTATGATTTTTTCCAAGAATGGACTTATCCAGCAAGATTGCTTTTTTGTTGTTGTTGTTGTAAATCATTTTGGCGTTTTTTCATGTAAACTTCTACGTTGCAGTCAATACATAACTGTTCTGTGCACATGTCATAAAAATTTGGTGTTTCTACATTCATTCATTTGCAAATTAGGTGCAAAAAGCAGGTTATTCCTTAACTTTTGGAGGCTAGCGTACTGGAAAAGATTGCGATATGGATGAATAAAAGTGAGTATGCATTTGCAATATTTTTTTACATACCTTACATGCGAGATTTTAAAAAGCTTTATGCACTATAATGAATACTTTTAATTTAATTACAAGAAAAACTAATTTTTTCTTTTAAGATTTATTTGTGCTAATTAGGAAGCAATATCTAAAAGAATAATTTTACTTGGCTTGATATTACTATATTTAATGAAAATAAATCCCTAAAACTAGCTATACTGACATAATTAGCGATATTTTAATTAAAATTAATTAAGATACCACTTTTAATAACTTTCCATTTGAGTTTCTACAAAATTAATGAAATACAAACATAAGTTATAAAAAAAACTTGTTCTTTATTAGATTTTAAAGAAAGTTATTACTTTTAATAAATTAAACACTTGCGTACTTCAAGATAAGATCCACCCAATAATTGCAAATAAAAAAGTATTTGTTTATTTAAAACGCCCTTTTTACCAAACAATAACGATAGAAAAATTTTAATATGCATCCCCTTATTTAGTTGAACGCCATTTTCAAGATAATGTTCAAATGACAAATTATTGTTCTTCTTCTCAGGCGTAATTAAAATTGCAGGGAAACCATTAATTGTTGGAAGTTTGAAAACAAAAACCTGCAGATTTTTTTGTCAGTCGTTTATTATTTACCTACACTGATACAACAGAGTAATTATCACTCAATTATGTTTTCATTTGAATGATTGCACTAATGACAGCAAATGATGGAAAAATATTTTGAAAAAACTCATCATTTAAAAGGATTTGTAATCAATAAATGAGATAAAAATAGTTGTTGAATTTTAATAAGTGATACTGTATTCCTATGCAACAATAATATAAGGAAAATGTATAACTGATTTTTGTGCTCTTTTATACTGTTTGTCAATGAAGTAATGTCGTTAATCACGACAAGAAAAATATCCTAAAGTAATATCTAGATAATAATAGAGTTTCGTGCGATAAAAAGCCTTACTCATACGTACTTTTTTGTTGCTGGTGTTAAAGCTATTCTCTCAAGTTTTGTTTTATAACTAATTTTTATATCGATAGTAATAAAAATCGACTGATGCTTATGCAAGTGCATATTTTCAGCATTTACTTCAAAGCTATTACACAATTCTGTTTAAAATTAGGTAGACATATCTAGACAAACCTAGAGAAAATATATAGCCAAATTTTTGAAAATGTACCCGTGCTGCTATTCGTAGTGAATTTCGCCCTAATAACAGAGCTTAGCTATTCATATATTTATTTTAATGTTTGTCTGTGTTTTGTAGGGTTACTTTCGTTGGTTTATAAATAATATTTTCATTTAATTCGCGTTTTATTATCTAACAGCTGTTTAAAAGCTACTGTGATTTTATGTATTTATTTTATAGTTTTGCTTTTTGCTATTAATATCAAAATATAAAATATAAAATAAATATATGAAATCACAGTCGCTGTTAAATAGCCGATTGATAATGAAACGTGAATTAAATGAAAGAATTATTTATAAACCCACGAAAGTAACATATATATAGCTATTTAATACTCAATATATACTGGGGAAGTGGCTGTACATTGGGTCACGTTGTACATGGGGTGTACGTACTACTCTATGTTTTCTTACAACAAATGACAATCCAAAAAAATCCATCTTGTTTGTTCAATTTACCAATAGATAGAGCTGTATGTTTGTTTCATGCTTATAACTCATGCAGATGTTGAACAGTGAGACAAGGACTTTTCTCATTCGAAAGTAAACTTTTGTGTGTTCTTTTTTTTTATACTGAGTTTTTACAAGACAACTAAAAGGGAATAACTTAAAATAATGCATATTTTGCTCTTTCTACGAAATATCTTTCTATGAAATATCTATGTATTAAAAATTAACTTTTAAATAGAGTTGCAGGTCATTCAGTTGAACAAATTTTCAGTTCAAATGTATTTTAATGGTTAACATTCTTAAGAAAATCGGAATACATCTTTACTACTTTTAAAACAAAATTCCTTTTAATGTGAAATGTTTGAAAACCCAGGAAATTCTGTAACCATTTATAAATGGTGCTTCCATAAATAAAAAAGATCTCCCAAAAAATTAATATAGAAAAAGCCTTCAGAGTTACAGGAATATATTCTCTTAATGAAAATATTTTTTGATGGTAATGAATTTTCTATCTTCATTTGTGACTGGCAGTCCCCACAATTTTGAAGAATTGCCCTCCAACTCCTTGTATGTTATAAGTGCTACTGGGTCTGAAACAATACATTGTCTTCTCTCTCTCACTCTTCAAATTTTCTACCTTCAAATCTTATACTACTTTTACAAAATCTCCTGTTTAGGCACATTCCTGAAGCACAACCTAGAAAACGTTGAAAGGGGACGAGGCAAAACTAGAATATTGGGAGACATACAAAAGAAGAGAAAAATAGAAAAGAGTAAAAGAATAATCTATGTACACTTAACAGTAATAACTCAAAACACATATTTCAAGATCCTTTAATGACAATCTTTATTTAGTAACACAGTTCTTAATAATCTGAATTGCATGAAAAAAGTTGCTTTTAATTTCATTTAATTCTTCACTTTGCTAATCGGAGGTACAACATTATGTTGCACCTTAAATCACTTAGCAGTTTCGGCCCCACTAGGGTAGAGTGGATAAGACGCTGAAAGTGGTGTATGGCTGAAAAGTGAAGGTCCCATGTTCGGACCTATCGCACGGGTGTCGATCTAACGTTTTGGAGTTTTGTGCGATTTTTTCCGGATGTAATGTGAACTATCGGTCTGTAGTTTTGGACGGTTTTCACCAGATGTAACATAAATACGAGATAGAACCCCTTAAAAAGTTCTCCGACCTAGACATCCCCCTCCCTGTATGCAGATGCCCATCATGTAATCTTGCAATAACACAAAAACAAACGTTTTGCAGTACCGTATTTTATTAATTTTTACAAGATTATTCTTAATTATTATAAAATTATTTTTACAAGATTATTCTCAATTAAAATGTTAAGAAGATAAATGTATAGTTAATAATCTTTAATAGAAATAAATAAATAAATAAGAAAATATTTCAACTGAATTTTTTAAAAATTTACAAAATACAACAACAAACAAAGACTCCATGTACAACTACTTCGCTTATATATATACAGACATGTAATGCGTCTTAAACAAAAAAAGTCTTATATTTTAGAATTTGCATTAGTCGTTTATGTACCTAATGTAGAAAAACAAGAAAATGAACATTTTAAAACATTTTCCTACGTGGCTTGGGTTTCATAATTACAAGCTTTATTTTTAATTTTAGTAATAACACAGATTTATTAGAATATTTAGTGTAATGTGCTTTTAAATATGCATCGCACAACTTTAAAACAAATATCGTGTAACGTGAAATTTAAAATAAAAAGGTGAAGTCATTTAAGTATATACAATAAGATTTTTTTTTCTTCGAGCGATAAAAAGTTTTTATGTACCTGAATTACTAACATATACAGTTAAAATTTTACCTGCAATTCTTATGTAAGTATATATAAGAATGCATTATACTGCAAACTTTCTTTGTGTTATTTGCAAAGACCATTACGGTCTTTAATTATTTTGCAAATAAAACTAAAAAGGGACATGTTGCTTTTGAAATACATTAAATGTTACATTATGTATTCTTATGAAACAAAAACGGAAACGTTGTTAAATATTAGCAGAGCGTAGTATTCTTCTCCTTATTATTACTATATGCGAAATTTACATAACAGATTAGATACATTTCCAGAAACTAAAATATGTTATATGTTATAGCACTCTCGCGGATATGTAAAATATTTGGTACAGCAGTCACTCTTAAACTTATCTTTATATTTTTCATGGCATTTGAAAAACACAGGCTTTAAAAGATTTTTTATACTATAAAATAAATTTAACTTGACATATTTTTATCTATATATTTATTATTTTTATTTTAATCAATTGGTCTTCTAAAAATAAGTAAATAAAAATATATTACATGCAGATTACTTTTGTCTTTCAAAAACTTTCAAATATGTAAAAGAGGAAGAAAATTTATATATTATACCTAACAAAAAAGTAGAGTGCATTAAAAAAAAAAAAATTAGAAGAAACTTGATACTTTGCTTAAACAAACCAGACTGAAATTTACGCAGAGCCTGGCAAATTACATTATTGGAAGGATCATTGCGAAACACATGAGTTGGTAGGTCAAAACAGACGAAGTTCTATTAACTGTAAATATTAAGGGAATCATTTGTACGTTTAAAGATTCATTTTAGCAAATAAAACTTTAGCAAAGTAATAGTTAGCAAGGTACTACTATGACAACAGACATTCAGTCATGACATGTGAAAACTGAAGTGTGCTTTTTTTAACAAAAGTTATTTTTAATAGAAACAATTTAACTATTAATGATACAATGTAGGTGGTTCAAAAGTACCATAACAAGAACACTCACGGTTGCACATCTTCTTCGAGCAAATGAAATTCCAAGTCTAGATAAGCAGTCACAGCAACAAATGCCAATAATTGGAGCTGGTACTTCCGTGAGGCTTTGAACAGATGAAGGCGTTGACGGATACTTGGTCAGCTATTGAAGCGCGAAGATTAATACCGAAAACGACCGGGCTTGTTCTTGAGGAATGTCATCTTTTTGCATGACGACGCCCGCTCGCGTATAGTTTCCATTACACGTATTTCGACGGAGTGCGTCTAATGAAACGTTTTGGAGCATCTTCCCTACAGTACAGATCTCGCATCCAGCGATTTCCATCTCTTTGGGCAGTTGAAGAAGCATCAGCCAGGCCGTCATTTCAGAACCTTCGCCGCTGTTAGAAACGCATTCGTTTAGCGGCTGAGTGAGCAAGGCACCGATTTCTCTAACGCCGGTTTCGACAGATTACAATACAGATGGAACAAATGTTTATATATCCATACTTTTTGAACTACCCTCGTACTTACTTGTTGGATACTAGTTTCCAGAAGAATAACCCTATCAACTATAAAAGACAAATAATATAGTTTAACCTTAGCGTCACACAATGACTAAACGCTTCCTGTATTTTTATTAAACCGAGTACCGCTGTAATCACGTCGAATATATGCGTTCCCCGTTTGTTTAATTACCTTTTGCGGATTTCATAATCAAGTAACAACTTACTGCACGACTCGAATGATTAATAATAATAATAATAATGAATAATTAAAAGAAAAATAATAGCATAAAGCATAAAAATCAAATTTTCCAAAAAGAAGTTAAAATAATGTTTAGTTCAGGTTCATGTAAATAACGAGAATTAAAAACTATTTTGCCTAGGCTTAGATAAAAATGACTGAAATACCATGACCCAATCCCAAAAGTACCCGGGTTCCCGGTCTTTGACGCTAGCTTTAAGATAGCAGGAAAACAAATGTAAAGTAAACCTTGAAGCACTACAAACATATAAAAATTTACTGGCTTTTTTATTGGTATTACAATGTCACACGATTACTATATTTACAATACTATGGAAGTCAATTTGGAATCATTTTTACAATATTTATTCCCTACCTTTGACCTGGAAGAGAAGGGGAGCGGACTGAGAACTAAATCCCTCCAAGAAATTTTACACCTGAAATTTTGAAATATTTCTGTTAGCTACTGATTGAGAACGAAATGCTTAAAACGAGTGCTTTTTAACAGTGAACATTAATGACTTTTCACTTTTCTGTCCAACTTGCATTTGGAAAAAGTTTTCACTTTCAATTGATGCTTGCCCTGTTTAAAGATACAATGGACATTTTATGTACATCAATAAATTTGAATAATTTTCTGAAAATGCTATTACATCTTGTTTCCAATTATTTTTCTTTTATTGAAAGTTATCTTACAAATGCTCACATATTTATATAATATTTTTGAATATTTTACTGAAAATGGCCTTGCATTCTGCTTTCAAATTATTCTTGTTTACGGAATGCTACTTCAGAAATCCAGAAATCGCAATTTTTCTCTATATTTTGAAATAAACTAATGAAATGTATTTATTAATGAGAAAATAAATAAAAAAGTATTATTAGTTAAATATTAAAAGTAGACTTTTAAAAATATGTGCACAAAGTCAATGATTCGTTTATTTTGACTAGTAATAATTACATTTGCTTAGTGTCCCATTCCAACAAGATATGGAATTATGGCCAGCTTTTGATCAGCATTACAATCTTGATACGTTCTAGAATTCTGTAAGCTATCAGTGCAGTCTTAATGCCGTTCGAAGACTACTTACGTTTTATTACAAAATAATTCATTAATATTCTATTCATTTTAAATGGCCTCAGTTATATATAATTTTTGTTTTATTTCCGATAAAGCTTTTATTTTCAAGCTTTAAAGTTTTTCGATAGTATGCATTAATAAAATTTTATTTCTGCATATTTATATATATTTTTTATTTCAAACAAGTATTTATTCATTTAAAAACTATCTAAAAAAATACATCCAGGAACATTTTATCCCTATGTAATATATCAGAAAAATAAATTAAGATATTTTATTATTTAATGTACTTGGCTGAGCAATGGACTACACAAGAAAAATAATGCTATTAAAAATTTAGAATAGTTTGCTAAGTGGCATGTATTTCAGAATTATACCCATTTTTTTTCGTGTTTCCTTGAAGTATAAATAAGATTTATTAGAGTATTTATCGTAGTGTGTTTTAAATATGCATTATATAATTTTCCAGAAATAAAGTAGTAGCATGAAATTTAAAATGAAAAATAAAGTCATTTAAGTAAGTACCTTTTGCTTTGAGTGATAAAAAATGCTATCAAAATGAAAATGTTAAAATGAATCTAGAGGAATTTTATTTTTGTGGATGCTTTAAATTTAACATTATAGTTTGGTGAAAAAATAAAAATGCGCTTATGTTATTTTCGAAACTTACTTCCTACTGATATTACTTAATAGGTAAAAAAAAACAGCAATACCCTTGGTTACAAAACATACATTAACTATGTCATTTTATATTATGAAAAATGATATTTTCGGTGGTATCACTGCCTCAAAATCTTTGTTGTTGTATTGTTGCTTTAGATTGAATTTTTATAGAATAACAAATAACGCGTTTTAAGAATTCCACCACTTTTTTTTACACCATCATCAGTTATTTAGATAGTCATTTATGATGAATATAATAAGATTGGATCAGATAGAATGAATTTCATGAAGTCCCTTCCGTTGGAACTATCGCGGTATCTATTAACGTATAGAATTACCTAATGTTCTTATTATTTTTTAAACCAACAAGCTCTACAAACTACTTGCTCAAAATTCAAAATTGCTAAACTCGGCCAGCCAGTCGCTTTATTCATTAACAAAATTCTAAAATTAGGAATATTCTGTTGTAAACAATCCTACTAACAACAGCTAATTCCCGCTCTGTGTTCTCGTGTAGACGATGATTTTATTAACCCATTTGTGTCCAGATATTGTTGCGACTTTCTTCGATTTTTGCTAATCCCAGCAATAATAGATAAATTTCTGATATATGCTTCTTGAACAAGCTTATAATGTCTTTTAAAATCATGTATAAAAATTGAAATGTTAACATCCTACTGGGTCATGTTAAAGTATTTTGAGGAGGTTCAATACTCGTGAACAAAGGCTAGGAAAATTAAATAACGTTTTCGACTGATAGCGAAAATGCCGTCCCAAAAAAAAGGACACTAGGCATAAATGCGTTAAAAAGGACGATTCAATATTATTGAATTATTTATATGAATAGCATTTTAGTTCATTGCTTAGATTCAAACAATTCTAAATAAGTTTATGCAGCTTTAGTTAATATCTTCTAAAATAAATCAAATTTCGAAATTTAAAGCACTTGACTGACATCCTTGAATTTGCACCAGACCTGAAGTTACATTATCGCCTACATAGCTCAGCCTTTGAAAAAAAAAAAAATGACAGAGGCCAAAATTTTCTATTAGAATAGAAAAGGTAGTAAAATCAAACATTAGAATGTTTGATTTTACTACCTTTCCCATGTTTTTGTGCCAGTAAATGGCTCTCATTTACTGGCACTTATTTTATTTAGGATATTTATTACTGACATTGTGGAATACATTATTTTACTGTGGGCGTTCTATTTGCATCACCATGCGGTGTAACTCTTCCCGCCCAGCTCCCTTCTGCTCTATATTAACAGAAGAAACCCACTTATGCCTGACCTTTAAGCAATGTATTAAACGTAATCATTCAAATTACACAAAAGCTTGTCCCCCAGTTTCGAACAGTGTCCAAGTTAAATAGTTATTTTTTCCAAACTTTCTTCAGGGGACTAAATACTTGAAAGTAACATGGTCGGAAATCTGGGCTGTAAGGTGGGTGTTTGAACACCGCCCAACGAAACTTTGCCGGCTTGCTCTTTGTGTGAGCTCCCGCGCACTTCATGGACCAAAACCACTCACGAAGAATGCAGGTCAGGGCACTTGGCCTTGAAAGTTCCTAGCAAATTGTGAATGGTTATTCAGTACTCTTCAGTGTCGATTTTTTGAGTGTAGCTCAAGAAGAAACGGTCCACCGTGATTGAAAAACACGTCAGCATAGTTTTCTTTTTATACCAGCTCATGAATTATACAAACCCATTCCGCAATAGGGGTTGTCTTTCTTACTTTTTGCTTTACTCCGATTACAGGATTTGTCACCATAAAAGAATATACTATATAAATATAGGATTATCGTTTAGTTTTCAATGAATTTACCCAGATTTATCAGAGTACATAGCACACAGGTAATACTTAGATTAACTAAAAAATATCTTTCAAACTAATATTTCGAGGATCGCTTAAAAATCGGTTTGTGTAGGTTTTAGATCAATGGTTTGTGAATAAATTCATTAAGTAAGCGTCACCACACAGCTGTCCGTTCAAAATACACAGTGAGGTAATAATGTTGCCTTGAATATAAAAGGTGGCCATACAACTTGTCGATATATAGACCTCCAGGAGCCAGACTGTTCATCCGAACGAAATGAAACTTCAGAGATACTTATTCAGAGGTATGAGCTCTAGATTCTGTGAACGGCAATAAAGTAGCTCTCACGATGACGGTTATAGGTACACAAAATGAAACCCTAAAAAGCATTCCAAAACCCTTAAAAGCGTTTGAAGGGTACGTGCAACATAAACAACGAACGCCTTTTGTACGCACAAAATAACATGGTGTGGTCGCTGGGTCACCTACCAAGGAATGCTGTGCTTGTCCATCGGCTAAGCGGCGACTGTTGCCACATAGCACTCGCCGGCACAGAGAAACGAAAATGCATGAAGTTCTGCTTTTTGGCTTTTACTAGTAGAAGGATTCTTTCAATGCAACTGGCGACAGTCACCCCTTAGTCGGTGGACAGACACAGCACACCATGGTAAGCGGCCCAGCCTCTACACCATGTTTTTGTTTGTGCATAGCGTGTTTGTTTTTTGTTATGCACGTAAAATTCTAACTTTCTATAGGGTTTTAGCATTCGCTGATCATTTTGCAACGGAAAAGAATAGGTGTTGCCATTCGAAAATTTCGAGTTTCTACACCTCTAACCGTAACCGCCACTTTTATTCCGTTTCCCGAATCTAGAGAGACCATACCTCAGAATAATTTCTCTGAAATTTCATTTCAATTAATTGAACAGACCGGTCCCTAGAAAACCATGCATCGGAATTTTTTTAAGGCCACCATCTATATAATGTTCATAATGATTTGATTTTTTCCAATAAAAAAACCTGCTACAGCTTTATAATTTCTGTGATTCCTGTAAAATACGACTTTTGTCAATTCTTTTCAACTGTTTTCTTCGATATATGATTCACAATAATAATAGAAAAATAAATATCATGTAAAAGTGACATCGTGAACTTTTTACTCAAAAATTGAGCAATCACCTTGCTAAGTAACCTTTATTTTGAAAACTCCAAACTAATAACGTTGGTGGATTTATTTTGATATAAAATCTATGAAAGACGTACCTACTCTAAAATTCACTGATCTTTGTATCTGTCGTGAAGCTTAATATCCTTCGCATCTAAAATTGCTGATCACAACCTAGAAATATGATGGCGTTTACATTACCTGTCAAAATTTAAATCACTTGCCACTACACAATTTCAATAACTTATCGGTATCGAAAAATATTTACAAAAGATCACAATGACACTTTAAAATTTGAATTAGAGGAACAAACAATTTCTTAGGAGCCGTGTCATCTGAGTCAAGGTGACAAATATGTTAGCTGTAAAAAAAGCTTCACGTCGATATTTTGAAGGAGGTTCATTCGAAAAATATACCATTAACTTGATCATTTAAATACCAGATATCGAAAATTTGTGCAGGCGAAGGTGACCCAAAACGATATTGTTAAAGGGAAAACTTGTCTAAAATAACATACATTTTTAAATCAAACTTTGGTCTTTTGCTAGTATGCTGTACACTATATGTTATATTATAAATATATTTCAGTAATATTTTAAACCCACATTCAGTAATTAAAAAATAGAATTTTGAAAAAGTGGATCATTTTAACCCTCGCCAAAGGGCAAAATGATCCTTCATATGAAAATAATTGGTTTGGGGGGGGGGGGGGGGGGGGGGGGGGGGGGGGGGGGGGGGGGGGGGGGGGGGGGGGGGGGGGGGGGGGGGGGGTGTGTTGTTTTGGTGTTGGGGGGTTTTTTGTTTTTTTTAGTGTGTGTGTTGAGGTGTTTGGGTGGTTTTATTTATTTGGGAGGTGTAAGGGGATGAGGTGGATTGGGTATTTGTGGGGAAGGGGTTTTTTTTTGAGGATAGGAGGTGTGGGGGGTTGGGGTGGGAGGAGGTAGCGGTTTGCACAGTTTCCGGCTTGGCGAATTTACTGAGAGCTTAAGGAAACGGATTTTTGAAAACAAGTACAAAGGTTTTATTAGAATACAGCGTTAAATTTTAATGATCCCTGCGAAAATAATGCAGTTATTAAGGGATTTCAAACGATCTATCTTCAGCATTCTCGCGATTTTGAGGAGGATTCTAACGCTTGGCGCTATTTATCGTAATTTAATCGTCTGCTATTTGGGTTATGAATACACCTGCGTATAAGTTTTTGAAATTTTCATTCAGTTGGAATTGTGCATTTTTCAGAGCAGCTTTTCTGCATCTAATGTATTACATCCAGAAAAAAGGATGTTAGAAATATCAATTTTAATTTTGTTTAATCACACTCATGAATAATGATACACTTTCCAACTTAATGAAAGAAGGAACGAAAATAGGGAAGACCCATGGATTATAACTCTTTTTATATATAGCACTTTAGTGCGTATTTTAAATCTGAAAATGTGTCAGATTTTCTTTGATTCTAGCGCTTGGCGCAATTTAATGAGAGGGTATTTTTAAAAACAAGCGTAGGTAATCTTAGAAATAAAAATCAAATTCTGTTTGTCAATTTGTTGATTTGGGTAGTATACAATTCCACAAAAATGGACCTGTCAGCCTGAAATTTTACACAGATATGTAAAATAATATAGAATAAATGATAGTCAACTTTAAAACTTTGAAACTCCACTTAAAAACGTTTTCCTCCTGAAGGGTTAACTTAATTTCCGTTCCCGGAATTTAAGAGATTTTTTATGTTCTCCACGCAGAAAGCTTTACGTAATATTAACCCCTGTAGTGAAAAAAGTGTGTGAAATAAGCATCTTGCTTGCCATGTGTGGCGATTTTGCCGAATAAAATGTTTTAAATTCTTAAAGTAAAAATAAAAGAATAATAATGATTTTTTTAGTTTCTTTTTTTAGGTTATTTTTTTTAATTATAATATCGTGTGCGCATAAGAAATGAGAGCAGGAATGAAATATTTTATAGGCAAAACAATGAGGATCGAAGATATCCGAGACTAATATGTAATTTTTTTTAGTTTGGCGAAAAATAAAATGGCTGATAGGCCGATTTTTAGAGTGTGAGTTCTAGCGGTTTGCACAGTTTTAGGCTTTTTGGCTCAATTTACTGAGAGCTTAAGGAAATAGCATTTTTGAAAACAAGTGTATACGTTTTCTTAGAATACAGCATTAAATTTTAACTATCCGTGCAGAAATAATGCAGTTATTAGGGCATTTCAAGCGATGTAGCTTCAGAATTCTCGCCAATTGAGTACATTGATTTAACTTGGGGGAAATCCGCCAAATTTCAGAAAATTGAAATCTTCGCATTTAGTACATCGAGGTAACGATGAATAAAACATGTTATAGTTGATAATTTAAAAAATGGGGCTGTATTAAGGGATTCCACTTTTCAAATAAATGCCTGGCGGTCGAACCATTTCCCATTTTGATTGCTGCTAAGTCAATGCTTCGAATGATTCCCTGAAAAAACTCTTGCAAAATGGCGTATGCTGGCACTTTGGCGAGGCTTAGATTTGAAACTGGATTTTACTTGAGACTGGTATATACATATAATAAGACTGGTTACAGATAAAAATGAATGTTGGTATGTGTGTGGGAGGTTGAAAAACTCAAGCACCGTTTCACCGATCACCATGAAATTTGGTTCACCTAAGTCTTTTATCATGGAGAAGGTTTTTATGCTATCCGTTTTCCTCTAACTTTTCACTAGGTGGCGCAGCAGAACGTCGAATTCTATTCCGTTTAGCCGTTTGCTATGCGAATATCGTCCAACAAATTTTGATGAAATTTGGTACACGCGAATATTAGAACACGGAGAATATTTTTCACTATCCATTTGCTGTAACTTACCGCTAAATAGCGCTGCAACGCATCAACTTCTATACCGTTCGACTGATCGGCATAAAATTTTTTATACTTACACATTTGAGAACGAAGAATATATTCTAACTGCGTTACTTTTGATGTTACTCACCACTAGATGGCACTGCAATGCATTATTATTTTAACTCGCCACTAGATGCCGCTGCAGCAGGCCAAATTTTTGACCATTCAAACGGTGCTATGAAAATCAGTATACATAGCTATTTGAACAATAAGAATATTTTGGCGTTATCCATTTTGCTATAACTCGCCACATGACGGCGCTGTAGCAAATCATTACTTTAATTAACCACTAGATGGCCCTGCAGTGTATCACTTCTTGACTGTGCGATAATCGCTATGAAAATAGGTATACATAGATATTTGAACACGGGGAGAGTTTGGCACGATCCATTTTCCTATAACTTGACACTAGATGTCGCGTCAACACATGAACTTCAAGACTATTCAGCCAATCGTCATGAAAATTCGTATACATCGATATCTGAATGCGAAGAATATTTTTGCCGTATCCGTTTTGCTAAAACTCGCCACTAGATTGTGCTACGCCGCATCGCCTTCTGCACCGTAGTACATAATGAAAGAAAATGAGTTTTACAATCAAATGGTATGCATAATTTATTTTATGAAAATTTTAAAATGAAAACGTGTCACAAACAATAAAATAAAACATTTGAAAACTATAATTCAGGATAAAACAGCCTGCCATTATTGTAGGCTATATATGGTAGCCGCGTTTATTGTAGGCTATAAATCAGGAATTATAGCCTACAATAAACGCAGAAATAAATTAAATAACGCTTTTTTCTACCACTTTCAAAAACTCGGAACATTTGAGTGTTCATCTGTTGAATCTGTTTTAGACTATTCTAAATATTGGTTTTAAGACAACGTTTTCTTTTTTATGGGAATACGTCTTTGCGTTTGAATCCATGCTCTTTTCTGTGTTTGTTCTGGTTATTCCGTTTACAGAATTAGCATATTTTAATTAGATTTTGTTAATGGCAGGCTGTTTTTATCCTCTTTTACCTGAAATGCGTGATTCCGTTTTCTTTATCGCGTGGACTAAAAGTGGAAGATTTATGGAAGTCACGCATAAGGATCGTGGTTGAAAGGCTGCCATGATGACTAGGACCCAGCACGGGTTCATATTAAGTATCTCTTCTTATTGAAGTGTTATAACGTAAATTAGAAAGGGATAACCGCTAATTTTTGCCCGAGTAGTTTTGTAGCTAATGCTTTAATAAGACGGCTTATTTACGGGATATGCACGTAAATAAGAACTGTCGTATATTTGGCATAATAAGGGCATTGCTTTCACTGATTCATTTTTTATAACGACCTAGGTATAATGCGCATTTTACGAAAGCATTTATAGAAAATATAATTTATCAGGCAATTTAAGAAATTACGAAACAATCGCAAAAATTTCGTAATTTCTTTAGACCTAAGATATTTCTGCAATAACCATACGGGTAAGAAATATCTCAGGAGCAGTATTTGAAAGTAAGTTCAAACACCTAAGTCTTGGATGACAAATAAATCCGTAAGAAATATTTCGTCTAAAAGTAATCCCATGACGGATAAACCCTTAAATTAAAAAACTCTTTTTTCTCAATCCTGAACGTGAATGTCAATCACTGATTATAACATTTATCGTATTCATTATAATAATGGAGGGTTATCATTAAAGGATTATTTAAGCTCTTGTGGTATCGATGTCAGTGGACTAATTGAAAGGAAATTAGATATTTATGTTTACACAAAATTTGTTAATATTTTTTAAACGATGGAGAGCATTTACTTTTTTTCCACGAAGTTTTTATGTTTGACTGGGGAAGGGGGGGGGAGCATATTTTAAACTATACACCGAAGATCCATTACATTATGACCACCTACTCAATAACGCGTTGCGCCTCCTTTGGCCTTAAAAACAGCTACCACTCACCTGGGCATGGATGCCACGAGTTCTTGGTAGATAACTGGAGACAGGTTGTGCCAAATATTTAAGCAGCAGCCACACAAGTCGAGATACTGGAACAGGCTGGTGTTTGAGCTCTGAGCTGAGGGTAAGAGGGGGGCGCAGCTGTTCTCCTGGAAGACGGCATACCCTGGCACGACCATCAACCTGATAAAGGAGAAACCGTGATTCATCCTACCAGACAACTCATTTCTACATATGCGCGATCCAGTCTCGATGCTCCCGTGCCCACTGTAGGCGTAGTTGACAATGACGCTTGGTAAGCAGAGCTACACGAGTGGGACGTCTGCTTCGCAGTCCCATATCCAACAGCATCCGCTGAATTGTGTGTTCTGAAACACTTGTACTTGGACCTGCATTGTATTGGGCTGTGAGCTGAGCCACTGTCTGCCGTTGATTTCGCTGTACTAGGTGGGACAGTCTCCGGCGTCCTCTTTCTTCGATGATGCGTGGACGGCCAACATCTTGACCCCTATTGCTGGTTTCACCATCATTATGCACTTTTTACAGACAACGGCATATCGTGAACAACCGACCAGTCGTGCAGTTTCAGAGATACTCGTTCCGAATCTTCGGGCAGTTACAATCTTCCCCCTATCCAATTCGCTTAGATCAACAGCCTTTCCCATCACTCACAACCGTCAAGTGCAAGAATGATTCCTTACCTTCTCCAGCACCAGTTAAATGCCATTCCCCCTTAATCGCGTGCTCTCCATGTCATCCAGACGAGTTCATTGAAAAATGTGGGGATGGTCATAATGTAATGGCTCTCCGGTGTATATTACCGATTTATTCAGAATTATATGTGCTTTTTAAGAATATAATTCAAAATTAATTTATTTATTTTTCATTTAAGCCATAAAATGTCTGTTTTCAAAAACAAGACTTGTATAGCAATGAATGGTATTTAAAATTTCCTTTTTTTATTACAGGTGAGTAGTCTGAGAATTTCTGAGGGATAAAACGTATTTGCATCATTAAAATGAGGTAATATGATTAACAACTTTCTATCATGCAATATATTGCTTAATACATTTGCTTTTTTATCATAAGAAATGTGTTCACCAAGGAGGATTCGTGAAACTAAGGGCCTCGGTTTTATAAATGATATAAAATAATATGTTCTCCATTACGTAAAACTGTAATTCAAGTTTCTTTTGCTTTGTATTGTTAAGCTGACCTTGAAATACTGTACAAATATATTTAAAAAAGTGAAAATTAATAAAAACTTCGTGTAAAAACACGCATAAAGCGATTTCTCTGAGGCAATAGAAGAACCCATTGTTGGAATTCTAATCATCGTTTTCAGTTTTCTAAAGCTAAGATCTTGTGAGCTCCTCAGTCTTTGTGCAATCTTGATTTTTGGAAGGTTTTCCCATTACCCAGCGCTTGGAACGTCTTCTGAACGGTGGTTCTTCCGTTCCTTTTGTTCATTCTGCTTGAAAGCTGTAGTTATAAAGTTTTATTTACTTTCCTCCTCTTACCCCCCCCCCCCGTTTTCCTCCCTTCTTCTGCTACGAGTTTTTTTTATTTCTTTCTTTTTCTTGCACTTAGTTTTGTTTTTGCGTGTGTTTTTATGCTTTTCCTTTGTGTTTATTATTGTCATTTAAAAAAACAAATTGTGTTGTCCTTAATGTAAAAAAAATTCTATTATTTGCGTTTTATGTTATTTTTGCTTTTTTCTTTGGTTTGTTCTGTTTTCTATTTTATTGATGTGTGCTTGTGTGTTATTTTTTTGCTTATTTTTATTTATATACTAGCGGCTACCCGCGACTTCGTCCGCGTCGGCTTTAGAGTTAGGTCCCGAGAGAAACGAAGCATGTGTGAATAACAAATATGTTTGCAACTAAAGAAACTGCATTTAAATATTATTTGCCTTTTTACTTATTTTAAATGAAGTATAAAGCATGGTAGTATACTTCATTTAAAATAAGAGAGTATGCAGAATTACTAAATTTAGATTTTTTTCAGGCATTTGGCGAATAGAGACAGTTGCGACAGTATTTGTGAACTGTTTTGAGTGTTCTTGTAAAATAAATATTTATGTTATATGCATGAATTTTAGCTATGTTAATCAGGAATAGTGCAGCTTTCTAATAGCGAAAAAGTTTTAGAATCGGTTCTGTAGTTAAAGAGATACCCAGAGAGCGTAATGTATTAGAATTATTTTGAGTGTTCCTGTAAAGGAACTATTTGCGCTACATGTATGAATTTTAGCCTATAATGCTCAAGAATAGTGTAGCTTACTATCAGTGAAAAAAGTTTTGGAATCGGTTCAGTACTTACAGAGATACACATAGAGCGTAATGTAATTCTTATGAGTATCCCTGTAAAAGAACTATTTGTGTTATATGCATAAAAGGTAGCCTATAACACTCAGGGTCCCACCAGTGTCTAAGAGGTTCTGCTCTCAAAACTGGAATGCGGGATGTGCCAGGTTCAAACCCCGGTCGCGCCTGTCGACCTAGCCGCTCGCAGTTTTCCGTGTTTTTTCCAGAACCTTGCGAAAATACGCGCTAGGATCCCTTAGAAAATTCCACACAAAGAAATTCCCCATATAGGCCTAGGACACTAGTGCAGTCAATCGGTCTTAATCCACAAACAAAGAAACAATAATACTCAGGAATAATGTAACTTTCAATCAGTGAAAAAAGTTTTAAAATCGGTTTAGTAGCTAAAAAATTTCTATAGAGCGCAATGCATTAGAATTATTTTGAGTGTCTTTATAAAAGAATGATTTATGCTGTATGCTTGAAAGGTTGCCTGTATGTTAATCCAGGGCATAAGCTATCTTCATTACAAATTTTTCCATCCATTTTTGTGTGATTCAGTCAAAAACATCCAAACACATAAACGTACACATTTGTATTATTGGTAGGATTTGGAAATTTATGAACTTTAAGAAACACATCTGGACTTTTCTTGGTACTTACGTATTAAGCAAGCGGTCATACCCGCCAAACTGTTTTTTCGTCAAATGAGTTGCCAAACATATTCAAAACCATTAATAATTTCTTGTGCCCGGTATTTATCTCGGCAAAAAATCGCTCGTCTTGGCGGACCGCCGGGGTAATACGTAAGTACACTTTTCTTTACTTATGCTTTTTAATTTGGCATAAAATCAACATAATTTCCATACCAATTTATGTTTTCCAAATGCATGTAATTTTTGCAAATAGAATTTCTGCTTTATTTCAATAGCATAAATCATTTTGTGCGGGCGATAAAACGGCTTTTCATTAATAGTTAGAAAAGTACTTAAATTTTAAAATTCTGAGCCTCAGGTACACTTTACCGAAGTCATGGGCCCAGTCATGCTCAAATTTTCAAAGCTCTGCTTTCTGTAGATTTGTCTGGAGAACATTCATTTCTATTGTTATAGATAGATTTGGCATAAAACTGGCATAATTTCCGTATTATTCAGTGTTTTTCAGATGCACACGCTTCTTTATAAGTAATTGCATTCTTGTTAGCTCAAAACATGAATCACTTGATACGGGCGAAACTCGCCAAGCATGGC
This sequence comes from Cheiracanthium punctorium, assembly GCA_038373885.1. Classification (NCBI taxonomy): domain Eukaryota; kingdom Metazoa; phylum Arthropoda; class Arachnida; order Araneae; family Cheiracanthiidae; genus Cheiracanthium; species Cheiracanthium punctorium. Next base: position 191,106 of record JAWZYV010002440.1, read on the forward strand.
AACGTAAAAACGGTTTTTAATTAATAATTAAAGAATTAAAAATCTAAAATTCTAAGTAGCCTATAATTTTCTCCAGGGTCCCATCTATATCCAAAACCAAAATTCACCATAATTTATTCAGATGTTTAGGCGTAAAAGCGTCATAAACAAACAAAGAAACAAAATCACTTTCGCATTTATAATATTAGTTAGGATTTTTGTCTGTCCATATTTTTGTTTTCTACTTTCTTCGTTAACGCACCCCATATTTCCATGTTCTTTAATCTCCGTGGTTTCTCACTATTTCTTTTTTCCATGTGCCAACAGCCTTCTTTTGCTTATTTCCCATTTCCCACTCTTTGGTGAGACATAGTGTAAAGGCTGAAGAAGACTGAACAAATTTTCGGTCGAAACAATCGTACCTTCGAATAGGTATCGTTTTATGTGTGCTTTTTATACAAAGTTTTTATTTATTTTATTTTTTAACATCAGTAGTTTGAGTGAATTTTCTCTATTTAAAAAAGTGGTATATTGTACACAAATATAAAAAATAGACTCAATAAGCAATTTTTAGATTTATTTAGTTTTTCTGGATTTGAGTCTCTTTTACTTTAAGTAAAAAATCCTTGAAATATTTTTAGTACTGCCACCAATCTATTTTCTAGAAAATACAGTCTCGAAAAGTCGCGACTTACTTTCAGACTTCAATTTCAGACATATTTTACTTTAAATGATGCAGAAGTAAAGTCTACTTTATCATAAGCGTAGCTTGACTGTTTGTTGAATTTAATTCCTATCAAATTCAAAGGAAGAAAAATGAAGTTCCTCTTAAAAATTGAAACAATATTTTAAATCAAAAGCTTTTCAGACAAAGTTAGGGCGCGTGCCCCCGACGTTATGCCTATGACTCAGGATAACTTTGATTGATTGTTCCACAAGAATTAAGTCGATACCTGACGATGTTTCCTTTCTTTTATTTTCAAAGATTTTTTTCCCTCACAGCTAGTACTGTTATTAAATATGGAATGTTTGTTAAAGTACAGAAAGAAAGTTAAAACACAGAAAAATCCGTAGGACGGATAGTAAAAAATTAGATTCGCATAGCAATGTGGGGGGGCAAACATGCGGTTTTCATTTACTTGATAATAATTATTTTAGAAATAGTGTTGATGTGGTCATCTAATTTTTTAAGTTTCATAAGCAATGGGCTTGTCTCCAAAAATTTCATCAATGAAATGACATAGAATTTTAAATTTATCAGATTTAGTCGCATATTTTCAGAGAAAAATTTTGGCGAACAACGTTCGGAAAGTCCACTATTATTTCTGCACTTGTTCAAAAGTGATTACTAACAGCTACATGAAGACAACGTTTCCGATCCCACATAGCTGTCTTATTCCGGAGCATTACGGAGATTTCGGATTTTTTTTAATTGGAAATTTGGTTCGCATTGTGCATGTCAGCACCACCTACCGGTAACATTTGAAACTACAAACTTTCTTGTCATTAAAAAAAAAATCCCATCATACCCTAAACCTATTTGTGCAAACCGCAATTTTCTATAATTATTTGCTCTTTTTTAATGAATTTTTAAAGTTTGTCCTGACTTTTTTGGATCACCCGGTATATTATATAAAGCTGTGTTGCAAGTGACAGTTTTTCAACGTCGTAAGTTTCAATTTTACTTCGTTTGAAAAATACTGTGCGAAATAACCAGACTCAACTAGCCGGGTCAGAATGTGATGTCATGAATTAAAAATTATTCGAAATTATTAAACTCTTCCGTCCTATTCGCAAGCAGAGATATTCTAAATAGCTCCTCGAGATTATGCAGTTTGATTCTTTTTTCACGAGGCTGAACCATAGAGGATTTACATATTTCGATTGGAAACAGCTTGGATCTTTTCCACCATGGCGAGATGAAATATTTCGCATTGCTACGCCAATCTGACAAGAATAATGCTTAAAAATATATGTAGAGATGTTTTTATGGCAATCATTATAAAAAATGTTTATCGTTTATGCTAATGCATAAATTGCAAAGAATCACCAAAGAGTAGCAAAGCAACCATTGGTTTCAAATATCTAAGCTGTTTCTTTAAATTGAGTATTAAAGAGAGAAATAGATAATATGAATATAAGTAATATATAGTATAAATAATAGGTAGTAATAATAAATTTATTAGGTTAATATGGATTAAAGTACAGTATACCGCGTTAATAAATATTTAGGGAAAATAAAAGTGATCTATTCATCATTTTTCACCAGTCGTCTTACAACTAACTAAACTACAATCGTACGTCACGTTAATATTTCCCGTGATAGTTTCAACAGAAGGGACTACCTTAACTTTATTTTATTTTATTAATTAATTAATTAATTAACTTATTTTTTGAGATTTTGTTACGATCATATTTTAGGAAAATATTCTGTCCTACCATGAGATGAACGGGCACGCAGCTAGTATTTTCATAAAAAATTGTTTCATTCATATTTATGCTGTACGATAAAATGCTAATTCCCAGAACCTGAATATTACTGATTTACATAAGATATAAAAAAATAATTCTGTAATTTAAAAAAAGAATCATTATTTAAAATGTTTTTTCATTTTATTATTAATATTAACATGAATTATAACTAATAAATTTTATTATATTTTTTGTTATTAATATAAAATATGAATAATAATTTTATTATTATTTTATTATTATTTTATTATTTTTATAGATAAATACATTTTCGAAAAAATGTTTTTATCTGAAGATTGCTTAAACCTTCGCACTACCCTATACGTTGAACACATTTGTAATTTAAAATACATTTTTAAGTCCATCAATTATTTAAAATTTTTATTATTTTCCTATTAATGACTATGTCATTTTATCTCTCACCCCTTTTATTGAAAATTTGCCCAAAAATGCGACATAAAAAAGCGACATAATTTTACATATATTTAAATACGATTAGTTCACAACAGCTTTAATCTATTGTTACAATATTTCGTAAGCTGTAGAATATGTATCACATGTATTTTTTACATATATTTAAATACTATTAGTTCACAACAGCTTTAATTTATTGTAACAATATTTCGTAAGCTTTAGAATATGCATCACGTGTATTTTTCTATAAATAGGTTACAATCCTAAAAACTTCAACATAGGGTTACCAGGCGATATACACGAAAGATGAGAGATAAAATGACATAGTCAATTAATATCGTTTTAATATGGCAATAATGAAACTAAAAAAATTAGGCGGGTTCAGGGGGTCCACCCCTGACGAGGCTCGAACAGCCGAGTTTATTTTTATTGATAAATACATTTTAGAAAAAAATGTTTCAATCTGTAGATCTCATAATCCTCTACACTATACGTCGAACTCATTTGAATTTTAAGATGCATTTTCCCATCAATTATTTAAATATTAATTACTTCGTATTGAATAAGAACAGAAGTATATAAATAAATAAAAATTAAAGGAAACGCATGTAGTTCTGTATTTAGTGGTTGACAATAGAAGCTGATAAAGCACTACTTATAATAATTCTTGGAACGTTAGTATTTGATTAACTGTGAAACATTTATTTAGTAAAACAACTTCATTTAATTAGATTTTCTCAGAAGATTTTAGTTTGTCAATGAAATTACCTTCTTTATATTAGATGTCAATTAATAAATAAAAGCCATTGAAAAGAAAAATATTGATTGTGATAATTAATTAAAACCAACGTTTTTTAAAATTAACATAATTAAGTTTAAAAAAAAAATATAATACACTGCCATGTGCAATGCTATAACATTGGTGTAAGGATAATTAATGTATACAAGATGAGATAATTCAAAACAACATATTAACCGATTTCTTTTAGAAAATTGTTTAGCTTGTCATTAATTATCTTCACCGAAATAAGTTATTAATTAAAGTATTATTCTACAAATATTCTTTTTAAATCCTTATTATTACTGTTCAGCATTTGACTTTCGCTGACTGAAGTGTGGTTTATCTAATAATAGCTATGCGAAGGAAATTTTGAGAAATAAAGTAGGATTTTAAAGAAGGAATTTAGAGAAATAAAGTAGGATTCCTTTTGTAACGAAAGCAAGTGTTGTTAGAATAAAAACCAGAAACAGAACTTCGCGTTGATTCGAGAAAGAGTCAAATGAAATAACTGTTTATTTAGGAATTGGACGATGCATAGTTACAGGGTAGTGGTAGGAAACTGTCTTATTTTTTAGAGTTTTTCTGTTTCTTCGCATACAAATATTGCATTAGATTCGATCATCCGAATTCAAAAAGTGTACGATTCCAAAAAAGTGTTGGAATACAAACAGATTGATTTGAGCGTAAAAAGAAAAAAAAAAGCTAAAAGAAAGTAATTTAAATTGAAATATAAATAAGTAAAATAAAAATTATTTAATATAAGACAAAAATGTGTGTAGGATATCTTTAAATACAAAACCGTTTAAACGATTAAAAATGATCCGTTACTTTTGCTGCGGATTAAATACGAATATTTTATCACTATAATATTAAAACTGAATAACTTATTTGAGATTCTTTTTCTATTCCACATTGATCCAGTACTAAAAATATTATCTAAAAAAGTAAAAATTATATTTTTGGCTATTAGTGAGTTTTCATTACATAAAAATCACCAGAAGCAAAATCAATTTAAAAATAAGTAATAAAACAAAAATTATAGAATGTTACCTGGTGGTGTGTTGCGAATATCCGTATACCAACCCCTTTATATTATCAAAAATGATTAGTTATTTTTGCAGTCGATTAAAAATGACTATTTTATTACTGCAAAATTAAAGTTGAATTTCTCATTTAAGCCTTCTTTTCTTTCGACATTGATCCTGCACTATTTTGAAATATATATAAAGAAGAAAAATAATATTGTAATGCGAAGAATTTGTCCTTTTTAGCTAGGGAAAAAACAGGCATATAGGAAATCCATAGGCATATAGGAAAGTATACTAAAAAAATCAAAATAAATGCTTAAATGACAGCTTGTTAGATTTTGTAACTTACCCAGACAGCACAGCAAACGTGCAGCAAGCTTTATTTATCAAGTCAATAAACTTGAATTAAGTTTGAAAATTTCAAGCGTGTAAGCTTAATGCAAGCTTGAAATCAAGTGTTCTAGTTTACACTTGCCCAGCTCGCATTAAGCTTGACATAGCAAGCTTAATTTCAAGCTTAAAAAAATTTCCAAAAAAAATTTTTCTAAATGCACGGCCGTCGGCGAACTCGCCCCATATACTTTATTTTTCCACGCATTTTCCCCTCTATGCTGAAATTTTAAGTTATTTTAATCTGTTTCCATCAAACGTCCGCGTTCGAGAACTATGGGCTGGAAGGCCAGCGTGCTAACCGTTCCACCAATAAGCCTCGCGCAGCTATGACTAAAGTTTGAAGTGACTGTTGTCACGCCATTTTCTGGCCAGATCGATCAGTATGGGCGATTCCGATAAGTTTCTTTTATTTTTACATGGGATGAATCAAAGTTTAAATAATGTTATGTGTGATTTATAGGCTCTACTAATAGGGAAATAAGCATAATATAAACTTAAAAGCAGGACACGTCTTAAAACTTTCAATATCGCAACACTCATGTTGAGCAATATTGCTGGCCAAAATCGAGACAAACGACTGATTTTGAAATCAATTTCGTAGTATAATTGTATTTTATTTTGAAGAAATTCCATATTTGGAAATATAGAATCTTTTTTTAAATTCTATAGTCAAGTACATTTATGACTGATTAATTATTTTGTGGCAGCCGGATTGCGCCTCATTCTACCACCCATAAAGTAAAGTATATTAACTAACTAAATTGTGTTAATTATATTAAAATTTATTTTTAGGGCTAATTAATTAGTTAATGGAATTACTAATGTTAATTAGATGTAAATAAAACTAAAACTCCCCTCGTGTTACATTTCAGAGGGGCTTATCCCATTCATTCCTTCCCCTTGCGTGTTCTAATGTCCAGGTTTTGTTCGATAATAAAATAAAACACAACTTTTACGAACTTTTCTTTATTTAATGTCCAGCGACAGATGGTACCATCACCGCACGCTCTCCTTTTCAAGCAGTAATCAAGTTGTATTCAAGGTTGACAGTTCAAATGATTTCTTCCAGCTTGCTGCCAGCTTAAAATGAATTGAACTGTCAAGCTTGTATTAGTACGTCAAATTCAAAGAAATGTCGAGCTTGATTTAAGCTTATGTGCTGTCAGGGTAAACCATTCCTATATTTTCCCTGAAATTGGCACTGCTAGATATTGATATGATACCTCAATGAGTAGCTTTTTTCAGTTGTTCAAAACCTCAATTTTCACCTCATTGAAGGTAAACAATTGAGGTTCAAGCAGTTGATCGATTCTTTTACTGTTTCATAGTGTTTTGTACTACAATTCTCAAAATTAGAGAAAAGAGAGGCATACAGATATCTATCGAAAAAGTTGACATTTCAAATTAGATGTTGGAAACATTAAACATTAAATATTGGCATAAACTACTTCATTTTGCAAAAGAGAGGGGGAGATGGAGATATCTCTTTAGTATGTTGTCAGTAAATTTATACAAACAAATATTTATGAATAAACTAATGCAAATTAAAAATAAGATAATTTATAATATACAGTTCATGTAAAACCTGTTTAAAACTTTCTCCCCGTAAATGGTTTTCTGATGTTTAAAATATGCGAAATTCAGGAAATAGACCTGGATTTATTTTCAATTTTTAACGTCTCTTTCACTATAGTATAAAATATTATTTTTATACCAAATTTATGTCGCATGTACAGTATTTCTTCTATTAAACTGATAAGTCGATTCCCCTTTTACTTTTTATGTTTAGAACCGATATACATCCACTTAAAATAAAAGGAAAGCTTATATTTCAATCTATGTCAGAGTTTATTTTCGTAAAATTGAAAACATTAAGCCGGTAATGGAGAAGATATTTCAGTTTCTTTTCTATTTTGAAGTATTTTGTTTTCCAAACTGTTGAGTCAAAATAAATTGTTTGGATTCACGTTATTGCCGCTTCAACAAAAAATATTGTTTTCTAAGTGGTTGATAGAAATAATTTGAAATAATTTTAGGTTTGTCCATTAAAAAGTTTGTTTACATTAAAGTAAATAATATTAGCCAAGAGTGTATGTGTTATCAGGATACATTTCATTTTGTAGAGATATTTATAAGCACATCTTATTTCTTCAAGTCTGTTGAAATAAAAATAAGAGCTTATACAAAGCTAGAACACGATAAAAAATAATAATCATAAGTAGAAGTAGATCTACAGGACTGTTGTTTTCATGAGAATACAGGTACAAGTTTGAAAATCAAACTTAAATTCCAAAGTAAAGGATTATGTTAAGACACGCCTATATTTCCATTTCAGAGTATTACTCCGTGCATTTTATGCATTCAACACTTTTACAAATAAAATATTTATATCGAAACTTCTTAGAGAAATTTATCTTTGAAATAGAATGGCAAGATCTAATAGTGTTTCAAGAGAGCATGAACAAATCTTTTCAACTGTATACAAGATGCTATTAAGGGCGGCACAAAGGATTATTTTAAAAAGCATTCGAACATTCGTTAAAAGGCTAAAGAAGTTGCTGGATTTCACACACATTTTGAAAGCATACATTTTTATTGGAGTGTTTAAAAGAAATTTATAAATGCTGCAGTATGTTAGTACATTTTCCACGGGATTTACTGTAAGATTGCTTTCATACTAAACGATGGAGAGTATTAAGTGTATGAAGAAATATTTTTCACAAGTTAAAAGAAGGTGTGTTTCTTGCAATACATGCATCAATAACTGAAGCTATCTAGACCATTCAAAATCTTTTTTTACACAGGACAGTAACAATCAAATTTGGAAGTTGGACTGTACAAAAGAAACAAAAATGATTGCTGCAGAGAGAAACGTACATCAAAAATATAAGGCTGAACAATATTTAAAGAAATACTCAGAATTAAAGTTTAAAAATGTAGCTGAATTACAACACAATTAGATTATTTGAAAAGATATTTAAATTTGTTTTTCAGAGCATTACACTGCTTTATGAAGTTCATGTAGTCACGGAAATATTGTCATTGACAATTAGAGGAATTTAACCCTACAGTGCATACTGTAGTCAATACTCTACACTCTCATTTTTTAATAATAAAAAGAAAGCGTTGTAGTTTTTGTCAAAAATATGCATTTAAAATAAATATAAGAGCTTATGGAAATATATTTTAGTTTTGTAAAATATATAGCAACATTATTTTTGAGCAAACAAGCATGAATTCATGGCGCATGCATCCAGTTCACTGAACGCATTTTGCCGATTTTTTTATTGTTTGATATTTTTATAGCTAAATGAAAATAAATACAAAACTATTACAAAAATAGTAGTATTAGGACTAAATAAAGTAGAATTAGGCCTCATCAATTCTTTAGTTTTATGAGAGCTATGGGTGGGCATTATAATTTTTCTAATATGAACTTTTTTCGTGATTTTTATAGGAAACTGCATGCTGAATTTTATCAAATAATTATTCTGGCATAAGTAAGCGTAAATGAAGTTGCACGTTAATTTTCAGCTCATTTCAAAAAATCTTGCATTGTAGGGTTGAATAAAAGTTATAATTTCAAATAATTTCACAGTGGCACATTTTTAAAGTGTAGTTATAAAGCGAAACTGTCGGATTATTTATCCTGAAAGTTTCCTGAAAGATAGAAGCTTTACAGATATTAGAAATATTTAAGACTAGACTTCATTCAAGTGCTGAAAATGCATATAAATATCGAAAAATATACAAAATTGTATTCCAGAGGATTTATCAAAAATTTGTGTTACATAATCACATAAGCATTATAAGCTCAAAAAGTTTTTGCATACGCGTTTAAGAGCTAAGTATTTCCAAAACATACACAATTATTACTCGATATCTCGAATTGCGCTACCTCAAGCACCTTGAAATCTCCAACAAATTTGTTATGCTAACAAACTGATCATCTTTTATTTCACCTCGTTATCTTGAAAACTCTATATCTCGAATTTTAACGATATCCATTCGACTTCGAGATATCCAGGTTATACCATAAAAATGAGGTATAATAATAACTTAAAAGAGCGAAAATGTGTATTTATTTCGGTTTGAACCCAGGCTGATCAAGCACGATAGTGTATAAGTGGAGAACGTACACACTACATGTGTGGGATCGTATGAACTTTCGCTGAACAGCTTATAAGATAGGAGAAGGTGTGCAGTTGATGCTAAATGCTTCAAAACTGTACACCTAGGTACGCTGTCAACTGCCAAACAACGATAAAAAAAATCGTATTTATTTTTTTAATAAATAAAAATGGAATAAATGACATGAATTAATTTTATCGAAAACAATATTTAAAATTCAAATTTTTCATTTATTGATAAATATTTCATTTAATTAATCTAGATTTTGAGTTGTATATTTTTATTAAAACAAAAATTAAAACTTATTTTTCTCAAATTTTATAAATATTAAATGTTATGTTACTACGATTTCAAATCGCAAAAAAACACTCAAATTAAAATAGTGCTTAAAAGACGAAATATTTAATCTTCACAATTTATGCATGCATATTTAACAAGATAAACAATAGTTTGAATATTTCTTTCTTAAAAAAACCTTATGTTAACCCCCCAAGCATAATCCATTTTTGTACGTGAATTTCTCGTTCCCGTTGGCAACCGAAATGGAAATTAGAGCTGACATCCAGCATGACATCGCTGCAGGGAATGAGTAGATTATTAAAATCCCCATTTGGAAAGCATTGTCTGTAGATTCCTATAACCCGTTTACTGTCTGTCATCCATTAGTCTGCAATTCCTCGTTCTTTCTCTTTCATCATAATTCACCCGTTTTAGTTAACATGGAACATCCAATTCTCTGGCACCCCTTGTTTAGTCGATTTTAGCTATTTATTCAGTGTATATTTCCAGTGGTACAGCTCAGTTATTGCTTCGCAGTGCGTATCCCAAATTTAATTTAGATGAGTTATATCTGGAATATACAGGGTAATTCAACACTATGTATGTCAGACTAGCCGCCTCCGGCCACCAGTTGGTTCGCCATCTTAATAAATCTTGTATTTCTTACCGGCTTCCTTGGCACTTAAATATCTCAGATTCTAAATGGATTTTAAAATTAAGATGTTTACAAACAGGAACGACACTTCGGTAAGTGGTGCCCCTGCTAACGTAAAAAAGACGTCCCCTTTTATGCTCTACTTAATTTTTGAGTTCGACATGACGCCCCTTTGAAGCCGGCGCACCAATGCGATGATTACCTTGCTTACCGTGTCGGGCCGCCGCTGGTTACAAAAATAATGATAAAAACCTACAAAAAAGATAAAAATTATTTTCGTCCTATATTAATTCTGAAGATCTTCTAGATATATCGGCCGTTATCAGAAAACGGAAAGAAAAAATTAGTAAGCAAATCTGAAACACTTTCAGATTTTAAAAACACACTAAAGTGCTGTATATTAAAAGCGTATCATATCCATGCGTCTTTCCTATTTGCTTTATTTATTCCATTAAGTTGGAGAGTGTATCATTATTCATGAGTGTGATTAAACAAAATTAAAATTGATTTCCTAACATCCTTTTTCTGGACGCAATACATTAGAAATAGAAGGGGGAAAAGACGAACAGAAAAATGCATAATTCGAACTGAATGAAAGTTTCAAAAACTTATTTTTTGTTTGTTTGTTTGTGTGACATGTATTTCAGATTTGTATGCTTGGCCCGAAGGCCGCTTATAAATCCACGTCAGAAGGAAAAACTTATTCAGGTGATTTTATTTATTAAAAACAGCGTATTCTAGAAATTTGCGACATCTGTCGACGGCTTAGTAATAAAAAGCTAAATTTATTTACTTATTTTTTTTTCTATTTGATAAAAGATAGTTTTTGTATATTATAGGAACAATGCTTTTTTTCACTCAATAAAAAGTAGTCTTTTTTTTAATCCAGGACTTTCACTGTCTTTATTCCAAATTTCATCCAAATCCGTCAAACCGTTTCAACGTGAAAGAGTAATAAACACACATACAAACATTGACATTTATAATATCAGTAGGATTAAATAGACGGTGGTAGAGGGAACTAAGACGATTCAGGGGCTCTTCCACCATTGTATCGGAAAGCTTCCGGTAGCGAATAAATCGAGCTTTCTCTTCTCATGACGTCACAATCCGAGAAATATCCGATGGGCCCTAGCACGATCCTATCGTAATTGTTTCACTGCCGTATTCCCTTTCAGAAATAATACTGTTTTTTTCCCGACACGTTGGATAAAGGCGAAAACTTGCATTCCGGTACAGGAGAGTACAAGATGGATGGCTTTTTATTCTGCGTATCACGGAATGTCAAGTACTGTACTTCCACAAAAGGACTCCTCTCCCTGGCACGGCGGGTCAGTCAAAAACCGGCTTCCACTCTTGATGGATGTCTCCGGAGTCTTCGAAAATTCTGAAGACAGTGTCTTCGTTTAAGAAAAAGGGGAGAAAGCCTTGTATTTTGATTGGTTGATCGGTCTGAGTGTCGCATGGACCTCAGCATGCACAAAAATACTCGCTTATTTTATTAGACACTCATCGTGCAAGCAACAAAAAGAGAGTCGCGGCTATTTATCCGAAGTATTTGACTGTCCGAGAGCGAGAAATATTCGTCACTGATATTCTACGATACCATGGTGCTAGAGCCCTAGAATCGCATGGGAAAAATTGGGTTGTTAACTTCATCTCCGTGTACCCTTAAAGAATCATTTTGCGAAAATTGTTGAAGTATTCGTCTAAATCGAGTTTCATGAACAATGTGCAATGTGCATGTCTACGAATATCTCATCAACGAAATAAAAAAGTAAGCTAACCAATCTTAGTGCCTCACCATGGCAAAGTGGTTATGTCACTGAAAATGGTAGACGGCCGAAGTGTAAAGGTCCTGGGTTCGGGTCCAATCGCTCGGCTGTCGACCTAACCGTTCGGATTTTTCTGTGGTTTTCTCCGAAACTAGCGTAAATGTGGGTTAGGACCTCTTAGAAAGACCCATAGGGAGTTCATCTCCCCCTTGTATTTTTCTTCTGACGTGGATTTATAAGCGGACATCGGGCCAAGCACACAAACCCGAAATACATGTTCACAAACAAACAAACAAATCTCAGTCAATTGATTTCTGTAAAAGATCAGGCTCTGATTATCGCACGGGCACTTTGGGCATGTACCCTGTTCACACATTCAGAAATAGGCCAAAATGTTGAGTTTAGACTGATATTTAGGGGCACAAACATTGGACCAGCTATATAAAGGGCACACAATTTTAAAAGTGCCCTCGTCATAAAAGTGGTATAGCTAGGTCCTTTAAAAGATGAATGAGCTTTTGACAAATCATACTCTTACGACCTCCTATCCACTCAAGGAACGTATTGGAGTGGAAGCACATACAGATAGACACAAAATGGAATTATATACACTTTCAGCTCTGCTGGAAAAAGTTAAAATTACTGTTTTTTGCCAAAGTTATATTTATTTAATGCGATAATAAACAGAGTATTTCATAAAAGATGATAGATTTTTAAGAGGTGAAAGTACAGACCCCAAAAGTAACTTTCATCGAAGAAGCAAGGTCGGAATTATACCTGAAAGGCACTAGACGGTGCCAAACTTAATGATTTTATTCTAGGAAAAACACACAAAGAACGATTAATTTAAAAGTATAATTTATTTAAGAAAACCGACTTCAAATTACTTCACCATAATGGAAAATTATACGGAAACAACTGGATAGTTGCCACCAATGGCGACTTTTTCTTTCTTTGGCGATTTGCTGATGCACATTTTGCATAATTATTTCCCATTAAATTGCCATTAAAACAGCTCTCCATGTATTCTTACGAACAATACTTGACAGATTGGCATTATTAGCACCACGTAATATTTCCTATCGTCATGTGGCAAATGTACAATTTTTCACATGTAATGTAATAGGGTTTGGCTATCACTCGCCAAAAATGGAACATACTATCAAGCTGATTTCAGATTCGCTAACTTATATTTTGATGCAAATTCGGCTATAAATCGCTAAAAGTTTCGAGCCGTGGTGATTTATGACATATTACGACCAGCGCTATTATTGCAAACCTTAAAATGATTGTTTTTAAAAAAACTGTTTTCTTATTAGATTTTGAAATAATAATATGATCAGAATGTTACCAAATTAATATGGGACCACCCCTTACCAAATGGATCCCTTATATATGGATCTCTAGGGACTGGTCAGTCAGTTCAATCGATCGAGATCACATTTTAGATGGTCAGATTGGGATGGTCTGAACACGCCGCGAGAGCAATGCTGGTTAAAGTTTTGCCATTTTTATGAATCACCGTGTATTACCTATAAGCTTATGCTTTAATTTATCTCTTTATCATACAAATATTAAGTTATTTAAAAATAAACATACACACTACTACAAATAATTGTAAAAAAATGAAAAGAAAACTATATTCCGTACACTTTTTAAATTAAATTAAGAAATCTTGAGTAAACGTTAAAAACTGTTGCTTCAAACGTTTATTAGCGTACAGTTCTGGAACATTTCTGCGACAAGTTAATGCATGCTTTTACATATTCATTGAGTTATTACCCAAGAGAGTGTAGATTCCGAATTTTCATTAAACAAGACAACTTTTGAAATATTCATTTTGGTTAAAAGTTTGACTTTAAAGAATATATTTTAAAGTTTGCTCTGAGTTCTGACAAACGCTTAATATTTTATATTTTGCATTAAGAAATGCTGACTCGGTTAAATTTTAAAATATTTTTAACTATATGTGTACTTTTACCCTATAGTTGATTCAAGCCATTTATTTTTATTTAAGTCTTAGTTTATTAGTAAATTAATCATTAAACTTTTTAAGATTAAAAGTCCAAATTCAACTTCGTTTATAGCTCCTGACCATCTTTGTTTAAAGATATCTCAGAGGTTTTATGATGAAAGGCTGAAATTTTGCACATGATTGCATTCGTGCATGGGGGAACATTTTGTAGATTGAGAATTTTTTCGGAGGGAGTCGCATACAAAATTATGAAGTCTGATTTCCAGGAGAGGACAGCTCACGTGACTGAGTGCGTCCTTTAGAGCTTCTTACGTCGGTCCCGAAATTAGAAACGTTTGACTTTTTGAAAATTAACGAAAACAATTTTTTCTTAACGTAGATTTTTTTTTTCTTATCGTAACTTGAATATTTTTTTCAATTTACACTGCCCACTTATATCTAATGGATAAAAAATTACAGCGTGTTATCACCTTTTCTGACACCCTGTATACATATATTAGTAGGTCATTTTTTTAAGTAAGAACCGTGACTCAGTGGAGTAAGAGAAAATTAAGTTATGAACATATATTGTATTACAAACTAAAATATGAACATTTTTTCACTTTTCAACTTAGTCAGCATTAACATTTAAACATTTGTCAAGTCGTGGCACCAGCTTTTGGATCCTATCATCAAAGAACTCTGCCGCCTGACCGTTAAAACAATTAGTAACAGCTTCTTTCAACTTGTCATCATTCTCCAAGCGCTTTCCACCAAGAAATTCCTTTAGTTTCGGAAACAGATGGAAGTCTGGTGGTGCTAAGTCAGTGCTGTATGCTGGATGAACCAGTACTTCTCAATGAAAATTTTCCAGTTGCGTCTTCGTTTTTGCCGCAACGCGAGGCCGAGCATTACAACTTCACCATAAACTTCAACAAGCTGCCGGTGAATTTCAGCAGGACGAAGTTTCTTTGCATTTAAAAACCGAATAACAGAGCGAACTTCACAGTCGGCTGGATTACTCATTGGCATGGCGACAAACGAAGCAGCTCAACCATACGACAAACACTGGCAGACGTAAAACGCAATGGTGGCGTAGTGAGACACTAGCAAAGAGTGGCCGACTTTGAACTGACGTCACTTGACAGGATGCGCGGACACGATTCGCAATCGGTTCTTACTTTGCACCTTTGAGGCGCAACCATTTCCCAATGCTGAAAAAAGGGCAGCCGTTGCCATCGCTCGACTTAACTACCAGCAAGACGGCGGACGATTGAAATGTTCATCGCGAGCCACAGATCAATAGACGCTTTTTTGACGCAGCTGGCTGTGCCGCACAGCCAGCTGCGTCAAAAAAGGGTCACGCGATGAACGTTTCGATCGTCCGCCGTCTTGCTGGTAGTTAAGTCGAGCGATGGCAACGGCTGCCCTTTTTTCAGCATTGGGCAATCTATCCAGCTGTTCTCGCATTCTTCCATTTTTCAGCAGATGTCAGTGCTGTTAAAAATAATCGTGACCATTTTTTGACGGGAAATGACGTGCTAAAAAGTAAAAGATTCTCGTGGAGCTATGTCACCCGCAACTATTTTTATAGAAATAAAATCTTCGTGACTGGCAACAGTCAAAACTTCAGAGTTTGGTGTTCCCAGAGCGGGAACACTGCGCGTTAAAGGGTTAAAAATGACCCTCGTGTGTAGATTGCTGAAATAACCGTCGTTGACAGGATACTTTGCTATACAGGTTTTAAAAAACCGTAGATTTCGGTTGTATTGTGTGAGTACAAACATTGGAATTCCCACACTGGAAGTAGCATAGAAAACAAAGGAATAACATCTGCATTTTCTAAAATGATCACAGGTTAGAGAGTAACAAATTGCTGATTGAAATTGTCTATACAGAAAACAGTTTATGTTTAAGAATATCGCTTTCTTTCAATGGAACTTTTAGCGTCAGGAGGTCATTTAAATTTACAGAATGATGCCAGTAATGAATATTGAATTGAAAGCAGAATATCAGAAACATGCTTTTTAATAACAAGTAGTCTACATTTAAAATTGCAACGTTTGATGGAATAACACTAAGATGGTTTTACTTAATGCGCGGGAAAGCGTTTTCAAAGTTCAAGCCATGCATGAAAAATAATTCAAACTTTTAGAAAATGCAAAGCCTATAATTGAATTCAGTAACCACTTCCTTTGCAACAAAATATCTATTCGTTCTTTTAACCGTTTTCACGTATTAATCAGAGAAAATCTATAAATGAAAGATTTGGCGCTAACTGGATAAATTGATTTGATAATTTGGAATTTTTGTAGCTCAGAATACAGAAGTAAGAATGAAATTTTCAAAAAATTCTTAAATTAAGCCAAATTCATTCCGAAATTCGTTTCATGTGGCATTTTTTATCAAAATAAGTTATTTAAACTGCTGTAATGGAACTTCCTATCAGATTCAATAAATTCTGTCTTGGAACAAACGATATTTTGCTTTCAGATCTCAATTCGAATTTAATCAGAAATAAAAACAAACGAATTTGGCAATGTGAAAACTTTGAAATGCACTCTTTCCCCTCCTTCAAGCCATTCTGTATTTTCCTTTAAAATTGTTTATGTCTCGAGTAACATAAATCGGAAAGTATATGTCTATGGATTCTTCCATTGTGACAGAAATGACGAAATATAAAAAAAATAAATACATAAAAGACCATTATAACATTTTTTGAAAATCACAAAAACAGACATTTGAAAGGCTTCAAGACGAAATCTTTCATATAGCTTTTGATGGCGACGCCATTTTCCCCCTTTTCTGCAGAAACGAAGTCTTGTGTATTTTCAGTGACTTCAATCTATTGTTTACTTTCTCCGGCGATGCAAGGCGTAGTTTTAAGCGGACAAGTTATTTTTCCCCTGCTGAATTTTTTAGAAAATAAAAATTGGCTTTCTTTAGGAGTTTATTTTGAATAGAACCAACTGTCGCGTATGCTTTCGGAACACTAAATAAATTTCGAACACGAATTACGTAGCGGAACCTTTTTTGAACTCTTAACTTTATTTAGCTGACGTAATTCACCAAGCATTACAGACAACTTGAATTTAAAGCTGAATTATTTCAGATATTTGCCGATGTTTTAAAGAATAGCAGTTCTTGTCTTGTAGCCTGTAGTATTCATATTTTTAAGCGTCTATGCAAATAAATAATAATTTTCGCATTAAACGATTAAATGAAGTACATATGCATTATCAACACAGTGAGCCGAACCTGCATCGCAAGCGAATATCTATGCAGTATGAACACTAAAGTCTCTTGCCACTGCCTTAACTTCAGAACAGCTTCTGCTATATTCATAAAAGGGGTGTCTAGTTATAGCAAAGTATCCATGTGCTACTGAATGAAGGCTCCATCCATTTCTCGGCTCCATCTGGTGGGAAACTGTGGAATTAACATTCCTGTTTCGAAAATGGAACGAGAAAGGAAAAAAAGTGATTTGCAAAGTTGTAGTGCATCATCGATTTAGTACGAATTGACACGTTGTTGGACATTAATACCGACAACAGAATGGTTAAAACGTTCATTTGTTTCTTCCGTGATTTACCACACTGTAACGTTGACATCACGAAGCTTGAATGGAAGGAGACTTGGTTATCTTTCGGTCGAAACATACAAAGTATCGAAATGTGTATTGCATCTGACGATAAGGGGAAGTTGAACATCTCAAATAAAGATATAGCTCTAGTAACCAGTTACTCATTTTCTTTCCTTCTCAGATTGTTTTATCACGTCACAACAGGGTGGGAAAAACCGGGGTTCTTTTTCCAGTGGAAAAAGAACTAAAAAACCGGGGTTTTTTGTTTAAACCAAGTGTTGTTTTTTTACTTTTATAATTACATGGTACATCTTTGAAATTATTTGTAAAATGTTCAAATAAAAATTAATATTAATTCTGAAAATAATTAAGCAATTCGTGCTATACTGGACATAGAAATTATTCAATTTAATTTTTTATTTAGAGATACTATTTTTTTAATTTAGTACATTATAATTGCTTACTACATTTTACATGGAATATTGCTCTTAGATTAGTCAATAATAGTGGTGATAAGTTGTTCAAAATAATATTTTTAAGGTTTAGAAATAAGTTGTTAAAACACAAATCCTCTATTTTAGAAACAAATTAAAAATACAGCCTCTAATTTAAGTTCAATTAATAATTTTTATGATTATGAAACAATAAGTTATCTATTAGATTGATATAGAAACTTACTGTTGATACTTATAAGGATAATTTAAAAATATATCAGAACATATTCTATCTGCAGTATTCGTAATTTTAAATTATTCTGTGACTCAGGGTTGCCATGATTTAAACCAGTCGGTTTAAACCATGGCAATTCTGAGTCACAGTGTCATCAGGATATTCTTGATTTCGACCTCCAAGGAAGGTAGACAACCAGCCTCCCCCTTTTTTTCATATCTTTCTTGAAAGAAAAAAATATCTAATAAAACACTCGATTTAAAATATTGCAAATATAAGTCCTATGTTCAAGATCAAGTTGCTTGTAATTAAAGAAAGTTGGCGGGAATTTATCTGTTGAATTTAATGCAAAAAAGAACGACAGTACTTTTATTTGCGCGTAATAATGAACGTTTCTACACTGCCACACATATGTTTTGACAATATTTGAATAGAAAAAAAAAGAAATCTGATGCGGACAAGAAATGACTTCCTTATTCGTCTATTAAATCATACATATTTTAGTTGTACTGTATCTAAACTTATTTTATATGAAAGAGTTACACTACTGTAATAATATTAATATTTAGAGATTTCTAGCCAAATATTAGAGATATCGCCAAGCTTTGTTCATATTTATTTTTGGCTCTTAATTTGGGCAATATTTCGCCCAAAGCGAACAATGTCGATGACAGCTGGCGAGATTTTGGATATGGCCCAAACAAGGACTGACTATATAGGTATAATATATTGAAGATGTCCATAGACCTTGATGTATTGAAATTCCTTTGGTCGGCCCTGTAATTAAAATATCCATTAGATTAGGACCGAAAAAAGAGGTGCGCAACTAGATGTTACAACAATCCTAAATATAAAATTTCAACATTCTAGAACTAACAGTTTTTGAGATATGCGAGTTACGTACATACATACGTACAGTTGTCAGTTTACTTCGTATAAGGAAGTAATAATCGTCTTGCGTTAGCTCCGTTTTGCAGAAGTCACTGTTTTAACGTGTCCTTTCCATATATTTTTTAAAATATATATATATATATATATATGTATATATAATGCACTCATCTTTTCTCCCAGAAACAGCGGAATTTTTTTTTCAAACACGTGTTATTAATGTGGCATATTTTATCCTTCAAAAGGGAGAATTCTATGCATTTCATTTTTCAAACCGTCAGAATGATTTGTGCACTCCTTTTCTTTTAAAGTCAAAATCTGATACTCTTTTCACTGGGGCATAAAGGTTGAAGTGACGGGATCTTTTTCGTGGTCTCTAAAACGAAAGAAATATGAGAATTTGAAGGAAAATTTATGTACATCTTACATGTTAAAAGGTTATTCAAAGCCAATAAGAATGTATTCTTTCCATCGGACCGGAATACTTTTACTCGTTCAAAACTTAAATGTCATGATTCATCTTATGGTGTGTCTTAACTATTTAATACTGCGATATTGATCACTTGTTATTTATACTTCAATTTAACTTACAGGGGGAGGCTCAACCGTTGGGATCACAGATTTTAAAGAAATACTGATGGGTTATAAGGGGACCTAAAGAGCAAAGTAAAACGTTAAAGAATTAGCCCCCAATTCGCGCGTATTTTCGAAAAAATTGCATTTAAATATTTGATACATTGTAATATACCAATTACCTGAGAATTTGTTTGCTGTTCGCGATGCCGCCGTGGTTGCGCATTCAACTGTGGGTCGAAAAGTTGCGTGTTCGTATCCGTACAGTAAATGAATTGTCAAATAATTGGTATATAACAATGTATGAAATGTTGAAATGGAATTTTCTCGAAAATACGCGAGAGTTGGCGGCCAATTCTTTTCAATTAGTTCCCTATAAACCATCAACATTGCATAGAATGTGTGATCTGCAACGTCTGACCCTCCTCTTGTTAGAAGTACGTACTTTCATAACAGCCCTATGCAAATAAAAAAATTTTTTCAATGTCGAGATTGCGGTTTGTACCAAAATGCTTCCTATAATGAAAAGTTTCGTTTATGCAAATAAAAAAATAGTTCCAAATTTCACCCATAGATGGCGCTATAGAAACAGTAAAAACAAAACTCACCATTAAATATTCAGAATTTTTATTTTGTGAAGCAGATACATGCATAACCAGCTACCACACTTCAATATGTGCACCTAATGTAGCTCTAACCACATACAAATAGTACTCAATTTAACTCCATTTTGGTAGCATTGCTTGTGGTTTTGATTGAATTACCTGTGTGATTCGCCTCTTCGTTTCTTTATCAGCCACAGGAGAGGAGTAAACTTTATCCTTCACATACCCCCACAGGAAGAAATCAATAGGGGTTAAGTCTCAAATGAAATAGGCATTTCAACTTAATACAAGGTCAAACAGCGCCATCTATGTGTGAAACTTGGAACTACTTTTTTATTTGCATAAACAAAACTTTTCATCATAGGAAGAATTTTGGTACAAACCGCAAACTCGTAACCCAATCAGTTGATTTTATATTTAACTAGCTGAAGTACCCGTCCTTGACGGGTTAGTGAATGCAAATTTCCAAAAAGCAAGAACTTTCGTCAGCATTGTAGGAGTACACAGAATGGATGGAGTATGTTGCCAAAGTAAAGAAAGCGAAGTTATAATTTTTATCTATTGTTAAAATATTACAGGTTAAGAGAGTCACTAAGTAATATCATTTCATTCGCTTTAGTCGTAATTATGTGATGCGCGAACGAATATTTACGAATATAGAAATAATTTTCGCAAAATCTCAAAATCTAATCAACATCTTTGAAAAATTCGAAGCCTAGAATTTAAGTTGAGTGACAACCTATCATGTCAGCCAATTTCGTTTCATTCCCTGCAGTCTTTATTTCGTGATGCTGGAGCAAAATTTCAGCATTTTAAAACGATTTTCGCAAAATCTCCAAATGTAATCAAAATATTCTAAAAATTCAACGCCTATCAATTAAGATTAGCAACTACCTATCATATCACTAAATTTCGTATCATTCGTATTAGTTGTTATTACGTGATGTTTGAAGAAATATAAACGTATTTTGAGAGAATTTTCACAAAATCTCAAAATCTAATGAAAATGTTTTAAAAATTGGATACCTATAGTTTATGTTGAGCAACCATCTATCATGTGATCCAATTTCATATCATTCGCTTTAGTCGTTATTACGTAATTCGGGAACAAAGATTCACTCAGTTTTAAACGATTTTCGCAAAATCTCGAAATCGGAACGATTTTTTAAAATTAGATGCTTATAGTTTAAGGTGAGTGACCACCTATCATTTCACCAAATATCATTTTTTCACCTTTGCAGTTATTACGTGATGTGCGAACACAAATTTACGCAGTTTGACAGGATTTTCGCAAAATCTCAAAATCCAATCAAGATTTTTTAAAAATTCGACGCCTATGTTTTAAGTTGAGTGACCACCTATCATGTCACTCAATTTCGTATCATTCGCTTCAGTCGTTTTTACGTGATGCTTGAACACAAATTTACGCAGTTTGAAACGATTTTCGCAAAATCTGAAAATCTAATCAAGATTTTTTTTTAATTTGACGCCTATGTTTTAAGTTGAGTGACCACCTTTCATGACACCCGATTTCATATCATTCGCTTCAGACGTTTTTACGTGATGCTTAAACAGAAAAAGCGTCACGGACAGAATGACAGAATGACAGAAGGACAGAATGACAGAATGACAGAATGACAGACAGACAAACTTTTTTTTGAGGGTCGCATCGGATTCGCGGGTGCTTGAAACGGATAGAAATCGCAAAATTTTTGAATTCCAAGAAATGTACAGACAAAAGTCTAATTTTATTTATATAGATTTTGAAATGTGTCAGGGACTTTTTGTACACCCTGTATATCCTGCGTTAGTTTTAACAGAACAGATAACATAAACTTTTTCGATCAATTGTTTTCCACTTAGCTGCATTATATTCGCCATATGTTATAAAAAGTATAGTTTACTTTTAATTCAGATACGGCCATCTGCAAGCGTTTTATATGTTTATACCCTTACACACAGGGAAAACTTCTTCAACAATCGAATTTACAGAACTTGTATTTTTTAAAACTTATTCCTAAGTTAAAATGTAACAACAAATTAGTTTAAATTATTTTTCTTCTATCAAAAAAGGGGCATACCTCATTAACCGTTCGCGGCCGCGCACATTCGCGGATTTTGCTCTCAAAGATTTTTTTTTTTTTCAAAATTTCGTAAATTTCGTAGACCATTTTCTAGAAGAAAAACGCTCAGATTCACACTAATTGGTAAATAAATTTTAAATAACAATGTCGGTTAATACAAAATAAAAAAATCTAAAAAAGAGATGATACACAATGAGAGATATGATACAAGTAATTTTAAAATAACAGTCATTTGGGAGCTTTCGGTTCTACTTTCTGCAGACGATGTAAAATATTACACTACATTATTACTGTTTTTAATTTATCGTTACAACATATTACTACATTATTACTTTATTAATGAGTAAGACCGTGTTTAGAATGTGTTTGGGAAGCATGTTTTAGCGTATATAATATCATACACATAGGTGCTTCGAAACTGCATCAGTTATTCGCGGATTTTAACCCTTTGAGGGGCAACCCTTTCCCAATGCTGAAAAAAGGGCAATCGTTGCCATCGCTCGACTTAACTACCAGCAAGATAGCGTACGATCGAAACGTTCATCGCGTGCCACAGACCTAGAGACCCTTTTTTGACGACAGCTGGCTGTGCGGCACAGCCAGCTGCGTCAAAAAAGGGTCTCTGTGGCACGCGATGAACGTTTCGATCGTCCGCTATCTTGCTGGTAGTTAAGTCGAGCGATGGCAACGGCTGCCCTTTTTTCGACTTTGGGCAATCTATCCAGCTGTTCTCGCATTCTTCCATTTTTCACCAGATGTCAGTGCTGTTAAAAAAATCATGACCATTTTTTACGGAAATGACGTGCTAAAAAGTAAAGGATTCTCGTGGAGCTATGTCACCCGCAACTATTTTTATAGAAATCAAATCTATTCTCCGTGACTGGTAACAGTCAAAACGTCAGAGTTTGTGTTCCCAGAGCGGGACCACTGCGCGGGAGGGGAGGGAACGTAGCCGCAGCAAATGGCGGGGGGAATACAGTATTTCCTTTTCATAATGGCTTTACAAACAGTTTTAAAAATAAAGTAATGACTGCCAGCGAAAACTTCTGGTCAAAATGTTATCGAATTTTCAGAAACCGTAAAAAAGCTATGGGAAAGACGTTTGTGTAGAAAAAAAATAGTTAAACAATTACACCAGGTGGAGGTTTACAATATTATAGTTGTTTAAATGCAAATTCTCTCACCACGTAGAAGTATAAACAATCTTTTCTTTTCGTCATTTGTCGCCATTTGTCTCTATTATAAACACAAAAACGTTGTGAAACGGCCCACAGTGGTGATATTTTAACTACATTTTTCCCCACCCAAATCTCTTTCCCATGGTCTCATTATTATTTTCTTTAAATTTAATAGCACTCTGACCAGCAGTTTTCGTTGTAAATCGAATTTAATAGGGGAACTAAATATGAACACCCTGTATTTTAAATTATTGCTTTTCACTTATATATATATTTTTAATATTTAGAGAGTATTGTCCCAGTTGGGAACATCAAATTAAATTTATTAAAAAATCAAATTTTATCATTATTGACTTAAAAAATTAGCTGATAATGCTAAAAGATGACTTTATTTTTTTTTAAATAGAAGTTACATTTCTATCATTAGAGGGAAACAGGACAAAAAATCATGAAAATAACCATTTTTATAATTTTTTAGAGATCTATCTTGATACATCCCCACCCCCTTCAAACTTAATTCAAGTCTTTGCTTGAATTTAAAAATAAATCTTTTATTAAGTCTTAATTTTTGACTTATTATTTAAAATACCCATCAGTATATTTCTTTTTTGAAATCAATGTAAATTTACAGTCAAAAATGACCCATGCTCCCAATTTGGAATACAGTGAAAATAGTATAAAATATTTTTTCGCCATTTAAATGACTAATTTCCTTTAATTAACGCATTAGAAGACAAAATATACAAAAACAAATATTTAACCCTTTAACGCGCAGTGTTCCCGCTTTGGGAAAATCAAACTCTGACGTTTTGACTGTTGCCAGTCACGAAGAATAGACTTGATTTCTACAAAAATAGTTGCGGGTGACATAGCTCCACGAGAATCCTTTACTTTTTAGCATGTCATTTCCCGTAAAAAAAAATTATCACGATTATTTTGAACAGCACTGACATCTGCTGGAAAATGGTAGAATGCGAGAACAGCTGGATAGATTGCCCAATGCTGAAAAAAGGGCAGCCGTTGCGATCGCTCGAATTAACTACCAGCAAGATGGCGGACGATCGAAACGTTCATCACGTGCCACAGATCTAGAGACCCTTTTTTGACACTGTGCTGTGCCTGCTGGTTGTGCCGGCACAGCCAGCTGTCGTCAAAAAAGGGTCTCTAGATCTGTGGCACGCGATAAACGTTTCGATTGTCCGCTATCTTGCTGGTAGTTAAGTCGCGCGATAGCAACGGCTGCCCTTTTTTCAGCATTGTTAAAGTGTTGCGCATCAAAGGGTTAAAATATGCCTGGATTTCAATTCTGTCCGTAAAATGTTTTAACCCTTTATAAGGCCGTGGTAAGAGTACTTACAATCTACGGTCTAGAAATCAATTATCATTAGTGAATTTTCTGATTTTTGTTCAGTTATATTGGATGTATATTTTTTCCATACATCTAGATTCAAAATTATATTTGGCTTATGAACTTTTCTATCATTCGTAATTTTAAAGAAAGCTCGAATAATGACTCGAAAATTGAGCATAAGAATCATCGCTTTTAACCCATTTGTGCCTGGATACTTTTGCGACTTTCTTCGATTTTTACTGATAACAGAAATAATAGTTAAATTTCTGATGACAACTTCTTGAACAAGGGATGATTTCTTTTAAAATCATTATGCATAAAAATCGAAATATCAGCATCCTACTTGGTCATGTTAAAATATTTTGTGGAGTTGAGGCTCAACACTCATGAACAAAGGCTAGGAAAAATAAATAACGTTTTCGACTAATAGCGAAAATGCCGTCCCAAAAAAGGGACACTAGGCATAAATGTGTTAATTATATATTTTTGGGTTTAATTCCGTGTACAAGCAGCAGGTAGTTTTCCGATTTTAATTTTGTGAATAATGAATGTATTCTCGTGCAAAATCTCTATGTTTGTTCAATATTTGTTTCTCCAATTTTCACGTGGGCTATTACAGTAGAGGGAAAGTATGTGAATTAATCCTAAAAAATGGGCCAGAAAAATCCCAAGTACTTTCGACTCCTGCACATAAACTCGCCTTATAAAGGGTTAATAAAAAATGGCAAAATACATGTAATACTATAACTCAATACTTGAATTTAATAACGTTTGTCTAACATTTCTCCTCTTCACTATTAATTTTTCATTTACTTTTCACAAAAATTTGTTAACGTAATGAAATAAAACGTTCTGTGCAACCAGCGTTAGACTAAAATGGAGGTTTTTGAAAATATTGTATACACATCTTTTTAAAATTTAGAAATAATTTCACTGAATGATCTTCGTTTTTAAAAATCTTGTCTTCAGGTATGAAGAAATCTGGGAAATGCAAACATTTACTTCGCCTTTCAATTCCTTCACGAATAAACAGTCCGTGAAGCGTAGAGGTTTTCAACAAGTGTTCCGCAAACATTGTAGTCTATCGATAAAAGGTGAGCTAGTTTGGATTAAACCAGAGTTCTCGATGTCGTAATGTCTGGAATAAAACCTAAGAAAGTTCTGGAATAAAACCGGTTGATAAAGGAAAATACAGAATTTTTACGTAAGGAAAATGCATGCATTTGTATTAGTGTAACTTAAGAGCCAATATCTACCACTTAATGTAAGTGCTTCAGTAGTGGGCCATTTGAAATTTTAAGTTGAAACACAAGAAATTTTAACTATCCATATTGATAAGAGTCAACCTCTAATTGGCTGAAACAATTATCAACTAAGTATGAAAGTTGCAGCCTTCATTTCATGTTTAGTTAGGTATACAAGAAAGTGTGTTACTGAAGTTGATCTCTCAGAGAAGCATTTTAACCCTTTAACACGCAGTGTCCACGCTCTGGAATCACGAAACTCTGACGTTTTGACTGTTGCCAGTCACGAAGAATAGATTGGATTTCTATAAAAATAGTTGCGGGTGACATAGCTCCACGATAATCCTTTACTTTTTAGCACGTCATTTCCCGTAAAAAAAATGGTCACGATTATTTTTAACAGCACTGATATCTGCTGAAAAATGGAAGCATGCGAGAACAGCCGGATAGATTGCCCAATGCTGAAAAAAGGGCAGCCGTTGCCATCGCTCGACTTAACTACCTGCAAGATGGCGGACGATCGAAACGTTCATCACGTGCCACAGATCTAGAGACCCTCTTTTGATGCAGCTGGCTGTGCCGCACAGCCGGCTGTCGTCAAAAAAGGGTCTCTAGATCTGGGGCTCGCGATGAACGTTTCGATCGTCCGCCATTTTGTTGGTAGTTAAGTCGAGCGATGGCAACGGCTGCTCTTTTTTCAGCATTGGGAAAGGGTTGCGCGTCAAAGGGTTAAGGGACAAGTCTTCATTCAAATCATTTTTTAAGATGCATTCTTTTTGTTTTTAAAATTCATTGATGTTATTTGATTATATACTGAATGCATTATAAACTATCACTGAATGAAATTATAATAATAATTCAGGGATAGTGATGTGTGGTCCACTTTTAGACGAATGGTATACTAAATACTCCAGAAGTGGACCTTTGGCCCCAGTACTTGAGTACATGCTTTTTCTCAAAAAGATGCTCTTATGATGTTCCGTAAAACCCTTTTTTCCCTTAAACAGAACTTAAAATGAGATAGAGAATTAACATTTACCTTTAATAAAAGAAATTGGCTGCTGGAGAAAAAATTGTAAATCTCATGTGACTAGAAATTATTAATAAAACATTTCCTCTGCCATTTTAGCGCATTTTTTATAGTGTATAATATTAATGTATTATTATTATTACTATACTATATAAAAACTTCATTCTATTTTCCTTTGCTATTTGATAAAACTATATAGCCCACTTTTGGTATGCCCACTACTGGTTCATCAAAATTTTTCTATGCTCACTTCTGGTGCCTAGAAGTGTCCTAAGTTTTTTTTTAGAATATATCACATTAATTTTGATATTTTAGATGATTAAACCTTTAAATAAGAGTTTGAAAAACCATAAAAAGTAAGTATTAACAAAACGTCTCAAAATTAAGATGATAACTGAGGAAATATCCTTAAGTGGACCACTGCTGGAGCATTTACCTTAAAATGAAGCTGTGAAGACATATTATTCCATTGTGAAAACTATTTCACTTTTATAATACTTACTACATTTATTGATACTTTACCTCAGCGTTTTCTACATGAATCTACATACTGACAAAATGCACGAATTTCTATGAAAAATTATATTTTCGTGCTAATATTTTAAGTTATTTAATGAGTTAAATTTAATAAAGTACTTTGTAAATAACACTCATATATGCATTAGGCAAACTTCATATTAGATGGACCTTTTGAACTATGATGGATCATGGTTTGACCGTTCTTGATTTGACCTGTATATTAACTAACAGCTCACCTATTTTGATATTGCTAGCATGCTATATGCTTTATATTATGATAATAGATCTAGAGACCCTTTTTTGACTCAGGGCTGTGTCAAAAAAGGGTCTCTAGATCTGTTGCACGCGATGAACGTTTCGATCGCTCGCCATCTTGCTAGTAGTTAAGTCGAGCGATGGCAACGGCTGCCCTTTTTTTCAGCATTGGGAAAGGGTTGCGCCTCAAAGGGTTAACCACAAAATAATATCCAACCAACTGCGAAAAGATTCCAACTCACGTTCTGAAACTAAAAATAATGTCCAACGCATTAAATTCCGTAAAGCTGAAAAGCTGAAAATAGATTTCATATTTTTCTTCCTCCCCCCCCCTTTAGGGCATCAGATTTTATCTTGAATAATATTCACTAGACGCTTTGAGGCAGGATTCAGGGATGAAACTTTTCCCTTCCCTAACCCTAAAGGAAATATTTCAAAAGTCTACCAAAAAGTTTTTAGAGGATCGGTTTCTCCTCATTTCAAATACTTAACTCAGAAAATCGCGTTTGAATTTCCTAGAGTCGAAAGACAGTAAAATATCTTTTCGCCTTTTCTTTTTTTTAAAGACTAAAAGTGTGAGCTGTACAGTTACCTTCATATTAAAATCTTAAAAAGAAAAGACTTTTTTTGCTAACGCAAGATTAAATGGAAATTGTTTGAAGTGCATTTATATCAAAAGTTTTAAAATGAAGACCGTAAAGTAATTCGTTATTTCGACTTCTGTATTTTTTTAAACAGAAAGTACTGAAGCTAATAGCATGAAATTTGGCATGTATGTGAGGTTTGTAGCCTAGGTCTCTATAAGAGAGGATTTTCCAAATCACGTAACCTGTAAGGGACTGGAGGGTATCGAAACGTTCTCTTTCCTGTTCTTATTTAGAAATCATATTCGAAAAATTGTCTTAAACTGAACTATGTCTTTGGTCAAGGACTTTTTCCCTTTGTTTTCATGATTCTCCTATGCAACACATATAGATATTAATTTTTTTTTCGAGGGGAGACAAGAATATTAATAACAGAAGTAAAGTTTTAAATGCTTTTGTATTGTTTAAACTTCAAGTGGGATTTATATAAAACCTATATATTAAAAAATCTGAAATTTTTGTTGAAAAACAGTTTGAATTTGACTTTAAAATATGTTTTCATAGAATAATATCAAATACTTCAAATAGTTTTGAGGCACATTCATACATATTTTGTAAAATACAGGATGTTGTATACGTGCAACGCTAGACATTAACATAAAGTTTATTCTACTAATATCATAAATGTCAATGCTTGTATGTGCGTTTATTTCTCTTTGACGTTGAAATGGTTTGGCGGATTTGGATGAAATTTGGAATAAAGGCAGTTAAAGTCCTCGATTAAAATATAGGCTACTTTTTATCGCACGAAAAAATCACTGTTCCTATAATACAGAAAAAAACTATCTTTCATCGCAAAAAGAAAACAATGGAGTTTTTATTTTACAGAGCAGTCGATAAATGGCGAAAACTTATAGAATACGCAATTTTTAATAAATGAAATCATTTTATCGTCAGCTACGATAAAGAATACACCTGAATAGGTTTTTCCTTCTGGATTTATAAGCGGGTTTCGGGCCAAGCACACAAATCTGAAATACATGTTACACAAACAAAAAATAAGTTTTTGAAACTTTCATTCAGTTCGAATTGTGCATTCTTCTACGCATCTTTTCCAATATTTTATTTCAGTTGTATTAAATCCAGAAAAGGGATGTTAGAAACATCATACATACATGAATAATCATACACTTTCCAACTTCATGGAATAAGGAAAGAAAATAGGGAAGGCGCATGGATATGATACACTCTCAATATATAGCACTTTGATGCGTATTTAAAGTCTGAAGTGTTTCAGATTTTCTTTATTTTTTTCCTTTAATTTTTTTTTTTTTTTGATAACGTCCGATATATCTAGAAGCTTTTCAGAATTAATATAGGACGAAAATAATTTGTACCTTTTTGTATGTTTTTATCATTAAACCATCTTATTTTTGGAACCAGAGGCGACCCTACACGGTAAGCATCACATCGGGACGCCGGCTTCGAAAGGGCGTTATTTCGAACAGAAAAACTAAGCAGGGGGTTAAGTTAGCAGGGAGCGCCACTTAACCTCCCCCTCCCGTTTTTAACCATCTTAATTTTACTTTCCATTCAGAATCTGAGAGCTTTCGGTGTCATGGAAGCCAGTGAGAAACAGGATTCTCTCCGAATAAGATTTATTAAGATGGTGAACAACTTGGTCGCCGGAGGCATCTAGTTCTATGAAAAGAAAAATAGTGTTAGGATAACACTAACGATGTTGCATTAATGCAATACTAGGTTAATATTTGGTGACGCTCTGCTACGCTTGGCGTAAAATCGAATACTATTCAGCATTGTGCGTGTGCCAAGCTACTCGATATTATTAAAATTAATTGGCGTTATTAAATGAGACTTCTTTAATTTGTTGAAAATAGAATACCCAGCATTATCAAAATGCATTAATTTGTTTTACTTCTAAGCTCTGAAATGGGCTTAAGCAATTTGTGCAAAACTAAATGCCTGATACCTGTTTGGCAAATTACATTTTACAACTGAATTCCTTGAGACAAACATGAATCAATAAGAAAATATTTTTAAAAAATTAAAACTTTATACTAATAGTAAATATCTTCATTCACCTTTTTCCTTATTGATTTGGAAAACAGCGCAAATTGATTCGCATTCACTATTCACAGCACGCCTAAAACACATTTCTGGTCGAAACAGCTTGAAGAAAGGGCATAACATGAAATATGAACTTTTTTTTTTACTTACTGCTATTGAAATTTCCATAAAATATTCAAACAGGAGAATAAATACACCACATAAATGGATAAATCTTTCATCTTGGAATATTCGTGCAAGGCAGCTGTAATACAACGTGGAAAGAAACACTTCGGCCTCTGTGTTGCACCAATCATTTTCATTAATGTATTCGAATTAATGTTGGATCTGGGAATTTAAATTTTGGCTCTTGAATTATGGAATTCAAAAATACCTTGTTGATATTTCAATTGAATTGTTTAATGGAGGCTACAAATAAGCGGCTCCATTATTAGCATGAACTCAGAATTTTTTGAGAATTATCTTTCAGTAGTAAAGTCTAACATTAGGTATCATGTCTAGTACTTAAAAATAGACGAAGAAAGAAAACAGTATTATTTACTGTCCCTGGTCATATTAATGTGACTATCAGCATATATGTAATTAATACTTTTCGAACATATGTACTATTGTTTTTAGGTCAACAACAGTTTCAAAGTTGTCCTTCATCAACGCTGATTTATGTCAACTATAGTTTCAACACTGTCGTTCGGCAAGATGATTGATTCTCAGAGGGTGTTTGTGAGTTCTAATCAACCACCCCAGAGCGTTCCAAACATGCTCCATAGGTTTGTGATCTGGAGATCTCGATGGCCAATCCATCCGACTAATATTTGCACTGTTTACAGAACCTTTTGAAACAGTAACTCCTGAAACCCGGGCTTCGTCTGCATGTATAAGAGTAACGTGAACAGTAGAATTCCTGTGACCCCTGTTGTTGATTCTTGTTGTCTGTCTCTGATGCCCCTGAGAGCAGCAAGAGGCGGTGCCCGATCCCCCCCCAAAGGGAGGCGATGGGCAGAGGGGTTGCGCCTACCATTTTTAGGGCCCCAGTGGAAGGAAGTATGATTTAGCCCGTGGTTCCCTAATTTTGAACCAATTCCAGAGGAGGGACCAACGCCCTGAAATCGGCACCCACAAAGGTATCGCTTAACAACTTGGAGGACATTGGAGCCACGACAGATTTGAACACACGACAGAATAAGGCACCAGCTCCCATCAGCGTACACGGTCCCACAGTAGTCGAGCTGAGAGGAAGTTGACCCTCTAGAGCACTGGCCAAGCCGGATTCTGCTTCACTTGCAGTGTTCTAATGCGAACGGCGCTTAGTGCCCAGACCACTGCGAAACCTCTGACCCCTTGTTGTAATGAACGAACAGCGATCTTCTTTGACCATTGTGATTTGTAGACGACCTTACTTAGAGTTTTAATCTATGTATCCGGTATCCAAATTAAATAGGGTAATATCCCGGTTCCACAACCTGGAAATGACGGTGGACGTTACATCGAACTTTCTACAAATTTGGATTTGAGAGGGGACTGCTTCTCATTTTGACTGTCTGAATTTGAATTAAATTGATTAATAGAAAATGAAAACATTATGAGATTCGTCCAGATGTGCAAGCAAACCAAAATGTGGATTGTGCAAATCGTGCTTTAAAGCCTGCTACTTTGCTAGCTTCATCCTCAGTAATGGCACCACTCATGAGAAATTTTTTGCCATACAAAATGTATATTCTCCAGTCTCTTATCAACCACACGTATGCATATATGTGAGTTGCAGTAGTCGTAACTCCCCCCCCCCATTAAAAATTTCGGGCTACGCCACTAGTCATCACAGATCTCTACTGTTATGTATCCTACACGCAAGATTTGCATCTTAGTTTCGTTTTTTTGTTTTTTTTTATCATGAAATTTTGACGAAATATGCAAATTCATTTAATTTTAAGTACCATTGTAAAAATTAAGAATTGCGAAAAAGTCTTCCGTTACTGTCCCTCAGTAACAATAATCGCCGTTGGAGAAAAAAAAAAAACTGCCAAGAATGTTCTAGAGAGAAAATGAGAGAGAATATACGGAATCTTTTACTAACTCCGTGCAATGACTTTTACGAAACAACTTTTACGGATGGTGGCGCAATCTACATTCATCATATGTAACTACATGTAATGATTTCCAGATGTTTTCCAGAGTATAGGCTAAAATATATGCTTACATAGAAATAGTGATCTATCTGAAATTGTGATATGTGATCATGTTAGGAGACAGTAAGTTTGGAAGCTAAGTTCCTGTTCTTTCTCTTTTTACTTCCTTGTACGTAGTATAAGGAAGTAATGTGATCCCGAAAATTTTCGGAGGCTAAATTTTGACGAAAAAGACGATTTTAACTACCTTTAAATTTACTAAATTTTTCGATGCATTTCATCGTAAGCTAGCATGTACGATCCTATAAACGCGTCTACAACTCATTTTGAAGAGCGGCGAGTCTATTTTGGCCAGTTTTTCCATGCCGTCTGTACGTACGTACGTATGTCTGTAACTCGCATATCTCAAAAACTATTGGTCGGCGAATGTTGAAATTTAGGAATGTTCTATGATCTAGTTGTGCACCTCCCCTTTTGGTCGCAATCGAATGGATAGTTTATGTACAGGACCGCCCAAAACATTCGAAATACATTACGCTCTATGGGCCGAAATTCATTAAACTCGCCTAACTCAAAAACTATTAGGCGTAGAATGTTGAAACTTTATATTTAGAATTGTTATAGCATCTACTTGTGCAGCTCCCTTTTCAATTCCATTCGACTGGATAGTTTATCTACAGGGCGCCCAAAAGATTCTAAATACATGACATTCTATGGTCCGATATTCATCAAGGCATATTTTAGAGGTATTGGGCTATTTCAAACGACTCAGAAGTGATATATGCTGTTAAGAGTTACAAAATGAATTTCTCCATTAAAAAAAGTGTCTTTATCATTTACAGTTCTGCTACAGGAACACTCAAAATATTTCTAATACATTACGGTCAATGGCAATTTTAGGGGCATTCATCCATTACACGCAAAATACCGTCCTACCACATAAGTTAGGTAATCGTCCGACCACGGTCATGTGCCTCCCTCAAGAAATACGCCAAAAGTCGCCTAGCTTGCCGACTTTTGGTGTACGTGTTATTTACAGGACCACCGAAAAGAATTTCAGTATTTTAATGTCTATGGACATTTCAATATAATACATCAGTAGAGAGTCATTGTTTGGTACATGCCCAAAATCTCGCCGTCTGTCGTCGACCTTGTCGAGTTTTGCCGAAATATCACCAAATTTGGAGATAATCTATCATTGTTTGGTCCATCCTTAAAATCTCGCCGTCTGTCGTCGATATTGACGAGTTTCGCCGAAATATCGCCAAATTTAACGCCAAAAATTATTTTTTATTTTGTATATAGGGATGGACGCGAGACGAGAATCGGGGCTGTCTCGTCTCGTCTCGCAGTGGTAAACCTCTGTCTCGTCTCGCAAACACTGTGTCTCGTCTCGCGTCTCGCAAAGAAATTGCTGTATCGTCTCGAGCGAGACGCGAGACGTCTCGCGAGTCTCGCAAAATTAAGGACTGCGATTTCGTTACCATTTTATACTAACTTATTATTGGGATTTTATTGAAAATTAATATTAATAATAACAATTACTTACATATAGCCACATTAGTAGATATATTAATAACTATATCAGCATATATCGGCATTTGAAGTAAAAGGAATTGAGATTTAATCTGTACATATAATGTCACACCGAAAATATAGTATTTATTTTTATTTACTAGCTGCGTGCCCGTTCTTCGCACTGTAGTAAATGAAAATTTCCCTAACATGAGTAATTTCAATTAATTCCAGTGATGTGGAATCTAAAATAAAAGCAAAATTATTTGACTCTTGATGTAAAGTTTGCGTCTTGAGTATAAACCTGGCATCATTGCAATATAATGACTCAAAAAACTACGTCAGTGTCATTCGCGATCAGAAAAGTGAAAAGCTTAGCGGTTTGCAGAGAACTCCCGAAATGTGTTATTTCTACATCATACTGTAGTTCTACATCATACTGTTCAAGTTGTAGCATTAAATACCTCAGACACTACATAAAATGGACAACCGTTTGTTTTAAAATAGCTGTGCACCCGCTCTTCATACGAGAAGTAGCGAATATTTTAATAAAATCATATGTGCATGAGACAAAACAGATTTTATTTTTTTTAAGTAATCTCCTCTGTTGAAATTACTGCGAGATATATTAACACAAATTAGAATTACTTATCGTTCAGTTGGTTGTAAGATAACCCTTGAAAAATTATAAACAGAACACTTTTAGTCTTTATTAAATCTATACTATTTACTTTAACGTCAATTTCAAGTCTCTAAAATATGTGTAATTTTTATATTAATGAAAACAAAATTATATTAACGATAATTATAATTATTTGCCTAATATTTCCAGTAACATTACCGTGTGTGCATTTTTAGATTTCATTATAGTATCTCAGTTGGTTAATAGACGTCTTATTTCTTGTTTATATTTTAAATTACTGAACAGTTAATTTGTTGACGACTATCCGTTTGTACTTTTCCACAATAATTTTTAGCGATAGTACTACAGTCGTTATGGTCGCCCTGTTTACAGAAAAATTAAACTATAATCCCCCTAATGTATATCCAGTGTGGATATTTTTTTTAAATGAAAAGACATGTAACAGGCGAAGATAATTTTAGAATAGGATCCCAACTGCAAGATAAAATGATGGGGAGGAAAAAAATTTATAAAAGTTTTGCAAGCCGAAGGAAGGTAAAACATGATAATATAAACGAAATGAGAAATAGTTTATTTTTAAAAAATGCTTGCATTTCTTTCCGTCCGGTATTAATATATAAGAATAAAAAATGTCATTTTAATCTCTTTAAAATAGGCCAACAATAGGGATTTAACCGCCCCTAAAAAGTTGTTACCAGGGTGGGCGCCCCCCCCCCCTACGCACGCCGCAACGTGCGGGAAAGTTTGAGGATAATATCGGTACAAGGATATTTCAACCAAGGATATTCAACCATATTTCAACCTACTCAGACTAAGCATCAATGCGAATGCAAGTTGCTCTACTTCTAATCTCTCTCTGATATACCCGAAACCCGATTATCACAGGGGCAAGGGGGGGCGGTAGTCCGGTGCCTGTGAAGAAAAAGGGGGCCCATATATATCCCGATTATCTAAATTATAAATTCATATGTACTGAAATAGTAATTGTGGGGAAAAAACTGAATTTCCTCTATAATATAGGTATTACCTAATTGTCTATCACTAGATCAAGTTAGAGATATTTTTGTTGGGGTGATAAATACGATTTGATTAAAGTACAAAAACTACAGTTAACTGAAATGCAATTTTCGAGTACAACAGCGGTCAAAACTGGGTTAAAATGCTTAAAAGAGGGGGGCTCAGTAAAGGGGCTTAATGCGTAAAAAAGGGGATAGTAAGGGGGGCCCCAAACTTAATGCCCCGGGCCCCGTCTAAAAGTGGTCAGATTTGAACATACCGTACCGCCTTTCCTATTTACTTATTATTTTTGTTTCAACTCTTCTCAGTTTTCTTTTTTTCCGCCTCTTTCTTTATCCTCTCCTTTGTGTGTTTTGTATATCTCTCGTCCGTTCTAATTTTAAATGTTACGTGTTTGTGCGTATTGTAGAGTGCTGATAGTATACCAGGACCGAAAACGAAGGCGACGCAAGTTAAACGGTAGAGGCTTCAGGCAAATTGTGGCTTTTCAGATCGTATTTATGCGAGACGGAAAAAAATGCGAGAAATCTCGCGCGAGACAAGACTCTGTCTCGTCTCACGTCTCGTCCCGCAAAATATTTTCTTTCTCGTCTCGCGTCTCGTCTCGCAAAAAAATGGCTGTCTCGTCTCGCGTCTCGTCTCACGAGACAATGCGAGAACGCGAGACAATGCGAGAATTCTCGCGTCTCGCGTCCATCCCTATTTGTATAACTCTAAAACTTTAACCCGTAGAATTTTGAACTTTTCTATTTAGAGCTGTTGTAATATCTAACTGTTTTCAATATCTTTTCTGACAGCAATCGACTGGGAATTTGTTTACAGGGTGAGCCAAATGACTTTAAATACATTGAGGTGTATGGATGCATTCAATTCATTGAAAGTCTGTGGTCAATGACTACGTTGGCTATCCCCAAAATCTCGCAAACTATCTCAAGTTTGTCGGCTTTTGGTAAAATATCGCCAAATAAAGTGTCAGAAGGAAATCTTTCAAACTGAACTCAGCTTGGCGATATCGAAATATTTGGCTAGACATCGCTAAACCTTACTATAACTGATATTTTATCTCTTTCAAACAAATAAGTATAGATGAAGTGTGTCGAACATATTTTTAATTTAGTAGACGTGCAAGGAAGTCATGTGTTGTACACATCAGATTTTTTTAAATTCTGCATGTCATTAAAGATTTTCGGTTCTACGGGAATGTCTTTTTTTTTTTTAGTTGGTTTGAGCGATTTATGTTTATTTTCAGATCATCAAAATGGGGTGTCAAGTTCAGACACATGAACGTTTAATCTGAAAGAACCACTCGAACTGGAATGCTAACTTCAAAAATGGAGAAATGTTGACCTCAAAAACTTAATTTGCATTTTATGATAAATAATTTTTAATATACGAAACCAGAGTAGGAAATTCGACTTTTACTCGAATACTTTTATGAGAAGGTGTACAGCCGTGTACATCTCTTTTCACGAAACGTAAGAATGAAAAATGTGTAAGATTTCCCACACTATGTATTCTCTACCAATTTTTCAGTGTGGTTACGAAGTAATCCTAACAGCCAGAAGGTGAAAAATAGGCTTAAGTAATCCCCACTCAGCCCATACAAAATAAAATGCGCTGGAAATTTTCCAATTTCACTATTCATGTCTTGTGTGCCTCACAAGTAAGTTCTTATTTCAATAAAGCTTTTTGGGAATTATCCAAAAAGAATGAATGGAACTTTCATTTAACTGAATACATATCATCTACCCTTCCTAACTTTTCTTTAAACGAAGCGTACACAACTTTTCATTTGAATTCACGGCATAAGTGAGTCCAGCAGAAAAATAAAAAATGCAATACTATGATTTTTTTTTTTACTCCGGAAATAAGAAATTTTGTGTGGAAAACGTTTTCAGCGACTTCCAAAATATTTTGCTGATGTGATGCATGAAGTGTATAAAACTTTTTATTTTACGCTCTTTTTTTTCTACCATTACTGCATATTCTTAACCTTTTTTTTTTTATTTAAATGTTTTCATCAACGGTAAAAAATAATTTATGAAATATCGATATTGTCTTTTAGAAATGTTTTCATTCTTGAAAATTTTATTTAATTTAGAATGGTTTTATCTAATTTATTAGTTAATATATTTCAACTAATAACACAAAATTTATGCAATTTGTTTATTTATTTACTTTTTATGAGCAGCTCTAGAAGTCGCAGATAATATAAATCTGAACTTTTTGCAGATGTGCATAAATAACTAAAGAATTTTTTTTTAAACTATAGGGGATATTTACACTGTGGTAAGTTACACACTAAATATCAGGGAGACCAAAAAGTAATAGCGGCAGCATCATGCGTAGAACTTTTCCAAGGGGTGGATCTTTCTTCCTAACATCCAACATTTTTTAACCCTTTAACGCGCAGTGTTCCCACTCTGGGAACACCAAACTCTGACGTTTTGATTGTTGCCAGTCACGAAGAATAGATTTGATTTCTATAAAAATAGTTGCGGGTGACATAGCTCCACGATACTTTTTAGCACGTCATTTCCCGTAGAAAAATTGTCACGATTATTTTTAACAGCACTGATATCTGCTGAAAAATGGAAGAATGCGAGGACAGCCGGATAGATTGCCCAATGCTGAAAAAAGCGCAGCCGTTGCCATCACTCCACTTAACTACCAGAAAGATGGCGGGCGATCGAAACGTTCATCGCGTGCCACAGATCTAGAGACCCTTTTTTGACGACAGCTGGCTGTGCCGGCACAGCCAGCTCTGTGGATCTATATCTGTGGCACGCGATGAACGTTTCGATCGTCCGCCATCTTGCTGGTAGTTAAGTCGAGTGATGGCGACGTCTGCCCTTTTTTCAGCATTGGGAAAGGGTTGCGTCTCAAAGGGTTAATACTGAACCCAGGTTTAACATATTCGCTTCTACCGCTGCAAAAATGTGATGATGAACTTTGCCTTCTATTCCCAAAATTGCAAAAAACGATTGCGCCTGAGGGAATCCAAAGACCCATACTTTGAAGCAAAACTAAGCACTTATAGCAATCTTCGCCCTCTTGCCTTTGCTGAGACGGACGAGAACAAGTTAAACCTGGGTCCAATAAGGGAGAGCTAAAATCAGTACCACAGTAGCGCAAGCTCGTTTAAAATATGTTATAATAATGGTCAGAATGCATTACCGTGCAAAATTTAGGTGTCACTTACGTATGTATGTCCGGATAAAGCATGTACAATAATAGTTCAAAACTGGTTCCAGCGTTGTATTTTTCAAACGGGTGCAACGCGTTGCATAGGCGTAATGTAAAATGAAGTACAAACAAGACTTTCACCTTACATGCGTGTTGGTTTGAAAAAAGAGCTTCAAAGCACTCTTTTTCGAAAACGCATATATTGACCATATTCATTTGCATCTATTGAATTGAGAACTACGGAAGCCAATAACAGAAATATGTTAAGTACGTGTGTTCTTTGACATTGGTGCTAGATTAGAGAGCATTTGCCAAAATTCGAGACCATGGAGGTAGATTGCCAAAACGTTCTTTTCACATAGCCCGCAGCGTGATCTCAGTGAAATAAGGGATATCCGTAAAATTCTTGCCGTAACATAGAGCACTCACTAATACTTAAAAGTCAATTTCAGAACATTTTGAATATTGCCCACCGAGTAGGATCGACCTGAAAGAAAGGAGTAGGGCGGCCATCTTTCATGGAAAAAAAATATATATTATCCGTAAAATTCTTACTTTAACCCTTTGAGGCGCAACCCTTTCCCAATGCTGAAAAAAGGGCAGCCGTTGCCATCGCTCGACTTAACTACATGCAAGATGGCGGACGATCGAAACGTTCATCCCGTGCCACAGATCTAGAGACCCTTTTTTGACGAAAAAAAGGGTCTCTAGATCTGTGGCACGCGATGAACGTTTCGATCGTCCTCCATCTTGATGGTAGTTAATTCGAGCGATGGCAACGGCTGCCCTTTTTTCAGCATTGGGCAATCTATTCAGCTGTTCTCGCAT
Source organism: Cheiracanthium punctorium (assembly GCA_038373885.1). Lineage (NCBI taxonomy): Eukaryota > Metazoa > Arthropoda > Arachnida > Araneae > Cheiracanthiidae > Cheiracanthium > Cheiracanthium punctorium. The sequence goes on from JAWZYV010002440.1 coordinate 230,930, forward strand.
TCTTCCATTTTTCAGCAGATGTCAGTGCTGTTAAAAATAATATGACAATATTTTTACGGGAAATGACGTGCTAAAATGTAAAGTATTCTCGTGGAGCTATGTCACCCGCAACTATTTTTATAGAAATCCAATCTATTCTTCGTGACTGACAACAGTCAAAACCTCAGAGTTTGGTGTTCCCAGAGCGGGATCACTGCGCGTTAAAGGGTTAAAATGCAACAAAAATGAGACACAGCTTGTTTGTGATTAAAAGCTTGTTAAAAATTTATTTGTTTGACTTTTATGTAAGAAAACGAAATTACACTTTGAAAACCAGATATGCAGAAATACAGCAAAGGCCCATAGCAGTTGTTTTGGTGATTGTCGCATGCCGTACTACACATTGTATGTCGTCGGAATGAGTAATAGTTCTGTAAATTGTCGGACGAACTGGAGTAGCTTTTCTGTAGGTGTGATACCAGCAGGAACAAAAATCCTTTTTCCTTTAAGTCGGTTTTGCATTTTCCCTTTTCCATAAGAGCCTATAGTTCATTGAAGCCACTGTAACATCCCTAGCTTGTGCTTATTTATTTTAAAATAAGTAATTTCAGTTCTCTTATGTATTTAATGTTGATAGTTTATTTTTAAATAGGTGGCGGCAGTACTCAAATACGTGTATTTGTGATATGCATTGTGCAATCTTATCTCACTTTTTTTTTTGCAAATGTTCAAATAAAACTTTACAAATCTTTATTTATTTTACGAAGTTTAATAAAATCATCCTTTAGTGTTTAAAACATATATTTTAATGTGATTCCCTGCTTACAACTAAACACACATTCAGTCACAATAACCTTGAATGTTGGCTTTTCGTAGAAATTTAACTATTTTTTTATTATTTCGCGGTAAAAACAAAATGTCCAAAACCTTAACTTAAATACATATATTGCACATGCACTTTATTTTCATACAATTTTCTGGAATAAAAATAATAGGCACTTTTATGACCGTTTTCTTGAAAATAATACGACCGTTAAGGGGATAAAATTACAGACCTCTAATTTATTAATTTCGCATTCTAAACTATTGCGTCACGTAGCAAGCAAACAATTATCTTAATTTAATGGAGCACTCATGAAAACCTCGCATCCACAGTTCATAGCACTGCAAATAAAATAAATTTGAATATTTCTGTTTCTGTGAAAGTTTTTATCGGTATAGTAATCTACTAAATTCTCAAAAAGGTTATTTAACAAATCATAAGGATTATACGAACGTACAAGTGCATTTGCTTTATCCATAACTTTTTTATTCCTTTTACTTGGCGTTACATCATTTGCGTCTAAAATAAATATATCTGAATTTGCTATAACTCTACTACATTTTTTAGTAAGTAAAAAGTAAACATAGAGATAAAAATAGCTGAAATTGATCAAAAGACTTCCCATAAATAAATAAGCAAAATAAATTTTCTCTGCTTTCACAGATGGGACAATATTTTTATCTTTACACATCCAAAGGTGTTTTCAATTTCAAAGAGCACCGAATTAGAACGATCAATGATATGCGTAAGTAAACTCTACACAACGATATGAAAATATTTATCCTCACCTAATAATCTTTTTCTAAGGATTTAAATGTAATTTATGAAAATATTGATTTTATATCAGGCGGAAAAGGATTTGAATAGTTGACGCTTTATTCACTTATTCTTGAGATTTTGCTTTAAAGGAAATAAATGTTTCAGGAAAATATATAATGATATTTATGCAAAATGATCACTAATCCAGAAAATTTATTCCGGGAAAGATTTTGTACAAGAATTATTATAGAAAATAAGACTGATTTAAAGTATACTTTGATATTTTAGTTCTTTTAAAGTATGAAAAAATACATCTGAGGCAATGCTCTTTTATAATAAATTGTATCTTCTGCTTTTACTGGAACAAACATAATCTTATTTCAATAAGCGTTTAGTCGTGATATTATTTAACTGTGATTAAACCGTAATATGCAGGTTCTTTAAGGAACTAACAGTTAGGAAAATTTTGCCTTGTGTGTCTTCTTAAAAAGTGATATCATAATCTTGGCTTTCTCTTTATTTTATTTTTACCACACCACACAAACAAAATATCTACAAAATTTGCACATTAATAACTATTTCACAGATTTATCTCGCCTTTCTGTTTCTTACAGAGAAAATTTTTTTATATATTATTTTATGTAGCATGTAACAAAAATTCTATTCTATCTAATATCAAAACCACGGAAATTGGTTAATACATGTAAACACTCTGCCACTAGGATCATATGTTTTCGGTAAAACAAAATTTATCAAGTTGTGCCAAACAAACTACTTGCGCCAAAAAGGTCAGAAATTTTCCTAAAATCCTATGTGATGATTCAACTGATATTTAAAATAATATTAAGAAATAAAATTTTCTGGCATAATAAATTAGAAAAAGAAATAGAAGTAACAGTTATGAAAAATGATACTCCATGGTTTGTCGAAGAATTAAGCGCAGTTACATTAAAACATTATGAAAGTAAAAATGTGCATTAAAATTTTTTAATAGTATTTTATTGAAAAACAGATTTTGCTGACATTGTCATTTTATGCACACACACAGAAGCAAGGCTATCCTGACAGTCAGGGGCGTAGCCAAGGGGGGGGGGGTTAGGGGGTCATTACCCCCCCCCCCAATGAGGAATTTTTTGCCATACAAAATGTATATTCTTCACTACATTATCACACACACGTATACATATATATGAGTTGTAGTAGTTGTAACCCCACCCCATGAAAAATTTCTGGCTACGCCCCTGCTTTCTTTGACTGTGCATCGGAGGTTGAATAAAAAACAACCCTCGTACAAAATTTATATTTTAAATAACGAAAATACTATAATATCATTTGTTTCCGCTGTGTCATTCCCAGCTTAAACCAAGCGGGCTGTTCAATAGATGAGAATTGTATTTAAAATTTTTATCGAAAAATTCATTCACAAACAATTGTAGTTCAAATCATATTACTTTCGTGGCACTCTTAGTTTCAAAGCCTATCCACCGCGACAAGGTGGTGCCACATCGGATAGGGATCGGTTTTTAATTGTCCCGAGGCCAAAAACCGTATGAAAAGCAAGTCTATTTTCGGTTTTTAACTGTCCTGAGCCAAAAACCGCGTTAAAAGCAGATATTTTTTCGGTTTTTAATTGTCAGCCAAAAACCGTATAAAAAGCATTTTTTTTGGGACGCTTTAAATTTTAAAGCAACAAAAAATACGAGCCAAACGTTTCCTAACCTTTTTGCTCCTCGCCTGCTTTTCGTCGCTGAAAACCATTAACGGCGCTACGCTGAAAAAGCAGTCATCCCAAAACCTTTCCATCAGATCGGGTGGATACTGCGGAGAGGTTTCGGGTGCTGCCACAGACAGCGGAGCAGCCGTGGCGTACGAACAGAGCGAGGAGTTGGCGTCCGCAAATTCCTCGTCATCAGAATCCGGCTCACTCTGTGGGGCAGCGAGACCCGGATCTGATGCAACGGAAATACTTTCGCCACACCTCGCATATAAAAAAGCGGCCAAGAAGAAAGCCGAAAAGGCTACAGCACTGCCATCGAATATAATTTCTGATAGCAGCACCAAAACGAACGGTACAAAAAACATTTTGCACCAAAATAATCAAACCACTTCGTTCAAATGCTTAAAAAGTATGGTAAATACAGTTTCAAGCACCGAAATAAAGCAGTTATAGAAGAAATCCAAGCATCTATTCCAAGAGCTTAGATAGAAATGATTTTTGTGTTGCTGATTGTTGCAAATATTTCTCATTGACAACAATATACGTCCCCAATTTTAGCTTTGTAACTTGGCATTGTTTACAACAATGTATTAAAGTTCCAAATACTATTTTACTGGATTCATTGTTTGTAGAAATTTTTGCGTCATATTGCGATGCGTTGTTTCCGCGCAAAACTTTGTTTACACATGCTTTGGGGGGATACTTCTCTATCCACTGGTCATTTGTCTGCCCCAGAGATCAGAGTGATCTCACAAACTATAGTATCACAGAGTCCCGCATAAGTTTACGTTCTTTAGAGAATCAAATTAATAGTAGAGGGCGGTTATATTTAAATTTCCCCTACAAACAGCATTCTGCAACTGTAACCGCTACCCAATTTGGCATATGGAAGCATGAGATGCACTCAAGGGAATTTTTCAGGACGTTTAGCTAAAAAAAAAAAAAAAAAAAGTCTACTAGATGGCACTTTTCATGTTGAAATCAGCTCAAATATTACTCAAAGGAGTGAATGAATGCCCAAAGACTATTGAATAAATGTTAAAGTATTCGACTACGTTGACAAAGCTAATTTTGGCGAAAATTCACATTTTCATTTTACTGTCTCTAAGTACCATACACAGATATTCAAAATGGCCTTTATTTTAATTCTATATGTTTGTAGAAATCTAGTTATGGTCATTTAAATAGTAAGAGACAGTTGACAAAATTTGGTTGATTCCTAGATTACGGTGCTTCTTAGCCAACGAGGCGATAAAATGTTTAATGTGGTAACCTTGGAGACTTTTATTTGTTTTCTGAGACAAGACTGGAAAACGCGCCAAATTAGCAATTTTTGAAAATGCGCCAAGAAGCATCGTAAAGTAGGAACTAACCCAAAATTTTAAATATTTTTATTAACCACTTAACAGTTTCTTGTCATATTGTGTCCAAATATAAGCATATTTTTGATAAACAATTTTGCATTCTAATTGATTGCATAAATTCATATCAGCAATCATAACTTTTACAGATATTGAATTTAATTATTTATAAGTATTTATAAGTATTACAAAAAATGCACTATTTTTACTTTAAAGTTGGCTTTCCCCCGAAGAACTAACTGAACTGTAAGAACGCTTTACAGGAATGGAGGAAATGGATTATTAGAATCAATTCACAAAATTTCCGAACAGTTGTTAGATCCAAACTTTCCGCTTCCTCGTCGCTGGAAAATTCCGACAACAAACTTTCAGAACTTCCACATTCATTGAAAGAAATTTCCGATTCACCATCGGATTCGAAATCAGTCATATTCGGTTATGAGCTGCTCACTGTTGCTCATCATTATTTTATTTTATCACCAAATTGAAAAGAATTATTACTCGTGAAGCAAGACAGACTGAATGTGCGGGAACAAATTTTCCATTTTCCCGCGCAGTCAGAAAACAATAAACCTGTTCGGAAACAGCTCCTCACGTGTTTTTCTCTCAAATCTTTATAGGACTACTGGAGCAATCTGTTAGAAACATTACAAACTACGGAAAGTGAAAAAGTCGGGGAAATCAGCAGCTAAGCGTGAAAAATGAACTGACCGACCGGCACACGGGCAAATCAGGGAATTAACTTTCCTGCGACCCGACCGGCAGTCGGGTAAAACTGTTAAGTGGTTAAAAAACGAAATTTTTTCGCAGTTAACTGCACGAAAAACATGATTTCTCAAGAACTAATGAATTATAAATGATTTAACTTAGCATACATATTTCTTGGACCTGTGTGAAAGTAATAGAACACAGCTTTTGATGCAGATGTATTTTAATTTTTTTACAGCTTTTTTATTCCAGAAAATAGAGTGAATTTTGAAAAAATGCTTATTCACTGTACTAAACTAATCATACATCCGAAAGTTTTGTAAGTACGACTTAACCTGCGGTCTGTTCCATTACCAACAGTTAGATGAGTACACATGCAAAGCTGCAGTTGGTTATATTGAAAAGCATTTTTTGAAGATCGTTTTTCCCAACGATGACATTTTCATTAAATTTTTTAATAAATTACATTAAAAAAAAAATAAATATAAATATGAGTTCTTAATTTTTTCCTTTGAAACACACCCAAAAACATATTCAGAATATTACATATTAGTTATTTTAAGAAAATCGTCTCCGAACATAGTTGGATACCTTAAAATCAGGGGCGTAGCCAAGCGGGTGGGGGTCATAACCCCCCCCATGAGGAATTTTTTGCCATACAAAATGTATATTCTTCACTACATTATCACACTCACGCATACATATATATGAGTTGTAGTGGTCGTAACCCCCCCCCATGAAAAATTTCTGGCTACGCCTCTGCTAACAGTGATTTGATTGATACTGGCTGTTGGATTGATCACTGATGATAGTGACTTGATTGATACAGTAATTTGATTGATACTAAAACAGTTTAGTGCAGATATTATCACTAATATTTTCAAATGTTTAAAATAGGTCACTCTTAAAGCCATTCATTGCTCCCAACGTGTTTTTTATTTTCCGCTCTTAAGAAAACCTCCGGCATGCTTCACAGGTACTTAAACGTGGCTCCTTCAACGTCTTGAATCAGCTGAAAATGGCTTCCTTTCATAATCAGTTTGGCCCAGTGGGGAATAAAAACGTAGTAAGGAGACATGTCTGGCATGCACTCAGGCTGTGACAAGATTGTTATGTCGTAGGGAATAAATAACATTTCGACTAAGTGGAAAATTAACGGGTTTTTATTGTATTTAAAAGTTCTTTTTTGAAAAATGAAAATAATTAAAGAAAGTTCTATTTAGGTTAATTTTGCCCAGAGAAATTGAGTTTTTGGGGTATGTGAGGACATTATGGGGGGTTTTGTGTCAGTTGGATTTGTAATTTAGAGATCCATGTGCTTGTCATTAATTGCGCGCTAAATGACAGATACATATTTTTCTAAGTGAAATACCTGATATAGTTTCTTTCATAATGAGTTGCAAATATGTTGAAAACTACCTTAATGATTTTGATAATGAATTTTACATTTGTATATTTTTGTGTTTTTTTTGGTGGCTGCCATTTTTTTTGTGGCTGACAAAATTTTTTTGTATAACGATCTTCTAGTTCCCTTAATTAATATATTAACATTAATAAATTTTAACAATTCTAATTTTTTACTAATTTTCTTTTGATTTACAACAATCACTACTGGGTAGCCATTTTCTTTTGGAGTCAGTACGATCCCGGCAGATACATGCGTTCCCGCGTCTTTGACGTTGCCAGATTCAAGGAACAAGAATTTTTACGGCCGTTCACGATGTGTTTTACATCTTGCAAATAATTTATAAGGAGTTATTAAATTCAAGTGGAAGTGCAAAGAATATTCGTTTACTAAAATATACACATCGTTATTTACAAAGTAATTTTTAGAGGCCGTAATTACGAAGTCAATAAAGAGTGCTGACTTAAACATCAACTCAATGGCCAACATTTCGCTGCAGCAATCGAAGTCTGAGTACGAGAGTATGAGGATTGCTATAAATATCAGAGTCAGCGGTGGCGTCGGCCTTCTTCTTCGTCTTTTTCTTCTTGGTTTTGTCAGAGTGACTGGTTTTGACATCGGCTGGAGAAAATGGCGTCTATGGATGGTGACTTAGGAAGGAGACTCGGAAATGAGACCTGAGTGATGGTTGAAAGGAGGGCCCTCCATTAAATAACCCATGGATAAGTTTTTTTTTATGCATGGTTCCTTTAACTAATATTTATATTTTTTGTTGGTCAGCCACACCAATTTTTTTAGTGTGACATGTGGCTTTAAGCCGGAAATGTAAGCTAAATTTTTAAGGGTAATAAGAGGCATTAATATGTGATATTTTCTGGTAATATTGTTTAATTTGATTAATATGGAGTTTATAAAGATCAATCATAATAAAATTTTGTAGTTTTGTGACTAAATGAAGTAGATGTTTAAAGATTGGGCTCTAGAGTGCCTCATGTGAATTGTTTTGGTATGTTCAGCAATAAGTTTTATGTTGTAAGATAATTGTAATTTGGTAAAATTTGTCAAGCTAAATGTATGTTAGTGCATTATAATCTAGAAATTAGCAAAATATGGGAAAAGTTGGGCAAAAGTAAAAAGATTATAATAACCTAAGATCGCTGGTAAATACTTTGTTACGCGATAGCTAGTGCTTCAGGAGTTTAAATCTATTATAGTTGTTTAATGTTAATGTTTATAAATGAACTGTTCAATTTATTTCTAGAGTTTATTTCTTTTGTTTGTGTGCATTTTCTTTTTCACTCGAACTTTATAGGGTTTTGCAGAAATTTAGATATAACACCAACGGTTTTGTACAGCTTTTAAATCTATAAGATCACTAAGCCATTTTAAGTTTATTTTTGTTGCTTTATTGAATCTATTTATATTTTGGAAATTTAAGGAAATGGTTTATTTTACGGCACCTCCTTTTGAACGGCCAAAGAATTTTAAAAGTTAATTTACTTAAAATGAAGTCAAATTTTGAGATATTAAAATACAACACGGTTCGAATCCTGGTCACGGCAACATTGTTGGATTTAAAAAATATACTTGCTTGTGTTGTGTTGTTGACTTATTTTAATATCTCAAAATTTGACTTCATTTTAAGTAAATTAACTTTTAAAATTCTTTGGCCGTTCAAAAGGAGGTGCCGTAAAATAAACCATTTCCTTAAATATCCAAAATATAAATAGATTCAATAAAGCAACAAAAATAAACTTAAAATGGCTTAGTGATCTTATAGATTTAAAAGCTGTACAAAACCGTTGGTGTTATATCTAAATTTCTGCAAAACCCTATAAAGTTCGAGTGAAAAAGAAAATGCACACAAACAAAAGAAATAAACTCTAGAAATAAATTGAACAGTTCATTTATAAACATTAACATTAAACAACTATAATAGATTTAAACTCCTGAAGCCACTAGCTATCGCGTAACAAAGTATTTACCAGCGATCTTAGGTTATTATAATCTTTTTACTTTTGCCCAACTTTTCCCATATTTTGCTAATTTCTAGATTATAATGCACTAACATACATTTAGCTTGACAAATTTTACCAAATTACAATTATCTTACAACATAAAACTTATTGCTGAACATACCAAAACAATTCACATGAGGCACTCTAGAGCCCAATCTTTAAACATCTACTTCATTTAGTCACAAAACTACAAAATTTTATTATGATTGATCTTTATAAACTCCATATTAATCAAATTAAACAATATTACCAGAAAATATCACATATTAATGCCTCTTATTACCCTTAAAAATTTAGCTTACATTTCCGGCTTAAACCCACATGTCACACTAAAAAAATTGGTGTGGCTGACCAACAAAAAATAAAAATATTAGTTAAAGGAAGCATGCATAAAAAAAAACTTATCCATGGGTTATTTAATGGAGGGCCCTCCTTTCAACGATCACTCAGGTCTTATTTCCGAGTCTCCTTCCTAAGTCACCATCCATAGACGCCATTTTCTCCAGCCGATGTCAAAACCAGTCACTCTGACAAAACCAAGAAGAAAAAGACGAAGAAGAAGGCCGACGCCACCGCTGACTCTGATATTTATAGCAATCCTCATACTCTCGTACTCAGACTTCGATTGCTGCAGCGAAATGTTGGCCATTGAGTTGATGTTTAAGTCAGCACTCTTTATTGACTTCGTAATTACGGCCTCTAAAAATTACTTTGTAAATAACGATGTGTATATTTTAGTAAACGAATATTCTTTGCACTTCCACTTGAATTTAATAACTCCTTATAAATTATTTGCAAGATGTAAAACACATCGTGAACGGCCGTAAAAATTCTTGTTCCTTGAATCTGGCAACGTCAAAGACGCGGGAACGCATGTATCTGCCGGGATCGTACTGACTCCAAAAGAAAATGGCTACCCAGTAGTGATTGTTGTAAATCAAAAGAAAATTAGTAAAAAATTAGAATTGTTAAAATTTATTAATGTTAATATATTAATTAAGGGAACTAGAAGATCGTTATACAAAAAAATTTTGTCAGCCACAAAAAAAAATGTCAGCCACCAAAAAAAACACAAAAATATACAAATGTAAAATTCATTATCAAAATCATTAAGGTAGTTTTCAAAATATTTGCAACTCATTATGAAAGAAACTATATCAGGTATTTCACTTAGAAAAATATGTATCTGTCATTTAGCGCGCAATTAATGACAAGCACATGGATCTCTAAATTACAAATCCAACTGACACAAAACCCCCCATAATGTCCTCACATACCCCAAAAGCTTAATTTCTCTGGGCAAAATTAACCTAAATAGAACTTTCTTTAATTATTTTCATTTTTCAAAAAAGAACTTTTAAATACAATAAAAACCCGTTAATTTTCCACTTAGTCCAAATGTTATTTATTCCCTACGACATAACAAATACCTTCCCCTTACGGAAAAAAAGAAATTGTAAGACAATTTTTTTTTTTTGTGTACCTTTGCAAATGGCATAACACATCATAATCACAAAACAACATTATCGATACTGATCATATAAAATGTATCATTCTGAGACACCATACAAAAATCAACCGTTACTACAAAGTGTGTTGTTGATAATAGTTTTCTTTGGCCTCGACACATCATGAAAAAAAATATACATATATAAAACACTATATCACACCTTGACTAGCACTTCATTTATAATTTCAAAAACAATACATGACAAAGATACAACATCTCACTCGGTGAATTGTGAAGACTTTAGTGTAGATAAGTCCATTGTTCAGAAAGTCTTATGTTTGATGAAGATGGTAAAACAAAACGTCCATAATTGTCCCATTTCATTCTATATGTAACCATAAGTCCTTAGTCAAGCTTGTCATCACACTGGAGATTCACCAGAAAGTCCACACTTTCATCTGCAGCTGTCAGTGTAGTGTCTGATGTCCAATCTTCACTTAAATCACACCTTTTTTTTTTCTTTTTTTTGTTAAATATTGACCATACACAGTAAAACATTTTAACACATAAATAACGAAATATTACTTTACAAAACCTTGAGCATTACGTGGACGTAAATTATACCCCCCCTTTTGGTTGTGGAATAGAAATAACTTGTGTACTAGAGTCTGACAGACCATCGTTACCAACATTACTTTGCTCATTCTCTGTCGAGTGTTCAGAATTACTCTGATCAGAGCTGGACACAGTATCACTGTTTTGGCTATCTACTTGTGACCTGACCTCCTCTATTACAACCTGCGAGTCATTATTGGGATCTACTGTACTTGTGTGTTCATATCTCCTACGCCTACAACAAGGTAAAAATTGATAATTGAGGGGATCTATGTCTTGCTCTACATCCTCTAAAACAGGCTCATCATTCGCCTCTTCAGGTTTATTTAACTCAGGCATGGAAGGAAATACTATTCTTTCAGTGAGTTTAGTTAACCTGTCTACATGAACCAATTGTTGATGATTGGGATTGTTTACATGTACGACTATATAATTTACATTACTTGTTTTCTCCTTAACTCTATAAATCCCTTTGTTCACTACTGTGAATTTCTTAGATTGCCCAACTTTCAGCTGAGGTGTGTACAACAAGACTAGATCTCCTACAACTATTTTCTTGTCCTTACAGTGTTTCTCTCTATATTTCTCTTGGGTTTCAGCCGCCTTTATTAAATTATCTTTGACTATTTTAAATGTCTTTTGTAATCTGACCTCTATGTCCTCACTTAAATCTCGTGTGTCTGCATATGTCCTGAAGGTGGGTTTAACAATCAAATCCACTGGTAGAGTTAGATCTCTTCCATAAATCAAATGAGCAGAAGTGTCTTTTAATGCTGAGTGTATAGCTGTTCTATGTGCCAATAAGGCAAAATGTAAATGCTTATCCCAATCATGGCCCGTTTTATCTACTAAAAATTTTAACGAATTGATAATTGTGGCATTGACTTTCTCGACCACGCCATCCGAACTTGGGTGATAACTCGTTGTGAAATGTTTTCGAATTTTAAGTTTATCATAGACTTTAAGAATAGCTTCAGACAAAAAGGAACTACCTCTATCAGTTATGAGATGTTCAGGTATGCCATGTTGGCATATAAATTTTTCAAAGATAAAAGTTATTGTATGGGTTTGTAAGTCTGTTACAGGGTAAGCTTCTACCCAACGTGTAAAATAATCACTTATAACAATAACATGTCTGTGTCCTGCCTCAGTGATTGGAAGAGGTCCAACTGCATCCATTCCTATCTGTTGGAAAGGTCTACTGGTAACTTCTATTCTTTGTAATGGCGCCTTTTGGTTTTTCTTAAATCCCTTTCTTTCCTGACACGGTATGCAAGACTTTACATAGTTTAAAACATGTTTATATAGTCCCCACCAAAAATATTTGTCTTTTATTCGTAGTAAAGTTCTTTTGAAACCAGGGTGTGCAACCGTGGGAGAATCATGAGCTAAAGTTAAAATCTCTGAAATTAATGTCTTAGGTATAACCAACTTTTCTGGGTGACTCTGTCTATCATTAGAATTGTGTTTTAAGCAATAAAGTAAATTGTTTTTCTTAAAAAAGGTCATCTCATTAATTCTAAGTTCTACATTATATTCATTTAACTGATTTAGTATTTCAGCACATTTACTGTCATTTTCTTGTAATGTTTTAACCCTGTCTGTTGAAAGAGATTCAGTGTGGACTTGTTCGACAACATTGATGGCATTTACAGGTCTCGACAACACATCAGCAGGAACATTTTGCCTACCTGGTATATGTTTTATCTCATAATTATATCCTTGTAAACTTAACGCCCATCTTGTGACTCGACCACCATCTTTTAGTTTAAGTGCATATTCCAAAGATTTTTGATCACACCACAAAATGAATTTCTTACCCCCATACAAATAATTTCGAAAATGATTGATGCCCCACACCACAGCTAATGCCTCTCTTTCGTATACACTATATCTAGTTTCAGCATCATTTAGACGTCTACTGGCATATCCTACAGGGTGTAAACAACCATCCTCCCCTTTTTGGCTTAAAACTGCTCCTATTGCAACACCTGAAGCATCAGTGTTTAGAGTAAATTCCCTGTTCATGTTTGGAATAATTAAGCATGGATAAGATACTAATTTCTCCTTTAAGGTATCAAAAGCAATTTGTTCATTATCCCCCCAGTTAAATTTTACTGATCCCTTAGTTAATTGTGTTAAAGATAATTCTTTGGCCGTTCAAAAGGAGGTGCCGTAAAATAAACCATTTCCTTAAATTTCCAAAATATAAATAGATTCAATAAAGCAACAAAAATGAACTTAAAATGGCTTAGTGATCGTATAGATTTAAAAGCTGTACAAAACCGTTGGTGTTATATCTAAATTTCTGCAAAACACTATAAAGTTCGAGTGAAAAAGAAAATGCACACAAACAAAAGAAATAAACTCTAGAAATAAATTGAACAGTTCATTTATTAACATTAACATTAAACAACTATAATAGATTTAAACTCCTGAAGCACTAGCTATCGCGTAACAAAGTATTTACCAGCGATCTTAGGTTATTATAATCTTTTTACTTTTGCCCAACTTTTCACATATTTTGCTAATTTCTAGATTATAATGCACTAACATACATTTAGCTTGACAAATTTTACCAAATTACAATTATCTTACAAAATAAAACTTATTGCTGAACATACCAAAACAATTCACATGAGGCACTCTAGAGACCAATCTTTAAACATCTACTTCATTTAGTTACAAAACTACAAAATTTTATTATGATAGATCTTTATAAACTCCATATTAATCAAATTAAACAAGATTACCAGAAAATATCACATATTAATGCCTCTTATTACCCTTAAAAATTTAGCTTACATTTCCGGCTTAAACCCACATATCACACTAAAAAAAATTGGTGTGGCTGACCAACAAAAAATAAAAATATTAGTTAAAGGAAGCATGCATAAAAAAAAAAACTTATCCATGGGTTATTTAATGGAGGGCCCTCCTTTCAACCATCACTCAGGTCTCATTTCCTAAGTCACCATCCATAGACGCCATTTTCTCCAGCCGATGTCAAAACCAGTCACTCTGACAAAACCAAGAAGAAAAGGACGAAGAAGAAGGCCGACGCCACCTCTGACTCTGATATTTATAGCAATCCTCATACTCTCGTACTCAGACTTCGATTGCTGCAGCGAAATGTTGGCCATTGAGTTGATGTTTAAGTCAGCACTCTTTATTGACTTCGTAATTACGGCCTCTAAAAATTACTTTGTAAATAACGATGTGTATATTTTAGTAAACGAATATTCTTTGCACTTCCACTTGAATTTAATAACTCCTTATAAATTATTTGCAAGATGTAAAACACATCGTGAACGGCCGTAAAAATTCTTGTTCCTTGAATCTGGCAACGTCAAAGACGCGGGAACGCATGTATCTGCCGGGATCGTACTGACCCCAAAAGAAAATGGCTACCCAGTAGTGATTGTTGTAAATCAAAAGAAAATTAGTAAAAAATTAGAATTGTTAAAATTTATTAATGTTAATATATTAATTAAGGGAACTAGAAGATCGTTATACAAAAAAATTTTGTCAGCCACAAAAAAAATGGCAGCCACCAAAAAAAACACAAAAATATACAAATGTAAAATTCATTATCAAAATCATTAAGGTAGTTTTCAACATATTTGCAACTCATTATGAAAGAAACTATATCAGGTATTTCACTTAGAAAAATATGTATCTGTCATTTAGCGCGCAATTAATGACAAGCACATGGATCTCTAAATTACAAATCCAACTGACACAAAACCCCCCCATAATGTCCTCACATACCCCAAAAACTTAATTTCTCTGGGCAAAATTAACCTAAATAGAACTTTCTTTAATTATTTTCATTTTTCAAAAAAGAACTTTTAAATACAATAAAAACCCGTTAATTTTCCACTTAGTCCAAATGTTATTTATTCCCTACGACATAACAAGATTGGAATAGGTTTACGGCGCATAAACTTCCTGGTCACTTTTGGTCTCGACGCGTCGTAAAGGTCGAAGTTCCAGCTGTTGGCAATCTCCGAACACACATCAAATATATGCTAATGAAGTCGTTCGGGTACTTTGAAGTAATGGCCCACATTTTCGTTTATTTTGGTGGTAGATGTTCAACCCTCAGTCTCTCATCTTCAACATCTTTTCCCTCTTTGTGGACCTTATGTCACTTAAAAACTGTTACGAAAATCGCCAAGTGGGTGTATTTTAAATACAGTCCAATGAGCACCGTGAGCAAAAATAGCACTTTATTTCACGGCTCGCAGCTCAATAGCTCAAAATAATACAAGAAACATTAACATGCACTAATTAAAATCATAAATAAGCACAACAATAACGCTATTCATATCGCAGAATCAAAGTCTATCAGAAAGCAGAATCAAAGTCACCGTGCGCTTCAAAGTCTATCCCTCAACTGAACTCCCCGGAGAGAAATCCTAGCGTTTTTATAGAGATGATGACGTCACCAGAATTGCCGAGAAGTTTCTGGAACAATCTTCAAATCAATTGAAATACGGTCTCGAGACATGAATTTTCTAGCAGCCGCCATTTGTCGCCAAATCCGTCGCCAAGTCGCCAAGATGATCGCCAAGATTGTCGCCAAGACTGCAGGGTTACCATTATCGGAGGACCGCTATTATGCCTGCAAAACTAGTTTCACGGCGGCGCATGCAATACGGGAGCAAATTAAGTTATTATTTCGCAACAAAACTAATCATCTATTCAAACACTCATTAACAAATACTGCTTTTAACATTTCAAACGACTATTCCTAGATTTTCTGAGTTAGACGCAGAATTTAATTGGTACTGATGGAGCGTTCATATTTTTACGTCATGTCAATCGTATAAGAGATCACTAACTATATAATTTGCAAGCTCCACCTACATGTTGACAAATGGAATTGGTTGGAAAGTGAAATGAACAGCTAAGACACTCCTCACAGCTACAGATTTCCCCACTCGAAGAGCATGTGCGAAACATCAGAGATTGTTTCAATTACTTTTAGACCAAACTTTGTATAGGAACTAATTACTTAAAACACACAGTTTGAAGCATCGGAACGCACCAAATACATATTAAGCAAGCAATTTCAGGTTTTTTCCCCACGTGTATTTATTTGTTTATTTATTTATTGTAAAAAAATAAATCCTATAAAATAATAAACCAAATTTCTGCTTGAGCTTGCCAGCTTCTATGACGGTCGTTGTCACAGCCACGACTGATTTTAAGTGCAGCAGCTCCCATTAGCGTGAACGGTCCCACAGTAGTCGAGCCGAGAGGAAGTTGATTCTCCCAAGCACTGGCCAAGCTTCACTGGCCGTGTTTTAATGGGAACGGAGTTTAGCGCCCGGACCACTGCGGCACGGACAAAATATAGTTTCGTGTTACAATATTAATTATATATCACATACTTTAAAGACATTCTTTAAAAAATTATTTTGTGCTCACGTTATTCTAGAAATAAACAGTCATTAAAATATTTTTATGCACTATGATTTATTTGTACAGCTTTCATTGGTACGTTGCATACCTGCAAAAAGGTGATACAAAATGTTAAAAGTGCTCCTAAAACTACTTATATTAAAATTTCCATCAAAGTATACATCACTTAGCTGCTTTATACGTGCATTTCAAAAAGTTGACATGAAGTATTTTTACTTCTTATGAGCCCTCAGCTTAAAACACACGAAATTTCAACTATTTGAAATAAGCCATCTGCACACAAATTCCCATTTCAATAATAATTTCGAACATAACTTTATGATCGTTAACAGATAATCTACAAGCTGCATGATCCACTGTTTTATAATCGAGAGGCTTTTAATGGATTTTAAATGGTGCTGATTGCTCATTTATTAATATTAAAGTACAATTATACGAGCTGTTCATTATTTTAAAATCGCTACGCGTATGCTCTCACGTTGTAAATGTATAATCACGCAGTCCCGAAATAAAGATTTACCATTTTACATTTACATCTGCAAATATTAAAGCAATGAAGCGACATTTGTAAGATATGTTTCCTTTGATAAATTGGTTTGAAATATTAAAAGGTACAGATAATGCTTTAATCTAAATATATGGTTTTAACCCTTTGAGGCACAACCCTTTCCCAATGCTGAAAAAAGGGCAGCCATTGCCATCTCTCGACTTAACTACCAGCAAGATGGGGGACGATCGAAAAGTTCATCGCGTGCCACAGATCTAGAGACTCTTTTTTGCCGACAGCTGGCTGTGCCGCACAGCCAGCTGCGTCAAAAAAGCGTCTCTAGATCTGTGGCGCGCGATGAACGTTTCGATCGTCCGCCATCTTGCTGGTAGTTAAGTCGAGCGATAGCAACGGCTTCCCTTTTTTCAAAATTGGGCAATCTATCCAGCTGTTCTCGCATTCTTCCATTTTTCAGCAGATGTCAGTGCTGTTAAAAATAATCGTGACAATTTTTTACGGGAAATGGCGAGCTAAAAAGTAAAGGATTCTCGTGGACCTATGTCACCTGCAACTATTTTTATAGAAATCAAATCTATTCTTCGTGACTCGCAACAGTTCAAAACGTCAGTTTGGTGTTCCCAGAGCGGGAACACTGCTCGTTAAAGGGTTAAACGCTATATTTTTCGGGAGGAGGGGGGCTGTTTCAAAATGCAATTTTGAAGTCATAAAACTGTTAATTGTACCTTTACGTTAATTGTATCCTTTAAATATGCCTTTAATTAATAATAGTAGTAGTTTGGGTACATTGATACCAGCATTAATGGATAAAAAATATTTTAGAAGCAACATCTATGAAGTCAACAAGGAAAACACAATTCCAATGATAAGTTTTTCTACTATTTTAACAATTGTTAATATGAAGAAAAAATTAATAATCGCCATTTATACGGAAGAAAATATATGCTTTTTCATTAGTTACAAAATAATTTTTTTTTAAGTTGCATTTTTAATGTTTAGAAGAGTTTTAAAATGATGGTGCTTCTATTTAAAAAAAAAAAAAAAAACATTAAAATATTTAAAAAAAAATTTTCACCATTTTTACTTCCTTGTACGTAGTATAAGGAAGTAATGTGATACCGAAAAATTTTGGGGGCCAAATTTCGACAAAAAATCCGATTTTGACTACCTCTAAATTTAATTTTAAGAATTTTTTCGACGCATCTCATCGTAGGCTCGCATGCACGATCATATTAACGCGTCTGCAACTCATTTTGACCAGCGGCGAGTTTATTGTGGTCAGTTTTTCCATGCCGTCTGTACGTACGTACGTACGTATGTATGTAACTCGCATATCTCAAAAACTATGGGTCGTAGAATGTTGAGATTTGATATTTAGGATTGTTCTATGATCTAGTTGTGCACCTCCCCTTTTGGTCGCAATCGAATGGATAGTTTATCTACAGGACCGCCCAAAACATTCGAAATACATTACGCTCAATGGGCCGAAATTCATTAAACTCGCATATCTCAAATACCATTAGGCGTAGAATGTTGAAACTTTATATTTAGGATTGTTGTAACATCTAGTTATGCACCTCCCCTTTCGGTTCCATTCGACTGGATAGTTTATCTACAGAACCGCCTAAAAGATTCGAAATACATTACGCTCTATGGGCCGAAATTCATCAAAGCGTTTTTTAGAGGTATTTGGCTATTTCAAACGACTCAGAAGTGATATATGCTGTAAAGAGTTAGAAAATTAATTTCTCCATTAAAAAAAAGTGTCTTTATCATTTACAGTTCTGCTACAGGAACACTCAAAAGATTTCCAATACATTACGGTCAATGGCAATTTTAGGAGATTCATCCATTTCAAGCACAATACCGTCCTACCACATAAGTTAGGTAATGGTCCGACCACGGTCACGTGCCTCCTTCAAGAACTATGCCAAAAGTCGCCAAGCTTGGCGACTTTTTTGTGTACGTGTGTGCATATTTAACTCTCAAATCTCAAAAACTATTATGAAATTTCATGTATAAGATTGTTGTAACATCTAGTTGTGCATCTCGATTTTTGGTTAAAATCTACTGGAGAGTTTATTTACAGGACCACCGAAAAGAATTTCAGTACTTTAATGTCTATGGACATCTTCAATATAATACAATTGTAGACAGTCATTGCTTGGTACATGCCCAAAATCTCGCCGTCTATCCTCGACCTTGGCGAGTTTTGCCGAAATGTCGCCAAATTTGGCGATAGTCAGTCATTTGGTCCATGCCCAAAGTATCGCCATTTGTCATCGTTCTTGGCGAGTTTTGGCGAAATATCACCAAATTTGGCGATAATCTGTCATTGTTGGTCCATGCTTAATATCTTGCCAAATGTCGTCGACATTGACGAGTTTCGCCGAAATATCGCCAAATTTGGCGCCAAAAATTATTTCGTATTTTGTATAACTCTAAAACTTTAACCCGTAGAATTTTGAACTTTTGTATTTAGAACTATATTATAATATCTAACGGTTTTCAATATCTTTTTTGACAGCAATCGACTGGGAATTTATTTACAGGGTGAGCCAAATGACTTTAAATACATTAAGGTGTATGGATGCATTCAATTCATTGAAAGTCTGGGGTCAATGACTACTTTGGCTATCCCCAAAATCTCGCAAACTATTTCAAGTTTGTCAGCTTTTGGTGAAATATCGCCAAATAAAGTGTCAGAAAGAAATCTTTCAAATTGAACTCAGCTTGGCGATATCGAAATGTTTGGCTAGAAATCGCTAGCCTTACTATCTTACTATTATTGATATTTTATATCTTTCAAACAAATAAGTTTAGAGGAAGTGCGTAAAAAACATTTTTGATTTAATAGACGTGCAAGGAAGTCATGTGTTGGACACATCAGATTTTTTATTATATTTACACTATTTGACTTAAAAAAAACATCATTTCAACAGAAAAATAATTTGTCACTCAGAAATTTCTCATAGTAGGCATTAGGGGGTTAAATATTCACGAATGCAAATTTTGAATACTTCTTTTTACGTTGTTACTGTAGTTTTGGGCTAGCACGCAAAAAGATTTAGTGGTCATTTAATTTTTGATCGGCTCTCATCCCATTACTAGGTCAATTAAATCATATTCTTTAAAAGTAGTTTAGAAACAAAGCGAATTCAACTATGTAATACTTTTTTATAGGTAGAAACTTTGGTTACATAAAAGAACTTTAATTAAAGATTTTAACTTCATTTTAAGCAGTTGGAGTTTTGTGAGCTGTCTTTTTATTAAAGCCAAAAACAATTAAACGTTCATTATGTAAGAAAAATGGCTTTGCGATTGCTTATTTTTTGCTGCAAATGGATATTGAACGACTGGAAACTTTATTTTCTTTGGTGATTTTGAGAGGAGAGACTTGAGAAAGAGAGTTATCGAGGTCTATGGCTCTTTGGCCTTAATCTCAGTTGTTCCTAAGCATTGGGAAAGGGTTGCGCCTCAAAGGGTTAATGAATTTCAATCTATAGTTAAAACTGACTGACAGATCTACGAAAATCAGTTACTGTGAGCATTTTT
The DNA here is from genome assembly GCA_038373885.1 of Cheiracanthium punctorium. Taxonomy (NCBI): domain Eukaryota; kingdom Metazoa; phylum Arthropoda; class Arachnida; order Araneae; family Cheiracanthiidae; genus Cheiracanthium; species Cheiracanthium punctorium. Next base: position 251,255 of record JAWZYV010002440.1, read on the forward strand.
GATTTTTTAAAATTTCCTGACTTAGACAAACAAACAACTAAGCAAAAACGACGGATGGAATCGATAATCGAACTGTTACGCAAATACTGAAAGTCTTCAAATATTACTGCGGTAGAAAACTTTTTGCAACTATCTGTTAGAGAACGTAAGCATAATTCTCAGTTTAGAAGCATTAGGTGTGCTTAATTTTACCTAGTTACGAGTGTATGCATAAAATAATCTTCAGTAAATACAGAAGCGTCATTAAATATTACCATGGCAGAAAGCTATTAAAACTAATCATGAAAAGCCTCAAATGACCAGTGCTAAACAAATTTAAAATTCAAACAAAGGAATTTAATTTTCATTTTTAAAAAAGAATTAAATGCTGTATTTCTGTTCTAAATTGGACAAGTGAAATTCACGATTTAATTTAATTAAAAAAACAACAAAAGCAAAAAATAAAATACCTGCATAAAACGATCTAGATAATTTTCTACATTTTATTACTCACAATTTTTATTTCAATGAAATTTACAAAATGTGATATTCACTACTATAATTACATCTCTGTATAAGATGCTCTGTTCTGGAGGAACTTATAGCTGTATTCGATTCCTGTCTGCTTGTATGATATAATAAACTAATGGGTATTTTTTTACCAACGAAACAATCTCATTTATTTTAGCACTAAAAGAAATGAAAAGCCTTTTTTTTTTCCCAAGAGAATCTATTTTTGTTATTGGAAGAAAGAGATACTCTTAATTTTTATGCTCTCAGTGAAGAACGGAGCAAGAAGATTTAATATAAAGCTACTTTAGTTTAATCTCATTTTATTTGAAACTAATATTTGAAAGATATATTAAGATTTACTTTTTGTTTTAATTTTTCGGCTACTGTCAACAACGTAAATGTAATGCCAATCGCATTGGAATTATTTTACGATATTTCTGTTGTATAGCTGCAGATAGATATTTTCCCATACGTTTATTTAAATTGATTTGAAATATATTTGTTTTAAAAATTCGAAAATTAATTTACAGATACTCTTATAATTGTGTATACACTTTTCAAAAATTTTATGTTCTAGCGGAGCATAATTATTAATTTTTTTTTTCAATTGGATTTGCAAATATATATAAGAAAACTAAAAATATAATTATAAAACAAAAAAATTTTTAATAAATATTGTTCGTACTTTTTAAAATAATGGCTGGGTTATATCTAGACTTTTATGTTAGAAGAGCAAAATTATCTTGAATTCATACTCCTCTTTTCAGCTTCAAATAGTGATTGAATTTTATTAATGGATTGTTATAAAATATATATTTGTCTCATAGCTTAACATTATCATCTATGTTAGACAAGTTTATAAAACTTGTGAATAAAAGACGTATTGACTAATAAACTATTTTTGCATCTGCTAGATTTACATGGAGGCGAGTTTATGTGCAAAGAGTCGAAAGAACTTGGGGTTTTTCTGGCCCTTTTTTTTAGGATTAATTCATATATTTTCCCTCTACCGTAATGTCCCACGTGAAAATTGGAGAAACAAGTACTAAACAAACATAGAAATTTTGCAGGAGAATACATTCATTATTCACAAAATCAAAGTCGGAAAACTACCTGCTGCTTGTACACGGAATTAAACGCAAAAATATATAATTAAAAGCGATGATTCTTATGCTCAATTTTTGAGTCACTATTGGAGCTTTCTTTAAAATTACGAATGAAAGGAAAGTTCATAAGCCAAATATAATGTAGAATCTAGATGTATGGAAAAAATATACATCCAATATAACTGAACAAAAATCAGAAAATTCACTAATGATAATTGATTTCTGTATTTAATAGACCGTAGGTGGTAAGTATCCTTGTTACGGCTTTATAAAGGGTTAAAGAAGTATTTGACTGTTAAACAAATTTCGAATATTGATTTATAAAACGAAAGCTTGATCTGCATAAAGATAGATCATTCAACAAAGTAAAGCATACATAACCGTTCATCACCGTCATGCTTAAAATACAAATACTGTGAATATGCTTTACAATTCGAAGAAATTCTACTTTAATTAGACGACCATCTAAATGCATATAACGGAAACTGAGTTTTGCATTATAGTCTTAGTAATAATATTATGTGTTTGACTTAATAGGTAATCTCATACATACTGAGGCGCTGTGCCTGTGGATATGATTTTACGAAAACAATTTAGTTAGAAAACACTTTGTCCACTAACGTTTGTGCGCGGATTATCCAGTTTGTGGATTATACATGCTCATTCCGGATTCACAAAAAAAAAAATTAAAAAGGAACATTTTCACGCTTATCATGCATGCAAAATCGATATTGATCTGAATTGGAATCTTGTCCGGTATAGCTAATAGTATTCAAGTCAAGTCATTTAGGAGTACCTGCGGTAAAACAGTTCCCGCATAGTGGTAACCCTACCTCTTACCTTCATGGAACATGGAAAGATCGAATATTCAAGAAGAAAATGATAACAGATGATGCATTCTTGAACATGCAAAAGAATTCGAAGGTTTCGAAAATCTGGATGAAGAAAATTTAGAAGATTGGTTTCAAAGTGATGCGTGCAAGCCTGGCTTCCAGTATTTGACAGATGAAGACATCATTACTAACTGTTGTTAAATCTAATGGTGATTATAGTATCTACTAGTGTAGAAGATGTACTAAATAAGGGAAATACAATTTCTCGTTCTGCTGTTCTACAGTCTGTGGAAACTTTGTTAGATTATATGGGAGAAAGAGGATTTTATTATGGTGACATGACTGCGGTTCGTAAAATATGTATAGATATACCCCCGACAGCACAGCAAATTTGCATCAAACTTGCAGTAAGCTTGATTTCTCAAGTCAATAAACTTGAATTAAGCTTGAAAATTTCAAGCGTGTAAGCTTAATGCAAGCTTGAATCAAGCGTTCAAGTTTACACTTGCCCAACTTGCATTAAGCTCGACAAAGCAAGCTTGAATCAAGCTTGACAAAGCCAGCTTAATTCAAACTTTCTACACTCTAAAAAATTTTCCTAAATACACAGGGCGCCGGACGGCGAACTCGCCTCATATATTTTATTTCTCCACGCATTTTCCCCTCTACGCTGAAACCTCAAGTTACTTTAATCTGTTTCCGTCTAGCGTAAGCGACTGGGATCGATCTCGGGACCTAAGGTGTGGGAAGCCAGCATCCTAACCACCATGCCAATCTGACTCGAGGTTATATGACTAAAGTTTGAAGTTACTGTTATTTTTGTCACGCCGTATTTTGGCGAGATTGATCAGCATTGCCCGATGCCGATCTGCATCTTTTATTTTTCCATGGGATAAATCACTTGACAGTTCAAATGACTTAAATTCGGCGGGAAAATATTTGCTGACTCATTTTTTTTTTTTTTTGTAATCTCCAAAGGTTGCTGCAAGCTTAAAATTATGTCAAGCTTGATTTAAGCTTATGTGGTGTCTGGGACGACAAGATGTGCACAAACAGAAGAAAAGATGAATTAAAGATTTTTTTTAAGCTGTAAATGTTAAAAGGAAAATTCCTAGCTTGATGCTCCAGAGTATGCAAATATAAGTAATTTTTATATGTTACTACTGATGTTGATTTTTTTTCTTTAATAAAAAGAAGTTTTCGGATTATCCGTGTTTTTTCTATTATCCGTGCGATCCCTCCCGGTGATTAGTCCGAATAATCGGGAGTGCACTGTACTTTGTTAAAAATGCGCTGTGTAAGTATAGTAAAAGCGGCGGGGGCCTACGCCTGCGAGAGTTTGCACACTTGTTGCTGACGCGCTGCTGTGAGCGACGGGGTCTTAATTTTGAACATCAAAATAGAAGAACAACTGGGTAACTGTTAACAGTGGAAACACTCATCCATTATCCGGTTTAACTATCAGCAACAGGGCGATCAAATGACTGACCAATCCCGCGCCGCAGGACGAAAGGCCTTCTTTGACGCAGCTATCTGAGAGGCACGCGAATGGCGATTTCTTCCACCGCCCTGGGGCTGGAAATGAAATCGATCGACGGCAACGACTGCAATTTTTTTAGCTTTGTGCAGTCTTACCAGTTGTTCTTCTAACAAAACTATTAAAGTGGCTGTGTGTTACATGAGGTTGGCAGTTTCAGCATATACATTCTTATATCAAAAATTGCTGCAGAAACGACGGAAAGTCGTAGCAAACGATGGATATTGGCGACAGTTAGAATACGGAAGGACAATTAGCAAAATTGCAAACATAAACACAGCAAAACTTTGTTATAAAATGCTAAAAATAAGAAAATAACATTTCGAGAAAAGCAAATATAAAAAAAGTCATTTTCATTCCATAAATATAAATATGCATACCGTAAAATACGACGAAAGCGTCCCACTTCTGCTTTTCTCGTGCATTGCTCTTAAAATACCGATAAATGCCCCCCCCTTAAGGTGCATTTATATTGACTGGAAACTTGCAGTGGCTAAGCGTACGGTCGTGGGTTTCACTCCCACTCATACCCTCTTTGTAAAAATTGCCCTTCTCTGTGTTAGTTAAAACTTTCATTGTGATGCAACAGATGACACCAATGAAATCACGCCATATGCCAGCGAAGTGTGACGTCAGAACTATCCTCTCTGCTTTGCTTCGCTGAGTGACGTCATCGCGGGGTCTTTGCGGTAGGGAACGGTCAGTATGAATCCAGATTCACTTAAGGCCCGTTTACATGTGAAAATGGAAAATCCCGGGTTAAAGCGGAGTACAGGGGAAAACTCGCAATGCATCATGGGAAAGTGGGGTTGACTCTTCCTTAACCCTCCTTTCGACCAGGAATCTTTCTACCCCGCATTAGGGGAAGCGGTGTAGAAAGCAGTGTAAGTCCCGGGATTTACTCCGCATTTTTGCACATGTAAACGGGCCCTTAATGATAGAGGAGGCGCTTGAACGGTATATTTTTCCGATTTTTACCGTTCATCCGCCCCATACCGGATATCCGGTCCCATAGATCGATTTCACTTGAAGATTGGGGGGCGCTTTTCCGGTATTTTACGGTATATAGCAACTGTAACAAAAATAATAATAATAATACAATTATAACAAACAGAAACCTGATTTTAGTATAATGAATAATAATTTGGCCAAACTTGTGCGAAATAACACTATGCCATATCATTATCAGTTTTTATGAAGAACTGTATACATATATATATATATATATATATATATATATTACATTATGGCCATTTAAATAAGTGAAAAATCCGTTTTAAAGCATTTAACGGTATGTGTAAAACTATGTTCTGAAGTCATATATAATACCTTAAACAGTTTTAAAACGTACATACATAATTCTCATATGCATAAAATGAAACCGGATAAGTTTAAAATTATAATACTAATACTGGCAGCGAAAAATATGCAGGAATATTTATGAAAGTCTTTTGGGAAGATATCTAAAATACTTAAGTACATATCTCGAATAATGTTCACCATCAATTTTTATGAAAACATATATATTTTTACGTATTCTGTTTCAGAATGAGCTGAAATAAACGCCCTTCTGAAAACTTCCCTCACTTCTAAGAGGAATAGATACATATTTTATCTTCAGTGTACATTTTCTTCCCCTTTTAAGACGAACATGTCCAGAATTCGTAAATATTTCCAGGAAAGGGGAAGAGAGAATGTGAAATTTTAAATGTATAAATCATCCTGCTAGCTGCGTTGTCCTATCGAATTCTTTTTGACATAAGAGAGCGCAATAACTTGCCTTGAAATATTTTCCTTCGGAGATCAGAGTTACTTCCGAACATATTTACGTTTGGAAACCTTGAAAAGAAATCGCTGGCCTGAAGTCGTAAAGTACTTGTGCCAAGAGCGGGATGCATGTTTCGTAGTTTTGCTCGGAGATCAGAAAAGAATGGTAAAAAGCTGTATTTTAACTTTTATCGGTATTAAAATGATACGTGTGCCATTGGCAAAAATATGTACGTTTGCTCTGAAAATAAGTTCGGACTTTGAAAGAATATCTAAATGTTTCCTTTTTTAACGTATAATTCAAGCAACTTGTTTAACGAACTCCTGTCAAAGAATATTAATTATTAAGAATATGTTTATGACTGTTAGACCACAGACGAACAGACAGACAAATAGAAGTCATTAATACTTTTCAACATTGTCAGAAAGTGTTTAAGAAATTACATTTTAATAAAAATAAGCTTTAAATTTCATTTAATAAAAAAAGAATAGCAACTGTAACCGAAATAAATTTAATGAAAATAATTTTAACAGATAGAAACATAGTTATAGCACAAAGACGCTAAGTTGGCCAAAACTGTATAAAATAGCTTTAAGCCATATCATTATCAAATTTTATGGAGAACCCTTTTTTTTACATAATGGCTATTTCAAAATGTGTGCATGAAAAAGCTGTTTAAAAAAGTTTCATATAAAAGGTTCATCAAAACTACTTCTGCAAGTCATATAATTATATAATACTTTAAAAAGTTCTTGATTCTCATATGCATAAAATAAAAGTACTAACTTCAGCCAGATAGCAAAAATTATAATACGAATACTGGCAGTGAGAAATATGCAGAAATATTTATAAGAGTCTCTTAAGATGACATATAAAAAACTTAAGTTCACATCTAAAATAGTGTTCACCATAAATTTTTTTAAAAGCTTTTTAAACATGATATTTGAGCTCAAATAAAGCCTATTCTGACAAACTTCCCTCACTTCTATAAGGAAAAGATACATATTTTACTCGCAGTGTACATTTCTTACCACTTCTAAGAAGAGCATAGCTAGAATTCGTAAACATTTCAAGGAAAGGGTAGGTAGGGAGAGAACTTGAAATTTTAAATGTATAAATCATGCTTCTAGCTCCGTTGTCCTATCGAACTCTTTTTGACATAAGAGAGCGCAATAACCTGCTTTGAAATATTTTCCTTCTGAGATCAGAGTTACTTACGAACATATTTTAGAATGTTTCAAATCCTTGAAAGAAACTGCTGGTCTAAATTTGTAAAGTAGTTACGTCAGAGTGGGATGCACGTTTCGTAGTTTCTTTCGAAGATCAGAAAAGAATGGTAAAAGGCCGTATTTTAACTTTCATCTGTAATAAAATGATAAGTGTGCCATTTGCAAAAATATTTACGTTTGCTCTGAAAAAAAGTGGAGGCACTGAAAAGAATATCTAAATGTATGTTTCTCTTTTCTTTTCTTTTTTCTTTTGTTTTACTTTCTTAAATGGATAGCAAGCAACGTGTTAATGTACTTCTATCAAATGTTTAATATTCACAAATTAAGAAGAAACCAGAGAAAATGATTCAGCTTATAAATAAAAGTTTCGAATTGAGAAATCTTGTAAGTTATGTTTTTACCGATAGTAAAAATGAAAAAAGTATATATTCATTTAGTGAAAAAGAATTATGGCAGTCAATTTAGCTACTCTGTAAAATTAATACTTTATGTTCTTTCCTGTAAATGTAATCTACATTGGGTGAGTCTTTTTGACTCACCCCAATGAAATTGATATTCTAATTGTGCGGAAAGGGTGCTGTCACCCACAGCATCATAATTATTGTTATGTATCATTTCACTAAAAATTCATGTGCGTTTACGTGACAAAAAAAAACTGTTTCCAACACCAAAAGTAATTTCTCAAGCTTTCGATGCATGTTTTCAGTATTATTTATTGTAGCTAACAAAATTTTTAATGTTTTGTAGACCTACGAACATAACTTTTATAAATTAATAATTTAGAGCTTCCTAGTAGCAGCATATTTTTAGGAATAATTTATTTAATTCGTATGTTGTCTAAAGAAAGGGATGGGACACTTATGGAGGAAAAGTGATGAGCAAAAAATGAAATTTTATCTTCCCACACGAAACTGACTGTTCCATCGTTGATAAAGAACATATTGCCGCAAAACTGCATTTGCTAAAGGCAGTTGGCGGAGTTACTCGTGCACAGGCATATTTTTTTACTTTATTTGGACAATACGTTAAATAAATGCATGTTATATATGCAATAAAGCTTGGAGAATAAATTATAAATTATACATTGTCATTTTTTCCGAATATTTATGAAACTACATAAATTTCAACATTTAACCCCTTTAACGCGCAGTGTTCCCGCTCTGGGAACACCAAACACTGACGTTTTGACTGTTGCCAGCCACGAAGAATAGATTTGATTTCTATAAAAATAGTTGCGGGTGACATAGCTCCACGAGAATCCTTTACTTTTTAGCACGTCATTTCCCGTAAAAAAATGGTCACGATTATTTTTAACAGCACTGACATCTGCTGAAAAATGAAAGAACAGCTGGATAGATTGTCCAATGTTGAAAAAAGGGCAGTCTATCCAGCTGAAAAAAACGTCGCTTAAGTCAGCGACCAACCGCTTTCACATATGTATTTGTATCATAATGTTCCGACGATTGAAATTGCAGATCTTGAACTAAAAAGAAATAGCAAAAGGTGAAAAATACATTTTGTAGTTTAGAAAATAGCGTAAAAATATATTTCAATTGCTATCGATATTCTAACAATATAACAGCATCATTTCTCACTAGGAATTTGTAGGTGAATTCATAGAAGTTTTATGGGAGAGTCTTTTAGATAGATCCAAAAGATATGTTTTATTTCATTAAATAAATTCATGCAATTTTATATTACTTTTCTTTAATATTAATTTACTAACAAATATGATATTTTCTAAAAAATAAAACCGATTAAAAAATGCTTAAAACTTATTCAATAATTTATACTCCCATTGAATAGCAGTAAATTTTGGCAAATTATCACATATAATATATATTTCTAAGCAGGATTCAGTTTTGGGGACTTATTTTTGGCGGCCATACTTAGCGATAAATCATCAAAAGTGGGTGACCTTGGTGACTTTTGACATACCGCCCAGCCACTCTCGGCAGCCTTATAGGTCATGACTTAAAAAGATGTTTTTTACTGATTTTCTTAATGATTGTAACACCAGAACGCAACCAAATTAATATCTGGTATTTCAATATATTTAAATACCAGATAGCTTGGTGTCCCATATAAGGGACACCAAGAAACAACATGCATTGGTATTTTTTACTGGTCTCGGTAAATTAATAGAGCTTTTTTAACAGACTAAACATGCCTTCTTTTTCTCTTTTTATTTATTTATTTTGTTTTAACTTGAGTTGTATAAACCATAATTCTATGTGCCTCTGCCAATCTCTATATAAATTACAACTGAGAGATTAAAAATCTTCATATGTAGATAATGGAATGTCTCTTATTAGCTCATTTAGCCTTCATAGAATTTAAAACGCATAATTACCCATTTTATGCAAGTTAATTTAAAATATCCTGACATAGAATGTGAAACAGAAATTAAATTCATGGAAAACTCAATTAAAGACTAATTGAAAGATGGTTTATCAATTCTCCAGAGGATAAAAATGTAAATTAAAACAATTCATATAAAATATTGTTTAAATAAAGAAATTATATGTAATAGACATTTAAATTAAGTGGATGTTGCTTTCTTAAATGGAAGATACTACAAAATTATTATAAATGAACACCAAAGCTTATGAAAATTAGTATTTTTAAGCATATTAAATTTAGCAAAACAAATCAAAATGCACATTAAAATATGTGATCTACATCACACTCGTTACCTTAAAATATCTAGAATTGTCTTTTGTATAAAAATGATAAAATGTTCACAATATGGAACACTAGAAAACAACGAGTTCGTGTGCTCTATTTTTCAAAAATTTGCAATGACTCCTAGAATTTAATGCAACCTAAAAATAATAAACAAATGTAAATCAAAAAATAATACTTTACGAATATGTTCATTGTATACGCGTTAACCCTTTGAAGCGCAAGCATTTTCACATCAACTTTGAAAAACAACTGGATAGGTTGTCCCAACGCTGAAAAAGTGTAACCTTTGCCATTTATCCATTTAACTACCAATAACATGACAGTCGATGTACTGACAGTGCTGATAGGCTATTCGATCGGCCGCCATATTGTTGGTAGTTAAATGGATCGATGGAAAGGGCTGCACTTTTTCAGCGTTGGGACCATTTAACCATACTTTTTTTTAGAGTAGCAGTGAAAGCGCTGAAATTAGGTGGTTTCACGGCGCAACCACCGCACCTCAGAGGTTTAATAAAGACTACTTTGGCAAACTTCTATCTCTTCTAAAAACACGAGATACATATTTTATTTACTGAGTTACATTTGGAGTCCCTTTAGAGAAGACACGTCTCTTAGAAATATGCTGGAGAAAGTAAGAGAATGCAAAATTTTAAATGTATAAATCATCCTTCCAGGTTGGCTGTCCTAGCAGGCTATCGAACTGGCCGTGACGCAAGAAAGTGGCATAATAACTCGCTTTGAAATATTTTCCTTTTGAGGTCGGAATATTTCCAAATGGTATAATTTAGTATGCCTCGAAACTTTAAAGAAATTGCTTTGCTGGAGGCGTAATTTAGTGGAGAATGGAAGAATATTTTTTTTATTCAGATGTAGAACAGTCGGAAAATATATTGATTTTACCTGAATCATGAGGATTTGTTGAACGTTTTAAATAATTATAGTGGTTTATCAAAATAAAAGATTTATGAGAAAATACCAATATATTTTATAATTTGTTTATTAAATTTAGTTTTTAAATACAGTTCACTAACCTCATTAATCGCCGGGAAGGATCATTCGGATAACAGAAAAACACGGAAAATCCGAAAACTTCTTTTTATTAAGGAAAAAATCAACATCAGTACAGAAATATAAATTAACTTATATTTGCATGCTATATATCATCAAATTAAAACATTTCCTATCAACATTTACTGCTCAAACAAATCTCTAAAGAGTCTTTGCTTCTGTTTGTTCACTTCTTGTCGTACATCGACACATATTTTACGAACCTCAGTAATGTAACCGTAATCCTCTTTGTCCCTTATAATCTGCAAAAGTTTACACAGACTGTAGAGCAGCAGAATGAGAAATTGTATCTCCTTTATTTAGTACATTTTCTGCATCAGTTGTATCATCACTATTAGATTTAACAACACAGTCAGTAATGATGTCATCTGTCAAATACTGAAAGCCAGGCTTACATGTATGCATATTTTTGAAAACTTTAAGATTTTCGAAACCTTCGAGTTCTTATGCATGTTCAAGAGGTAGGGTTACCACTCTGCGGGAAATGTTTTTTTTTTTTTTTTACTGCAGGTACTCATAAATGACTCGCTTTGACTTTAGATGAATGCTATTCACTAAACCGGAGAAGATTCTAATTGAGATCAACATCGATTTTATATGCATGATATGCGTGAAAATGTTTCTCTTTAAATTTTTGGTTAGTTCGGAATGGGCACGGATAATCCGCGCACGGATAATCGAGAGTATATTGTACATAATTTGGATTCTTTTTGAACTAGGTAGTATTCAAGTTGCTCAAGAAGCAGGGGGAACTTGTCATAATATCACCACTGACTACTGCCACTACTTGAACATAATTTCGCTATTTTCATGTGTTCAAAGGAAAATTTTAAAACAGTCCTTAATTTTTTTATTTATTTATCAATTTTGAGGTAGGAGATAGCTCAAAATTCTGTAAGATTGTTACCTCGAAGAAGATAAACTTTTTAATTTTTAAACTCTGCTGTATAATACATTAAAGTTTTTTTCATAGAAATAAGTCCTTGAAATTTCCCTATTTGTACAGATTCTTGCGACAGATGTTTGCTTCATTTTGTGCGTCCCTCGGTATGTATCACATATTCATTACAATTATTTTCACGAGGTTCTAATGGTGGCTGAATTCCAGAGAGCTTTCCTGAATGTTATAGAGAACCGTTTCTGTCACATTGGGTGTCACATATTGTAAGAGCTTTTACATGTATTTATTTCAGAGTTCCATTTTGCTTATGCTTGTTCTGTTTGTGACATTCAGAGTGCTGCCGAATCTGGTGCAGTGGTTCATTTTACTTATGATTGCGCCGACAGTAGAGGTCATAAGAGTTTGTAGTCCAACTGGTTAGCTGGAAGTACTTAATCTCGGTGTTTCCTCTACCATCCAGCTATTAACACGATGCATAATGTACCTTTTCTGACATTTTAATATTTCTTCTCCCAGTATTTAATATATTCCGTTGAGATTCGTGAAACAGATTTTGCAAAAAATCAATTGAATGTTTTAAACTATTTGCAGAAAGAATATGAAAATGCCGGAAAAGTCACATTCTGCATCAACAGCTATATGGTGAATTTAAAAAAAAACAAGGAAAAATATTAATAACTGTGGGTTCTAAGAGTGAAACTATTTTTCCAGCAGGACAGCATAAGACTGTAACTTATACTTCCATCTGCAGATGTTGCCTTAAGCCGGAACTCCGTATGAACAGAGAGCAAATTTTCTCGGAAAGCAGAATTGTATCCCCCACCCCGTTTCAGTCCGCATTCCACGTCAGTTTGACTCCATATCAGGAGAGGCTGCAACAGATAACTGCATACAGGCGTGATCTATCGTCTTAATTTTAAATCATTTGTTGTTCCTCACATTTGATGATTGAAAAAGAAGCAAGGGTAAAACGAATGAATAGCGAATATATATTATCTTGACATTATGAGCTTTCACTCTTAAAATCTGATGCCTTTCATTAGAACTCTTGAAATTAAAAACGTAAACATAGATTCTGAGTTCAAAAGATTTTCCTAGGAAGAGAAAAATATAGAATTTTCGCAACATTAGTTGGTGGTCTTCGAACTGTTCTATTTTTCCTATAGACGAAAAGTTCTATTTCGAATACGTGAACGTTTGTTTTAAAAAAATCTCTTTTTTTTCTTATTTTACATTTTTATGATGGTTTAAAACTTTTGTAACGTAATAAAAATACATTCCAAACTCTGAGACACAAGTGCTCCTACATGGAATCGCGGAGCCATTTTGTTTTCTGCCTGGAATTTCTATTGGCTGGCATATGACTAAAAACGCGGAAAAGAAATTTTCAACAATTCCAACTCTCTCTGTAGCGATTCTACTGGACAGTGACAAAAAAAAAGTTCATCTATTTTCTATTTCAGTTTTCTGTTTCTATCACGTTTTCAACCAATTGTCTGACATCCATATAAGACTCTCAACTCTTTCTGGCAGCATATCGTTAGAGAAAGAAAGAAATCAATGATAAGAATACGGAACATACAGCTTCAAACATGAGCACAGTAAAAGATTTTTCCAATTATTTTACAACAATTGAAGTGTAAGCAATAATTGTATATGCTGATTCAGATTTTAACTACCCTTTTAAATTTCAGAATGTCATTTGGCTGGAGTAGTGGTGCAATACACTTTGTGCTTGTGACGACGCTCATGAAAACTTGCAGCAAACTGCCTTACACTGGGGATCACATTACAGAGCAAGAAGTAATTTTGATGTAACTTTGAAGCGTATCGGCGTTTGTAGTGTCTCGAGATTATTATAAAAAGCTTATAATGTTGTAATTTATTTCCCAGCTGTTCTAATTTAGGTACCAGACCATTCTGAAAAACCCAGTACTTTCATACAGTCTTAGTAGACACATTTCCAGCAATCACGTTTATTTAAATAATTCCAGCTAATTTATGTTTTGACGTGAAACATCTTTAATCTCGCACTCGGGTACCAGACCAAACAAATTGGACCGTAATGAAAAGGTCCACATTGCCTTACATTCAAAACTATCGGTCTTAGAAACATAAATCCAATGTCATTATTTAGGTTTTATAGTCAGTTCTCCGTTATGATCTTGAATTTGCGTTGGGGGTCGGGCAGAGTGGCAGGGGAAGGGCACTGCGCAGAATGACCGAAACCGGTGCTCTCGCTCCTTTCTATTCAGTGTAACTCACGACTCAGACGTGATAGCACAATGATTCTCTGTGACAGAGTTTGTTCAGACAGATAGATTCAAATAAAAATAAGTGTAATTTGCAAAATACTTGTAGGTAAAATAACCAGAAAGTGTATAAAAAATCATAAGAATTCAATATGTCGATCTCAGCCCGTGCTACAGCAGCCGGAATATAAATCATGGCTGTCGGTGGAAAGTAGGGATTTTGAGCCGCGCACAGTTACCCCAATGTCCAGCGCCGAGCGAGCGAGGCGTTTTCAGGAGCGTCTTAAAACTGCCAAGGCACGCTTGGTGAACGATGCCGACTGCACGAGCACCTCTACCTCTGTTCATTTTAATCTCCAGCACTAAAAGCAATTCTCTGACAGAGATATTTCACGCTAAACGAACGGCCATGTGCCTTGACATAGCCCCACCCCATTTTTTTTTAATTTTTTCTTACTATATTTTATAAAAAAAAGAGCTGTTTCACTAAACTCACTCAATGAAATTCTCCTGCTACTTTGTGAATTCTATATACATTTGAGACTTTAGCTTAAAAAAAATTGCTATCCTCCAGTCCAAATGCTTTTCCCGTGGCCAAATGCATATGATAATGGAAGACCGGAAAAGCGTAGTCCCTGTGTTTGTAAACAAACGTACACGTTTTGCTACTTCACTTAGGGCGAAATTCAAGTGAAACGCGCGCGATCGAGTTCGTATCGAACGTTTTTCAGTTCCCAGTTCAGTCCCCAGAATGCTTCCAATGAACAAACCTATCGCGCTGTCACGTGATCAAAACACGAAATGTTTGTTTCAGTTGAATAAGAAACATTGATATATTCCGAAGTTTCACCTGTTCGACGCGGATAACATTCGAATTGTGTTTCACTTGAATCTTGCCCTTAGTGTCTGTGCTCTGTTGCTGTCGCCCGCTATGCGAGAGGCTTGGTCTCAGGTTCAAATCTCGTTGGCCCATGGACAGGGTGCGAACTGAACATTTTCTCCAGGGGGGGACATTTGAAAGAAAACATTCTCCAGGGGGGGACTCTTGAAAAGGAAAAGGTGGGAAGGTGCAAATGCTTCACTCACATGATAGTACTTGACAAAAGCAGTCGCCGACACGTGTGGGAACTGACTTATATTCAAAAAAAAGTCATAGATTCTTTGTTCTATGGAATCACAGATACACAAGCAACATACTATGTACCTGTATTGGAAGCCACCCTCGAGGGTTTTTAGCTTAGAAAAGAGACGAAATTTTAAGGCAGTCGCCTTAGAGAGTATAGTAAAAAACGATAACATACAACCTTCATTTTGATTTCTTGACTTCAATCCCAAATCTTCACTCACCAGTTTAACATTTCTTCAACAGGGGATAAATAGTATCCCTGTCAGGGATCAATTAGTATTTCTCTAGCCAGGGACATTACATTCTTCAGCCGGGGACGATTCCCGGCATCCCCCCCCCCGTCAATTCGCACCCTGCCCATGGATGAAAGTATTTCTCCAAATATTGTGATGTAAAACTGCACTTTGAAATAACGATAATCTTGCACTTAGAACAATTGAGATGAAAGCATAAAAAGAGTCTAGATCTCGATAAACAGATACTCCCAAATCCTTCACTTAATAATTGAAATAATCGTGAGAATTGAGAATTTACGAAAGTTGATTTTAATAACTAAATACATGAATGGAATGATGTGCTCTGTGTTTGCTAATACAAGGATTTTAAAAACAATTATTTTGCGATTTACGAATCATTTGATGAACTACTTTTATTAGTATTTCTAAACAATCCCGCATTGTTCTAAAATCCAAGAAAACAATCTTATCGCAACACTGTTTGCATGAAGAATTTCAATAACTGAAAAATGTGTTTTCCTTGTTGATTGCACTGAAGCTTCACCACCCAGAAAACTGAACGCGTCATTATTTTACTCAATTCATCTTCTAGAAATAAAACATTTATACAGCTTCGTACAAGAAAACAATTTAAAGAATCCCAATATTTATCCAGCACAAATAGAAGTATTTTGTGAGAGAATTTTTCTCTTGTGATAATACTCAGAAGCACCTCAGGGTGAACTCAACAATGAATCGAAATCAACTCATGCGAAGTTAACAGTCCAACTGACGTTTTCCCATCCCCGCTGTAAGGTAAACACCAGGCTATTGTTGCTTTATTGACTGGCGAATGAAGTTGATAGATGATTATGTCTCGACTCTCGATTATCTGGTTTAATGTTTCAGAGAACACGCTATTATTCTCTTCTATTTTGTTTATTTCGAAATTTGTGTAAGCATTGAAAAACGGCATTTTTTTTACTTATTGGAAGACATTTGTTTTACCGTTAGTTCTGTTTAAGTAAAAACGATTGATTCTTGATTATCTGTGTTTTACATGCGGAAAAAAAAACTAAACTATAAGAAGTCAGTTGTTTGCGTAGTCGCAAAGTTGTACATGAGATACCCATAAAAACATCTATAGTCTGTTCGCGGAAACGAGAGAACGAAATAAACAAACGGGTTACCAAAGAATTACATTTTTTGGTACCAATCCCTAGTTAGGTAAATTTAACCTTTCTTAATTCCAAACAGTGTAAATGGAAGAAAGCAGAAATTCACACTGCGCTTGGCGCTTTGGCAAAATGCCAAGTGTTTACTCTTCGCCAGTTTGCACGTGCAATTGTTTAGTTTCGTTCTCTCGACTCGGCGAACAGACTATAGTTTTTAATTTTGAAAAAGAGTAGCAGTTTGATGAAACTTAGAGAATCAACGGATGGTAGCTAAAACTATTTTAGAATATTATGATCTTACTTTTGAATTGTTTCTAGAAAATTAAAACCTTAAAACTAAAACAACGTAATTAAGTACTCGAATATAAGCTGATGCAATAAAATGGACGATTTCAAAAAATCCGCTGCTGCAAAATTTATAGATCGAAATATAATCTACACTAATGGAAATATTGTTTAAGGGCTCACTCATTCGCTTTCTTTAAATAATGCTCGAAAGATGGCTTCCGTTTTCTTTGCAGCCTCATTGCAAAGCTGCTTTAAACGTAGCACAGCCTCTTCAGGTCGAATCCTTTTTTTTTTACTTGGATAGTCCTTGGGAGGGGGGCAGAGACACTTTGAAATACTTTGTTGTCAGGTGCACACAAAGAATCAGTGAACCTAAGATCTATAAGTCAGAGATCTGAGCAATCTACAGAGCAGATATAAGGAATAGAGAGCATTTTGGTAACCCAAACGTGAGACACTTGTCCATCAGCTAGCTGACTTATGAAGATCTCACGCTCATAGTTCTTCCAACACTCCATGGTTTTCTATGGAGCATTTGCGACTTGTGCAATAATTTCTGTTTTAATCGTTATATTTTTAAGGGAAAATGGTACATAGCTGCTCTGCAAATCATAATTTGTGCAAGGGTCTGGAATAATCTTTCACAGGATCGTTTTTTTTTTTCATGTTTTTAAAACATACCTTCCCTACTAGCAATTTTGCTTGTGCCATCATCGACATGCTACTTGGCCGGTGATAACCCGAACAAAATTGCTGGTAGGGTTTTTACAAATGAAGAATTTTTCGATGTATCCGTATTTACTATAACTTTTAGTGAAATATCGTCAAATGGCCCAGGAAATAAGTCTACAAATCTGAACCCAGCTAAGTGATATCATCAATATTTGGCGTGAAACCTCTAATCCTATTGTTATTTAATGCGAAGTTTAACAATCAATATCTCTCGTCCTCGTTAACTGATTTACATGCAACATAATGCAATAATTTGACGTTTAGAACATGAGTATTAGACTACATTAGTCCCAGAATAGCAGATCATCCCAAAAATGTTTAACAATATTAACGATTCAATCCTACCACATTTTAATCTCCAGAACATTCTTTTAACAAGGCCATTCATTTCAAGCTGAAAAAGGTACAGAAAGAAAAAAAAAAGAAAAAAGAAATGAAAGAAAAAACACGAAGATAAAATTTTCAGACAAATGATTCTGACATCTTTATTGCACTTGTAAAAGTGAAATTTTAGTGCCGATATATTTCAAAGATTGAACAATTCATTTAATGATATTTCTCCAGATTCCTTACTTTTGAATTGTTTCTAGAAAATTAAAACCTTAAAACTAAAACAACGTAATTAAGTACTCGAATATAAGCTGATGCAATAAAATGGACGATTTCAAAAAATCCGCTGTTGCAAAATTTATAGATCGAAATATAATCTACACTAATGGAAATATTGTTTAAGGGCTCACTCATTCGCTTTCTTTAAATAATGCTCGAAAGATGGCTTCCGTTTTCTTTGCAGCCTCATTGCAAAGCTGCTTTAAACGTAGCACAGCCTCTTCAGGTCGAATCCTTTTTTTTTTACTTGGATAGTCCTTGGGAGGGGGGCAGAGACACTTTGAAATACTTTGTTGTCAGGTGCACACAAAGAATCAGTGAACCTAAGATCTATAAGTCAGAGATCTGAGCAATCTACAGAGCAGATATAAGGAATAGAGAGCATTTTGGTAACCCAAACGTGAGACACTTGTCCATCAGCTAGCTGACTTATGAAGATCTCACGCTCATAGTTCTTCCAACACTCCATGGTTTTCTATGGAGCATTTGCGACTTGTGCAATAATTTCTGTTTTAATCGTTATATTTTTAAGGGAAAATGGTACATAGCTGCTCTGCAAATCATAATTTGTGCAAGGGTCTGGAATAATCTTTCACAGGATCGTTTTTTTTTTTCATGTTTTTAAAACATACCTTCCCTACTAGCAATTTTGCTTGTGCCATCATCGACATGCTACTTGGCCGGTGATAACCCGAACAAAATTGCTGGTAGGGTTTTTACAAATGAAGAATTTTTCGATGTATCCGTATTTACTATAACTTTTAGTGAAATATCGTCAAATGGCCCAGGAAATAAGTCTACAAATCTGAACCCAGCTAAGTGATATCATCAATATTTGGCGTGAAACCTCTAATCCTATTGTTATTTAATGCGAAGTTTAACAATCAATATCTCTCGTCCTCGTTAACTGATTTACATGCAACATAATGCAATAATTTGACGTTTAGAACATGAGTATTAGACTACATTAGTCCCAGAATAGCAGATCATCCCAAAAATGTTTAACAATATTAACGATTCAATCCTACCACATTTTAATCTCCAGAACATTCTTTTAACAAGGCCATTCATTTCAAGCTGAAAAAGGTACAGAAAGAAAAAAAAAAGAAAAAAGAAATGAAAGAAAAAACACGAAGATAAAATTTTCAGACAAATGATTCTGACATCTTTATTGCACTTGTAAAAGTGAAATTTTAGTGCCGATATATTTCAAAGATTGAACAATTCATTTAATGATATTTCTCCAGATTCCTTACTTTTGAATTGTTTCTAGAAAATTAAAACCTTAAAACTAAAACAACGTAATTAAGTACTCGAATATAAGCTGATGCAATAAAATGGACGATTTCAAAAAATCCGCTGTTGCAAAATTTATAGATCGAAATATAATCTACACTAATGGAAATATTGTTTAAGGGCTCACTCATTCGCTTTCTTTAAATAATGCTCGAAAGATGGCTTCCGTTTTCTTTGCAGCCTCATTGCAAAGCTGCTTTAAACGTAGCACAGCCTCTTCAGGTCGAATCCTTTTTTTTTTACTTGGATAGTCCTTGGGAGGGGGGCAGAGACACTTTGAAATACTTTGTTGTCAGGTGCACACAAAGAATCAGTGAACCTAAGATCTATAAGTCAGAGATCTGAGCAATCTACAGAGCAGATATAAGGAATAGAGAGCATTTTGGTAACCCAAACGTGAGACACTTGTCCATCAGCTAGCTGACTTATGAAGATCTCACGCTCATAGTTCTTCCAACACTCCATGGTTTTCTATGGAGCATTTGCGACTTGTGCAATAATTTCTGTTTTAATCGTTATATTTTTAAGGGAAAATGGTACATAGCTGCTCTGCAAATCATAATTTGTGCAAGGGTCTGGAATAATCTTTCACAGGATCGTTTTTTTTTTTCATGTTTTTAAAACATACCTTCCCTACTAGCAATTTTGCTTGTGCCATCATCGACATGCTACTTGGCCGGTGATAACCCGAACAAAATTGCTGGTAGGGTTTTTACAAATGAAGAATTTTTCGATGTATCCGTATTTACTATAACTTTTAGTGAAATATCGCCAAATGGCCCAGGAAATAAGTCTACAAATCTGAACCCAGCTAAGTGATATCTCCAATATTTGGCGTTAAACCTCTAATCCTATTGTTATTTAATGCGAAGTTTAACAATCAATATCTCTCGTCCTCGTTAACTGATTTACATGCAACATAATGCAATAATTTTACGTTTAGAACATGAGTATTAGACTACATTAGTCCCAGAATAGCAGATCATCCCAAAAATGTTTAACAATATTAACGATTCAATCCTACCACATTTTAATCTCCAGAACATTCTTTTAACAAGGCCATTCATTTCAAGCTGAAAAAGGTACAGAAAGAAAAAAAAAAGAAAAAAGAAATGAAAGAAAAAACACGAAGATAAAATTTTCAGACAAATGATTCTGACATCTTTATTGCACTTGTAAAAGTGAAATTTTAGTGCCGATATATTTCAAAGATTGAACAATTCATTTAATGATATTTCTCCAGATTCGTTTTCGGCAGTAGAAAAGAAATGGATTGTCGTGTGACAACATCTTTTGAAATTAGATCTCATATATTTCATTTTACAGAATTACAACAGAAAAGGCTCATATTTTTTTTACGATAAATTATGCTTCTAGTTTGATAGTTTTACATTTTCCTTGTGAAAAACTTGGTAATTATTGTACGAATAAAAGCGTACATCCGTATAAAAGTACTAATGTAGCTAAATTAAGTACTTCAATACACGTGATTGTTTTCAGGTCGTGTTTAAATAGAATTTACCGCAAGTATTAACAGAGAATAGGGAAACGATATTTTAAAAATTGCTCTCTTACGTCTCTTTGTATATCTTGCATATCGTTGTTGTTCGATGATCACAGCATTTTGAGCAAAACAAGGCATGCTCATTACGACTGACTGTTAGACCTCTGGGGACATGCGCAGTGAATTATGAGTAGTTGAGCGGCTGTTGAAATACAGAGGGTGTTTACACATTTTTAGAACGATTTCGATAAAGAATTTTAAAAAGTAAATGTTTCAGAATAAAAATTTTTGGCAACAGCTTATTATTTGAAATGAGAAATATCGTCTCCTACTTTTAAATTTATTTTTCTTTCAAAATGTCATTTGTAAACAAGCTGTGGATTGAAGGATATGTTTTTGCGCTTTCCGAAGAGAAATATTCTTATTCCATAACTCAAAAACGTTGTGAAATGCATGGCATTAAAATTTCTAAGTGCAAAATAAGCAACATTATTAATCGTCAAGGTAAAAACCGTCAATCATTATTTCTACATGGAAAGAAGACTCCAAACGAATATCCGAAAAAGGTACATATTGTTTCAAATGTTTCTAAAGTGAAATCGCTGGTAACAAGAGAAAATCCGCAAACACATAGATCAATTGAAAGGTCTTTTGATACATCTGTAGCAACAATAAATAAAATAATAAACCAGGATTTACAACTTAAAAAATCTAAAAAACATAATGTTCACCAGCTTTTGCCGAGACATGTGGCTCAACGCAAAACATACTTCGAAAAATACCACTGCATTCCTTGAAAAAATGAAGACTGATACAACCATATATACCTTTGCATATATACATATATACCTTTCCAACATATTCCTGCGAAGTCCCTTGACGTTTCACCTATGGACTATTGTGCCTTTGGTCTGTTAAAAAGAGCTCTTTCTAAACGCAAACCCACCACGATAGATGGACTCTGGAAAGTAGTGGAAGAGGAATGGAAAGCAACACCCCTGGAAATTTTACGAAAAGCTCTTCTATCATGGAAATCACGATGCAGACTTATAGTCCAGAAAAAAGGCTATCAGATCGAATATTTAAAAATATAGTCTTTACATTTTAAACATTAATTAAACGGCCCCGAAATCGTTCTAAAAATGTGTAAACACCCTCTGTATGCCACTTACACTCCAATCTACATTTCTGTACCATCGGTTTTTATTGGCGATGCCTAGGAATGCGTAAAAAAAAAACTTTTCTCATTACTTTTGGGACAGATCATGTACTGCAAAACTTTTCTTTTCCGTAATCTGGGAACATTTACGTTATTCAGATCTCTTCAATGTAACAGGCACCATTTTCTACCCACCACCAGTTTAATTATATTCTCTTATATGGAACTAAAAACTAAAAATAAAAAAATTATCCTGTTTTACAAATTTTTAAATATTTATCGTTGTAAATAGAGATGGATGCGAGACGAGACAGAGATTTATAGCTTTTTCGCGAGACGAAACAAACATTTTTAACATTATTATATAGGAGTTTTGCGAGACGAGAAAGCTTTTAGTCTCTTTTGCGAGATGCCTATTTTCCATCTCGTGTCCATCCCTAATTGTAAAAAGAGATTTTGGTTTGAAAGCCATTTAACATTTTCAAATAGAAAGTTTTAAGAATTTCAGAATAGAAAGTGTTCAGTAATGTTCATTATATAAAGTTTGATTATTTCTGCATAAAATTTATTAGTCATGTTTTTCTTTATCTTTTTCAGGTATGTCTGGATTTACTACCCTCTTTCAGATTACCTTTCGTTACAGTGAGTTAAAATCTAATACATGTATATTTAATGTGTAAAACGCTAGAATGATTTTTTTAAACCTTCATTTAGAGGAACTTGTATAATGTTCGAGAATTCAATACCCTTTGCTTATTGATAGAAAGAAGTAAAGTTGCATGACATGCAGAATGAATACTTTCTACTGATGGAAGAAACTACGTTTCTTATTACTTTAAATCATACAGTAATACCTATGCACATAACACGTGTTTTGGAATTCATGGGACAAATTTTAAAGAAGGTGAAAAACATATAAACGAGCTTTTTTTGTATAATACCTTGGCGTTGGAAATGAAAAGTACCGTGTGGTTTCAGTAAGATGGTACTCCACAGATTTTCACAATGGCGTGCGTAATTACCTATAAGTTTCAGCTTATAATTTTTCATCGAGGGGTTAGAATTGAAAAGCATAGGCGGAAGAACAGGAAAATTTTTGAAGTACAGTGGAACTTCTATGAGCGACCGCCTCTATTAAGTGACTCCCTCCTACAATGACCAGATTTTTTAAGGCATCGATTTTTTTTACCTTATGTACCTAATGTTAAAAGATCCTCTGGAAGACATAATACAGCCCTCTATAAGCAACCGGACCTGGTTCTTGTTCGAAAATTTCCTACTATTTTTCCGGAAGTAAAATAAACACAAACCACATTCCAAACAATTTTCTCTACTGTAAATCGACAGCAGATGCAAGTACATGTACACTTCACGTACAAAACTTGTAGGTTAGAGAAGAGACATGTCACACGATTTTTGAATAACTTAAAAAACAAGCCAGTGAATTCAAACACTCGAAAAATGATTAATAATGCTTCTTCACCTATTCCACTACTGGCTAATACTAACAGTAAAGCTGTTTGTCTCATGCAACTTAAGTTTGGCAACCAACGCCATAAAAGAACTGTTAAAGGGGCAGACAGCGCTTAACCCTTTAACGCGCAGTGTTCCCGCTCTGGGAACACCAAACTCTGACGTTTTGAATGTTGCCAGAATGGAAGAATGCGAGAACAGCTGGATCGATTGCCCAATGCTGAAAAAAGGGCAGCCGTTGCCATAGCTCGATTTAACTACCAGCAAGATGACGGACGATCTAAACATTCATCGTGTGCCACAGATCTAGAGACACTTTTTTGACGACAGTTGGCTGTGTCGGCTGCCCTTTTTTCAGCATTGGGAAAGGGTTGCGCCTCAAAGGGTTAAGGTGGATACTCCACCACTGTTTGCGTTACCCCAGTGAACTGCTGCAGTACGTACTGGCTGTTTTTAAAAATAAAACTGTTTTTTAACTTTGATAAAATAATAAATAAATAATTTTTTAATTGAAAAATCAGTTTTTCTGAGCTTATGTTAAAAGTAATACGATGAAAATTAATTATATGTTTTAACTTTTTTCCTGAATAAAATTACCAAAGAAATCTTTTATTTAATTAAATCTTTTATTTAATTATTAACTGGAAAAATATATATATACCGTATTCTTTAATATTTATTTAAAATAAGATAGAATTTTTATGACTCTTCATAAAATCATTGTAAGCAGATAAAAGTAATAATGAATGTCCTATTTTTTTTCTACGCCATTGAAAGTTTCTACCAGAGAAGTGACTCAGTATATATATGTATATATTTGGAAATATGTATCATTTACATGATAGTCATGAAAATACTTTATTTACTCAATAATTATGTTCGATTTTCAGGATAACTAATCTAATGATCATGTTTAACTTTTCAGGTGTGTGTTATTTTAAGGTTAAATAATGTAATTGAAAACTGAAATAAATTATACCTAGTTTTCTTAAAAACATTTTCTAAATTCCAGCTACATATTTTGACACTATTTAGTATAATTTATTTAATAGTTTGAATCATGATTACGTATGATTACATGTAAGTACTAATAATTTCTTCACGAGGGTTGCTGTTTGCATGGAATACAGCTGAAGAAGTGTGCGTGTGTGTGGAGGGGGGAGGGGTGACCTCTATTTATAATAAACTAGCTGAAGTACCCGTTCTTCGCACGGGGATGAATGGACTTTTTGATATTAATATTTGTTGTGATTACTATTTATTGTAATAAAGAGATATAGCAAAATGGATATCGCGTTATATTATGTTCAATAATCATGCATACTGAATTTCAAGGCAATCGTTTTTACGGTGCAGAAGGCGATGCGGCGTAGCACAATCTAGTGGCGAGTTTTAGCAAAACGGATACGGCAAAAATATTCTTCGCATTCAGATATCGATGTATACGAATTTTCATGACGATCGGCTGAATAGTCTTGAAGTTCATGTGTTGACGCGACATCTAGTGTCAAGTTATAGGAAAATGGATCGTGCCAAACTCTTCCCCGTGTTCAAATATCTATGTATACCTATTTTCATAGCGATCATTCGCACAGTCAAGAAGTGATACACTGAAGGGCCATCTAGTGGTTAATTAAAGTAATGATTTGCTACAGCGCCGTCATGTGGCGAGTTATAGCAAAATGGATAACGCCAAAATATTCTCATTGTTCAAATAGCTATGTATACTGATTTTCATAGCCACCGTTTGAATGGTCAAAAATTTGGCCTGCTGCAGCGTCATCTAGTGGCGAGTTAAAATAATAATGCATTGCAGTGCCATCTAGTGGTGAGTAACATCAAAAGTAACGCAGTTAGAATATATTCTTCGTTCTCAAATGTGTATGTATAAAAAATTTTATGCCGATCGGTCGAACGGTATAGAAGTTGATGCGTTGCAGCGCTATTTAGCGGTAAGTTACAGCAAATGGATAGTGAAAAATATTCTCCGTGTTCTAATATTCGCGTGTACCAAATTTCATCGAAATTGGTTGGACGATATTCGCATAGCAAACGGCTAAACGGAATAGAATTCGACGTTCTGCTGCGCCACCTAGTGAAAAGTTAGAGGAAAACGGATAGCATAAAAACCTTCTCCATGATAAAAGACTTAGGTGAACCAAATTTCATGGTGATCGGTGAAACGGTGCTGGAGTTTTTCAACCTCCTACACACATACCAACATTCATTTTTATCTATAACCAGTCTTATTATACGTATATACCAGTCTCAAGTAAAATCCAGTTTCAAATCTAAGTACCAGTGCCAGCATACGCCATTTTGCAAGAGTTTTTTCAGGGAATCATGCGAAGCATTGACTTAGCAGCAATCAAAATGGGAAATGGTTCGACCGCCAGGCATTTATTTGAAAAGTGGAATCCCTTAATACAGCCGCATTTTTAAATTATCAACTATAACATGTTTTATTCATCGTTACCTCGATGTACTAAATGCGAAGATTTCAATTTTCTGAAATTTGGCGGATTTCCCCCAAGTTAAATCAATGTACTCAATTGGCGAGAATTCTGAAGCTACATCGCTTGAAATGCCCTAATAACTGCATTATTTCTGCACGGATAGTTAAAATTTAATGCTGTATTCTAAGAAAAACCTATACACTTGTTTTCAAAAATGCTATTCCCTTAAGCTCTCAGTAAATTGCGCCCAAAAGCCTAAAACTGTGCAAACCGCTAGAACTCACTCTCTAAAAATCGGCCTATCAGCCATTTTTTTTTTCGCCAAACTAAAAAAAATTACATATTAGTCTCGGATATCTTCGATCCTCATTGTTTTGCGTATAAAACATTTCATTCCTGCTCTCATTTCTTATGCGCACACGATATTATAATTTAAAAAATAACCTAAAAAAATAAACTAAAAAAATCATTATTATTCTTTTATTTTTACTTTAAGAATTTAAAACATTTTATTCGGCAAAATCGCCACACATGGCAACCAAGATGCTTATTTCACACACTTTTTTCACTACAGGGGTTAATATTACGTAAAGCTTTCTGCGTGGAGAACATAAAAAATCTCTTAAATTCCGGGAACGGAAATAAAGTGGAGTTTCAAAGTTTAAAGTGGACTATCATTTATTCTATATTATTTTACATATCTGTGTAAAATTTCAGGCTGACAGGTCCATTTTTGTGGAATTGTATACTACCCAAATCAACAAATTGACAAACAGAATTTCATTTTTATTTATAAGATAACCTACGCTTGTTTTTAAAAATAACCTCTCATTAAATTGCGCCAAGCGCTAGAATCATAGAAAATCTGACACACTTTCAGATTTTTAAATACGCACTAAAGTGCTATATATAAAAAGAGTTATAATCCATGGGTCTTCCCTATTTTCGTTCCTTCTTTCATTAAGTTGGAAAGTGTATCATTATTCATGAGTGTGATTAAACAAAATTAAAATTGATATTTCTAACATCCTTTTTTCTGGATGTAATACATTAGATGCAGAAAACTGCTCAGAAAAATGCACAATTCCAACTGAATGAAAATTTCAAAAACTTATACGCAGGTGTATTCATAACCCAAATAGCAGACGATTAAATTACGATAAATAGCGCCAAGCGTTAGAATCCTCCTCAAAATCGCGAGAATGCTGAAGATAGATCGCTTGAAATCCCTTAATAACTGCATTATTTTCGCACGGATCGTTAAAATTTAACGCTGTATTCTAATAAAACCTTTGCACTTGTTTTCAAAAATCCGTTTCCTTAAGCTCTCAGTAAATTGCGCCAAGCAGGAAACTGTGCAAACCGCTAGAACTCACTTTCTCGGCATTTGAGCCATTTTATTTTTTCGCCAAACTAAAAAATTTTAACATATTAGCCTCGGAAATCTTCAATTCTTATTGTTTAGCGTATAAAACATTTCATTCCTGCTCCGATTTCCCATGCACACGATATTATAATTAAAAAAAATATAACCTTACGAATATAAACTAACAAAAAAAAAATCATTATTATTCTTTTATTTTTACTTTGAGAATTTAAAACATCTTATTCGGCAAAATCGCCACACATGGCAACCACGATCCTTATTTCACACTTTTTTCACTACAGGGGTTACAATTACGGAAAACTTTTTGCGTGGAGAACATAAAAAATCTCTTAAATTCCGGGAACGGGTGGACTTTCAAAGTTTTAAAGTGGACTATGATTTATTCTATATTATTTTACATATCTGTGCAAAATTTCAGGCTGATAGGTCCATTTTTGTGGATTTGTATACAACTCAAATCCACAAACAAACAAACAAACAAACAAACAAACGAACAAACAAACAAACAAACAAACAGAATTTCATTTTTATTTATAAGATAAGATATGGCATTCTATAAAAATGAGCATCTAGAATAGTTTAACCTTTTACAAACAGGCTATATTTATAAATTATTAGGACAGTCTTCCCTGAATACTTTTTGTCAAGTAATTCTTTTTCTATTATTAGCTCTAATTATATTTATGAAAATAAGTTTTGTATCCATTATATCAATTACTAGCCACCTCCGGTGACCAATTGGTTCGCTATTTAAGTAAATCTTGTTCGGGGAGAATCCTGTTCCTCACCGGCTTCTTTTGACACTGAAATCTCTCAGATTCTGAATCGAATTTAAAATTAAGATGGTTACGAACAGCAGTGACCTTACATTAAGTGTCGTCCCCTGCTAATATAAAAAAGACGCCCCCTTTTATGCTCTACTTAGTTTTTGAGTTCGAAACGACGCTCCTTCGAAGCCGGCGTCCGGATGCGATGCTTACCGTATCGGGCTGCCCCTGGTTACAAAATTAAGATGGTTAAATGATAAAAACCTACAAAAAGGAACAAATTATTTTCGTCCGATATTAATTATGAAGAGTTTCTGGATATAATGGCTTTTATCAAAAAACGGAAAGGAAAAAAAAAGTAAGAAAATCTGAAACACTTTCAGATTTTAAATACGCACTAAAGTGCTATATATTAAAAGCGTATTATAATCCATGGGTCTTCCTTATTTTCGTTCCTTATTTCATTAAGTTGTCAAGTATATCATTCATGAATGTGATTAAACAAAACAGAAATTGATATTTCTAACATCCTGTTTCTGGATGTAAAACATTAGAAATAGATGGAAAAAAGCTGTACAGAAAAATGCACAATTCCAACTGAATGAAAATTTCAAAAACTTATTCTCAGGTGTATTCATAATCCAAGTAGCAGACGATGAAATTACGATAAAGCGTTAGAATCATCTTCTCAAAATCGCACATCAACAAATTTATTTTTCGCCAATTTAAAAAGTCGCACATTTTATTCTCTGAAAATTTCCAAATCCTATATAAAACATTTCATTCCTGCTCTGATTTCCCATGCACACGATATTTTAATTTAAAAACAACCTTACAAATAATCTAGACAAAAAAAATCGGTATTCTTTTATTTTTACTTCAAGAGTCTGAATCCTTTAATAAATTTGCCGAATGTGGCAACCTAGATAAGCTTAATCGTCGCTTTTTCCACTGTGGGGTTACAATTACAAAATGGCGGAAAGCAAAAATTAGCCTTTTGCGAAACGTTTTTTATCGATATTTCGTAAAATAATTCGAATTTTGAAAAAATCGCTTCGAGATGTGTCGGGACCTGTCATGGAGAATTTCCGTACAACATTTGGTAGGTCTACGATCACCCGTCTGCGAGCTACGCGAGACACAGACAAACAAACTAACTAACTAACTAACGGACAGTTTACACATTGCTTTATTTATATAGATGAAATGATCTTATGAGGAAAAATTTTAACGTACTTATTTTTGATCGAACATAAGCAAAAATTTCTGAAATTGAGAAAGTGTAACTTTTCTTTAATGAAGGCAGATTTTTTGAGAAAATACTGAAATAATATTTCTTCTCTTATGTTATTTTTGCATCATATTAGTCGGATGCCTCCTCTAAAAGTAAGTGCATATTTTAACGGATCTTTTTTCAGACATCTAATATGTCTCGCTTGATGTTTTTCTTTCTCAAAGTTCTAGGACAAACATGGATTTGTTTTCTTTAAAATTTTGGGGAATTCGAGAAAATGCCGGTTGTTTAAAACACGAAACTTTCCTGAATATCTGATAGCCTTGAAAAATATGTTTTGAGATTTGAAATTTAGTTCCGGAAACAAATTTGGTTGCTTTAAACTTTTCACGGAAGTTTTGACAAAAGGGTTTGAAGGAGAATTTTATGGCTTTGATTTTGTTGTGACATCTTGAATAAAGTTTTGCGATGAACTTTCATCCGGTGATTTCCAAATCAGTTAAACAAATTTTGGGAGTTTTGTAAAGTCCAAGGAAGAAGTTTGGAAAGTTTTCCTCTGTATTGCAGTGAGCTATGCAATTAAAAACGCTGAATCTCCACCAATCTGTACGCCTCAAATAATGAAAGTGTTTTTTTTTCTTTTTTTTTTTTTTTTTTTAGTGCTATTTCGTTTACTACGGTATTTTTCTGACCACATAATTTGTGGGGACATGTTGTGGACACATTTTTGTAGGCTGATTTTCTATTATTATTATTTATTTCCAATGGCATGGGGATATTGAATATAGAACGATGAAAAGTTCAAAACGTTCAAAGGTAACCAAAGTTATCTTCCCATCAGACTCCCCAAAAATGAAAGTTTTTTTTTTTTTTTTTAGAGTGCTATTTCGTTTAGTACGGTATTTTTCTGGCCACATAATTTGTGGACATGTTCTGGACACATTTTTGTAGGCTGATTTTCTATTATTATTATTTATTTCCAATGGCTAGGGAATATTGAACATAGAACGATGAAAAGTTCAAAACGTTCAAAAGTAACCAAAGTTATCTTCCCATCAGACTCCCCAAAAATGAAAGTTTTTTTTTTTTTTTTTTTTAGAGTGCTATTTCGTTTAGTACGGTATTTTTCTGGCCACATAATTTGTGGACATGTTCTGGACACATTTTTGTAGGCTGATTTTCTATTATTATTATTTATTTCCAATGGCTAGGGAATATTGAACATAGAACGATGAAAAGTTCAAAACGTTCAAAGGTAATTCAAAGTTATCTTCCCATCAGACTCCTAGCTTCTCTAAGCATCGCTATATCTCTAAGCATCGGGACCACCGTGGAGGGCTCCGCAGAGATGCGGGTGGTCTAGATTCATGGGTTCATTTTTGTCACACAGGGGGCAGGCAGCTTCGGAAGGAATGCCAGTGTGACATAAGTGTGCAACAGGGTTCGAATAGACGGGGGGATGCCGGGGATTATCCCCGGCTGAAGAATGCGATATCCCTGACTGGAGAAATATTAACCCTTTAACGCGCAGTGTTCCCGCTCTGGGAACACCAAACTCTGACGTTTTGACTGTTGCCAGTCACGAAGAACAGATTTGATTTCTATAGAAATAGTTGTGGGTGACATAGCTCCACGAAAATCTTTTACTTTTTAGCATGTCATTTCCCGTAAAAAAATGGTCACAATTATTTTAGCACTGACATCTGCTGAAAAAGGGAAGATTGCGAGAACAGCTGGATAGATTGCCCAATGCTGAAAAAAGGGCAGCCGTTGCCATCGCTCCACTTAACTACCAGCAAGATGGCGGGCGATCGAAATGTTCATCGAGTGCCACAGATCTAGAGACCCTTTTTTGACGCAGCTGGCTGTGCTCGGGCACAGCCAGCTGTCGTCAAAAATCTTCACTATCAAAGAAACATCAGCAGCCGTTGCCATCGCTCGACTTAACTACCAGCAAGATGGAGGACGATCGAAACGTTCATCAGTTGTGCGGTACAGCCAGCTGCGTCGAAAAAGGATTTCTAGATCTGTGGCACGCGATGAACTTTTCGATTGTCCGCCATCTTGCTGGTAGTTAAGTCGAGTGAAGATTGTAAAACAGTTTTAGTACTCGATTTTAACTCGATTGGACTAGATTTTTATTCTGAAAAGTGTTTTATGGAACATGCACAACAAATACGCTACTCTCGTGGATTATAATACACATTCCAAACACTATTTATAAAAGGGAATTATAGTTAGAGTAAGATTGGGGAAGATTGTAAACAGTTTTCGTGGCTGATTTTAATGTTGATTTAAATTTTAAAGAAGTGTTTAATGGAACAAGGAAGAAAAATAAGACACACTCATGAACAATGATATACTTTTCAATTCAATCAAATAAGGGGGAAAAAAGGGACGACGCACAGTGGTAGAAAGACAAGCGGATAGAGGCAGGAAAATAGCTAATACCATCGGACTTAGCCGAATTTGCAGAGGAAGAAAATAGGGAAAATGCGATTGGTTTCCCTACAATGCTGTAACCCGTTATTTTCAGATTAGAGATAATTTTTCGCAATAGTTCGCTCTTTCGGCACGCTGTATTTTTCACCTCCCTATTTTTACTGTAGCATATGAATCTGCATATTTATTAACATTATGGAATGTTCCCGTGAAAATGAACTTGAAAACTTATTTATACAGAGGAAATATACAGACTTTGTTGGTTTTTTTAAAAGTTATTTATCTTAATATATATATTACAAAACAAATATTTTAAGTTTAATAGTTAGTTTTTAAAAAAGATAAGCAGAAAAGAGTGATTGTAAGTTATTCATTTTGAATATTTAGAAATAAATTTTTACTACATCCTACATAAATAAATATGTATTTATGTTTAATAATTTAATTAAATATATTTTTTTTTAATTTTAAAATATTATATAGTACTAAACATCTCTTGGCTTCTCACCAAAAAGTCAAAATTATTGAAACATTATTTGCATATTTTCACTATTAATCTTACTCAGAGTCCTATTATCACATGGAAAAGCAAGGCAATATCCCGGGGACTCAAAAATAGGAGGCCGCCAAATCTCCTACCTGTATGAGTTAAGAGTTCACAAAAGCTGAAATAAAAACTAAATTTCCTTTCTCAATTTCTATTTACATTGCGGTAAATGGATCTGCCTTTGTTTAGAAATAATGTAAATGCTCACTAATAATACTCACTGGTTAAAGATATTTAAAAAAGTAATTTTTTAAGCAACATGAGCCAAAAATGGTTTTGTCAAAAAATGCTTGTGATAATATGGGTCGGGAGCCCCGAAGTATTTAAATGATTTCAGTATTTAGAAGTGCCTGGGATTGAGGGAATCGACGCTTGAATGTTGCATTTTTTAAGACTGAATTTCCTAAAGAAAAGTCGTTCTTTCCTACAAGAAATAAATGACACTTGAAATTGTATTTATTCTAGCTACATAAAATCCGAAATCGGAACATCGATCTGGTAAACTCGAGAGAAAATTTATACTCTCAAATACTTCAAATTATTTCATGTCCAGACTTTTAACGAAAAGAAGGAATGTTCCTATGAGGCAATGTAAAACTCAAGATCAATAATCAATTAGTGCGCCAAGCGCAAAGTAAGTCGGTATTCGGAAAGGACAGTAATCCCTCTTTCCTCCCCTTTGCGTCAAAATTTCCCTGTGCGATTTTCCTCCAAGTCCGTTTGCATTAAGTTATTTTCCTGCCCTTAACCTCTTGTGTAAAAACAAAAACAGCCGCTGTCCAGAGTAGAGATGAGACGGGCTCAGCCCGAGCCCGAAAGCCCGAGCCCGACTCGGGTTCGGGCTCTGTAATTCACGATTGCGTTCGGGCTCGGGCTCGTGAAAAATTTCTTCTATGTTGAACATACTCCTTGAAACAGATTTTAAAAAGTGATTCATGGAATAAATAGACGTACTTATTTAAAAAAGTGGCGGCACGGGGGACTAGAAGGTGTGTGAAGCTCATAAATTTATTGTATCCTATTAATGAAGTAGTTGATTTTATTTGTCTTAAGCATAGCAAAGCTGAAATTTCGGGCTCGGGCTCCAACTTCTGAAAAGTGCTCGGGCAATAATTTGCCCGAGCACTTTTCAGCTCTTATAAATAATAATATTGCTCGGGCTCGGGCGGGCTCGGATTAAACGTCCTCGGGCTCGGGCGGGCTCGGGCTTCAAAAAATGAGCCCGAACTCATCTCTAGTCCAGAGTCGCCAGTGTCCGAAGTCCGCCACATTATAGGTCAGCTGTCACCGCCACCGGCAAGCTGAAAGTAAGGCCTCAGGGATCAGAGAAATAATTTACCTTTCGAAAATTTTTGTAGTGAATTTCTGGTGATTCATAGTACATCCTAAGATACAATTAATTTCGTTACATATTTCAAACGATTCTCGGTTTTATTTCCTACACCCTGCTTTGTTTGGATCATACTTTATTTGTAGCATTTGGAAAATAATTTAAGTTTCCGCTCTTCTAATAAAATATATTGCCTAATAAAAATTTAATTATCTTATCTTATCTTATCTTATCTTATATATAATAAAATCCGAGAGTAAACATTGTATGTAGCTAGGTTTGTAGGTAGGTTTGTGACCACCAATCTTTTTGCGCCCGTCGCTCGATCGCATTGCGACGAGACGGTTGGTCGCAGACCTACCGAATTTTGCATACGGCTTCACTAGGATAGATCCTAACACGCCTCGGAGCGATTTTTTCGAAATTCGAATTAGAAAAGGTTTTATTTTATGTTTTGTCCGATTTTTAGCGATTTTTCTTGCATAATACGTAATAACACCGGTCATTGCACTCGCAGTAAAACGATGTTTGCATCATCGGACAGAGGAGAAAATTTTCTTTCGAAAACAGTTTGTTTTGACTATGTAACATATTTTGCCGATTTTTGGGGAATTTTTAAAAATAATTTCTCTTTTGACGAAGTTTGCGTAAAATAGTTTTAAAACCGTTGCATCTTTAATTCTATCCGTCATAACTTTTTTATATTGTGGCTAAAGACGGAGCATACAATTTGCCCACTTTTAAAAGAAGAACGGAGGAAAAATATAAATTAGGAGATTTTTTACGAATTTTTATGTAAAGAAGGATTTTTATTTAAAAAAAAGCTGCTTCAAGATTTCGGTATGATATCTTCCGCTATGGTTGTCTTGGGAACAGTAACAATGAATAAAATTGCCAGTTGAAAAAAATAAATAAAATTACTTTAAAATAACTGAATTTTCGTATGCGAAATCTACATCATTTTCGTGTAACGAAATTAAAACCCCTTTCGAAACTCAATCAGAATAATGGAGTCACACGCACCTACGAAATAATTCCATGTTTTATATTACGTTGCCAGAAAAAGAAATGAATGCTGTTTTTTAAACAATGAATTACCCAGCATTATTTTCGATTGAGTTTTTAAACGGGACACATTTCCGAATTGCAAGAAATATTTTGCGGAGCTAAATACGTCAATCTGACAAGAATTGTGCATAAAAATGTATGGAAAGCTGTTTTAATGGCAACGATAAAGTGAAACGATTATCGTTTATGCTAATGCGTAAATTGCAAAGAATCGCCAAACAATAAAAGACTACATTCGTAGCAAATATCTAAACCGTTTCTTTAAATTAAGCATTAAAGATGGAAAAACGAAAATATATTGGTATCAGTAAAAGAAAGTATAAGTAATAGTTAGTAGATATGCTAGGGCAATATTGATCAAAGCACAATATACTGCATTAATAAATACTTCGTGAAACTATTCGTTTCTATTCGTTTTTCAACAGCCGTCTTACATCACAGCTAACTAAACATTAAATAATTTTAAGTCGCGTTAATATATCCCGCGGTAGTTTCCACAGAAAACACAGAATCTGAACTTTTTTTTTCTTGGAGATTCTGTTTTGTCACAAGTAGTTATGGAAAATTTTCTCCTCTTGCTTTGCGAAGAGCGGGTACACAACTATTTAATTATTAAATAAAACGATTCTCCACATCATGTAGTATCTAAGGTATTAATGGCATAACTTAAATCTAAAAAAGAGTATGATGCAGAAATGAGACATTTTGAAAATTAGGAATTTTCACTGCAAACCGTAACGCTTTTTTCTTTTCTGATCGTGAATGACACCGACACAGTTTTTTCCGTCATGATATTAACAATGGTCACAGGTCAGTACTTATACTAACTTTACGAATAACTAATGAGTAGTTTTACGCCAAGAGTCAAGTCATTTTGTTTATTTTTAGATTCCAAACCATTGGAATCAATTCGAATTATACATGTAAGAAATATTTTCGTTCCCTGCCGTGCGGAGAACGGGCACGCAGCTAGTGTTATATTAACAGCTGTTAACATACCCATCTAAATAAAACAAGTTAATTTTGCCTTAAAAGAAAGAGCATAAATGCACATTCAAGCAATACGCTCTAATATAAACCTTTTTACTTTCCGAACATGTACCAATTAAGGAAAGTATTGTAATCATGAAAAAATGAATGAATGTTTTCAGTTATTGGAGCACTAAAAGAAACAAACAAACAAAAAATCAAAATTATGAACAATTTTCAAACATCCAGAATGAATGTGCCAGAATGATAATATGAAAATTCGTTCGTTAACCTAATTCAAAAATTACATTGTAAAGTGTGGGAATTAAAGAGTACACGCTGGGTTAGAAATCGAAAATCAGTGAAATCGTTATGCTTAATTGTTGTGTTAACCTAGGTGCGTTCCACATTTTACCTAACAGGGGCGTAGCCTACTTAGCGTTTAGCGGTAGTAGGGGCGTAGCGTTTACTATGTCAGCGCCTACGAAGTAAAGAAAGCTTAAGGACTTCAGAGTCTCATCGAGTTTTCATATAAAATGTGAATTGGCATGTTTGCTGCCATTTATACCTTTATTTCCTTTTTGCTAGTAGATGAAAGTAATTTTAAGTCGATTATTGCAAAACCTCTACCTTTATTACGTTTTTTGGAAAATACGTATTTTGAAATCCTTCACTTTAAAATAGTTTTTCTCCGAAACACTACTGAAAGAAAAACCATATGGAAATTATTACTTAGTGTTACATTATATCTTTTTTATAGTTTCCCAAAGAATAATAAGGTAGACATTTTTTTTTTTATGAGGGTGTGTGTGTGTGGAAAATCAGGTATAAAACAGTGTGCATCCAACTGCTATACATACTAACTACGCATACAAGTGAAGCATGAAGTATATTTGAAATAATGAAAATTCTGTGTAGTATTGTGTATCTATTTGCTTATACGTCTAGCAGAAATCTTTTCAGGTAGGCGTTTATCTTAATATTAAGTTCATGCCCACATGTAAAAAACAGTACATAAGTGTTAGGGTAGGCGGTTAAATTAATTGCAACAAACAACAACGGGAATTTGTGGAGCA
Source organism: Cheiracanthium punctorium (assembly GCA_038373885.1). Taxonomy (NCBI): domain Eukaryota; kingdom Metazoa; phylum Arthropoda; class Arachnida; order Araneae; family Cheiracanthiidae; genus Cheiracanthium; species Cheiracanthium punctorium. The sequence goes on from JAWZYV010002440.1 coordinate 287,982, forward strand.
ATGATTAATAAATCCTCATTTACTTCTGGAAACATGCTTTCATAAATTTTCGCCATATATCTAAAGTGAACAATCTCTACCGCTGAAATAATTACACTTTGTAGAATTACAACTCAGAAAGATACTTAACAATCAGGAAGCGCGTTTCGGGAGGAAAAGTTTTCCCTTTCATTAGCTATAAAGTCCACACACAAGGCCGTAGAAGTGTGGGAACTGAAAAAGTAAACAAAAAGAAACGCGCCTAATTAGTAATTCACCTGGATTTAGTTAAAAAGTGTAAATAAATGCGAATTACAGTGCAGTCCCGCTAACATAAGACAAAGTAAAAACAATTTTCTTTATTTTTTATTTTATGAAATACTATTTAATAATAATAATTAATAAAGTCGTGTCACGTATCGTGTGCGAAGTTATCCAAAAGCATTCCATAAGGCTGATCTAAACAAACAAAGTAAACATATTGTATCGTTGTTATTATTGTATTATTAAAATGGTTTGCACTTTACATTGATTATTTATTTCATTACTAAGCTGTAGATACAACAGTTTTTTATAAAGAATATAGTTATACCCATTGCCGTAAGACATTCTAGGGACAAGGTGCGGGCAATCACCTCCCTCAAAATTTCTTTTTAAGAATTCGAGCCCATGTAGACTAATTCTTTAAATTCATCTACTCTACTCATTGTAGATCGTCGGAGAAGACAAGCATAGTGCATACACCTATTTCTATCATCATCTTAGACCCTAGTATTTAAAGCTCTCAAAGTAAAATTATCGCTATTAACAAGATCACTCTCATTGCTTTCGATTGTTGAGGTTCCTACAGGTTATTATTACACATATTTTTCTTTTCCTTTCTTTCTTTCTTCTTCTTAATATTATTTTTATTAATTATAAACCTATTATTATAATAATAAAAGCATTTTTCATTGTACCTATGAGTTTAAATGAGCTCAGCTACTCTAAAACGGTTTCTAAATGAAGATGCACTGCAGCCAGTTCACACTGTTCATAAAGGAGTTTCTTTTGTCGGAGAGATTTTAGACTTGCGGATTGTAGACAATGCCATCTTTACTGACATTCATGCCTTTTTTACTTTCGGAACATGTACCATGTAAGGAAAGTATTGTAATCATGAAAAAATTCGACTTCGAGATTTTGGTGTATTTACACGTTTTGATGTCTTCTGAATTCATTTATGCTATTTTTACGAGATGTATGTATGTATGTGTGTGTATATGTGTGTCTGTGTGTGAATGTATGTGAACTCGATAGCTCTTAAATGGGGCATTGGATTGAGCTCAAATTGGGTATGTTATAAACCACCGTCGTAAGACCGGTTATGATTTTGGTGTATATAGGACTTATACTTGTTCTACAGGACTACGACAAAGATTTCTTTTACATTATGGCCTATGGGGGAAATATTTGAAAGTGCGCTAGCGTTTAAATGATACATTCGATTAAGCTCAAATTGGGTATGTTTATTGTAGGTCACCATCACACAGCCTGTATAGATTTTCCTGGCTATAGGCCGTATAGTTTTAATGATACATTCGATTAAGCTCAAATTGGGTATGTTTATTGTAGGTCACCATCACACAGTCTGTATAGATTTTCCTGGCTATAGGCCGTATAGTTTTTTGACAGGGCAACAAATGAGTGTTCTTTTACTTTATAGCCTATGGACGGAAATTCTACAAATTGCGTTAGTGTCTATAGGGTCCATTCAATTGAGCTCAAATTGGGTATGTATATTATAGGTTATAGTCTCATGACCTGCACAGATTTTTGTGTGTGTAGAGCTGATATTTAGTTCACAGACATTGAAAAAGTAATTCTTATGTATTACGGCTTAAGGACGCACATCATTTAAAGTGAGCTAGTGTCTAAATGGTGCATTCGATTGACATCTAATTAATCATGTACATTATAGGTCACTGTCTAACATACTGCATGAATTCTACCGAGTGTAAGCCGGACAGTTTATTACAGGGCTACAAAAAAGCATTCTTATACATTGCGGCCTATACACTCAAATCATTTTAGGTGCACTAGTGCCTGAACACTATAGATCCGATTGAGTGCAATGAAATTTATTTAAACGCTTGGTACATATCAAGTGTTCGGAGGTTGAGGGGAGTCACTCCAGATTTTTTACTTTCCGAACATGTACCATGTAAGGAAAGTATTGTAATCATGAAAAAATTCGACTTCGAGATTTTGGTGTATTGACACGTTTTGAGGTCTTCTGAATTCATTTATGCTGTTTTTACGAGAGGAATGCATGCATGTGTGTGTGTGTATGTGTGTTTGTGTGTATGTGAGTGAACACGATAGCTCCTAAACGGGGCATTCGATTGAGCTCCAATTGGGTATGTCATAAACCACCGTCGGTGATTTTGATGTGTATAGGACTTACAGTTTTCTACAGGGCTACGACAAAGATTTCTTTTACATTATGGCCTATGGGGGAAAATTCTTGAAAGTGCGCTAGCATTTAAACGGTACATTCAATTGAGCTCAAATTGGGTATATATGTCTGAATTATTCATAGATTAAAATTTCTTTAAATGCTTGGTAATGATCTTAATCGTAAGTGTCCGGAAAGTCAAGTGGAGTCACTCAACACTTTTGAAAATTTTCATTTCTGATTTAAAGGCAGAGATACGTAAACGGGTACAGTAAGCGGTAACCAATTTCATTGGTGCAGTATTTGTCATGGGCTTAAAAAAGTAGTAAATAAATTCTACGTTTATAATAGAGAGAAGGAAGAACTTAAATTGGCTCAGATTGAATATTTCTTAAAACAGTTTGTAATTTAATGACGTATTTCTTTGTTAGGTTATTGTCAGCGGCGGATTATGGCAATTTTTTGATTGGTGGCTGATTAGTTGGAAGATTCATATACACATGCATTTTATGGAAGTAAAATCGTAACTCTTACATCAATTTATTTTTTTCTCGTGAGAGGTGGTCGCCCACTCCGCCCCACCCATTAATTCGTCCTTGTACATTGAGCAAATTACTTCTAGCTATCACTGTTTATTTTAACTAGTGTTGAATATTTTTCAGGAAGGATTTGGAAACCAGGCAGTGACATCTTGTGCATAAAAATTATGTTAATCACTCTGGGCAGTGGCGGATCCACGGGGGGGGGGGCTCTGGGGGCTCGAGCCCCCCCAGATCTAGAAATACACTATGGTTAGGGAAGTTTTAAAAAAAATGTAAATTTTCACATGAACTGAAATTTTAAAAAGTAGCACTGTATATACAGTTGAATCTCTGTTTAACGACGATCTCTTTCCAAAGACGATATTTCCAAGTTCCAGCAACTCCAACATAAAAAATTTCTATTCAAAGACGACGTCGTTTCTGTTTAAAAACGATTTTTTTTCATTTTACGCTACAGGAACAGGGGAAAAATTTTTTAATTGTGGGAAAAAAGTTTGGGAATGTCAAAAGTGCAATTCGCAAGGTAATCTCAACTACCTGAGTGTATTCTCAAAGGTATTTTAGAAGCAAAGAGAAAATTCTCGATACCAGCACAAAAATTTAGTTCGGCATCCAAATCCAAACGGCCGAATAGTCAATGTGGCCGATTGGAAGAGTTTGCCAAGGCACTTCTGCATGCAAATAGTTGAGAGAAGCAAGAGCATCCAACATTTTAATTTCTGGGCCCCACCATGGCCAAGTGTATAAGACACTCGACATGTTACGCGACTGAAGTGTGAAGGTCCCACGTTTGAGCCAACCGCGCGGCTGTCGAACTACCTGGAGTTTTTTCAGATGGTTTTCTCCAGATTTAACGTGAATACGCGTTAGAACCACTGAAAAAAGGCAACCGCACCAGAATGAGATGCCTCTAGTATAGGCTTGCCTCATAACATCATGTAACACATAACTCCAATTTCTGGAGGCCCCACGAGTGGCTGAGCTCATAGCGCTCGCAACTGGGAGAAGAAAGTGCCTGGTTCAAACTCAGGTCGCGTCCGTCAATCTAGCCGTTCGGAGTCTTACGCAGTTTTCTCCGAAACTTCTCATAAGTATGGATTAAGACCCCTTAGAAAAACCCCCAAGTAGGGCACCCTGTACTCGGTCTAGATCCTTCATGCAGATAACCGTTCGTATTACCAAGATAAAATAAAATATAGCAATTACTGCAGAGCTATTATTCTGGTAGAAAAATTTGGAATGCAAAATTTTCAGGAATCGGCTATTTAGCTAGAAAAATTCATAAAATGGAAGCTGACGCATTTCACATTTGAGAAAATCTGGAAGAAAGAATAACGGGAGGCGAAAAATGAAACAACTGACTCATTTTGATTTTCTTGAAACCTAATTTTATTGAATTGCTTGTTTTTACTACTTTTTTTAAAGGTAACTTAAAATAATTTTTTGTGGATAATAAAATAATATAATAATTATAAAAGTAACATCTAACACGCCAATATATCAAGAAAAATATTCACAGTCCTAAGAATGTAAAGTGTAAAGGGTTGGTGTTGGTACTGTAGGATTACGTCCAATTATCTGCACATGGAATCTAAGCCGATGGGTGGGATGCATTCCGTGGGGGGTCTTTCTAAGGGGTCCTAACCCTTATTTTCTCTAAGTTTCGGAGGAAAGCACGGAAAACTCCGAACAGTAGGTCGGCGGACGCGAGCTGGTTTTGAACCAGACACCTTCCACAGTGTAAAGGGAAATGTTATTCCTTTACAAATTCTGTTTATGGAAGATCTCTATTTAAGAACGATTTTTTCACATTTTCACGGTTCCTTGAAAGTCGTTAAACACAGAGCCAACTATATATATATATAAATATACATATACCAAGAATATTTACACCAATACTTATTGAATCCTTGTGGACTAAACATAATTTCTCTAGTTACAAAACTGATAGAGCTTTTATTTTAAAATAGAAGGAGGGGCGATCTCTTTACCAAGGTGATCACTTTAGCAGGTTTCACCGTATTTGAATGGACGACGGCACATTGATACGGGAAAAAAATCTTACATTGCTCTCTCCATTTTGTAAGGGGCGGAGTTTGCGGTTTAGTGCAGAAATCTTTTATTAGTAAACTTCGAATTGCCATTAAAAAGTCGTGAAATTCGCAACGAGAATGCCCTCTTACCCACTGCAGTCACGTTAGACGCAGCGGCAATCAACATCGGCCTTAAGTGATGCTGAAGAATAGACGAACAATCCAACCCTACGCAATTTGTACAGCTTTCATTCTTTCAACTGCTCTCATAAATTGTCCACACCACCCAGACGTATGGGCACAAATCTTCATTATAAAAGTAAAACATATTCTAAGACATCAGACAAAGTGAGTACGTGGCAATGTATAGCGAGTCTGGTTTTGAAAATGAAAGCTTAAATTGTAAATAGCAGGTAATAGTGATAATAGTTGTAAATAGCAATTGAGGTTGGTTTACTCACAGAAAAGGATGGGAATTACTTAATCTGGAAAACTTAATGCCATCCTAAAATGCGAAATGTATGCTGTGAACACTGTATATTTATTGCACGGTGGCTGTGAAATGGGTTCAATTGCATTAAGCAATTATACTCTGTACACACTAATATGTTAATGGGTAGGGCCCGCGAGCAACAACATGAATAAAGGTCGTTGATGATTAGCCACGTCTTCTCGTCACTACAGTGGTTAAGGCGACATTTTTCTGGCGAAATTTAGGACTTTTAATGACCAGTCGGGATCTACCAACAAAAGATTAATGTGTTAAACTGAAAACCCTGTCCCCACACACAATGGGGAGAGCAACGGAACATTTACCCCCGTATCAATCCCGTCGTCCATTGAAACGCATAAAATACGTGACAGGAACATCCGCCTTAACTTCATCGGTATAGAGTGCACGATAGCTCTGCCCCCCCCCCCTTCCGAGTTTTCTTTCGACTGTTCTTGCAGCAGAGCACATGCTTATTTAGTTGTGATATACCATGTCTAATTATACATTGGTAGAAAAAGTATTGGGAAATCAATGTATCATCCTAATCAAATACGGAGCCCCCCCCCCCCAGATGGTTTCTCTGGATCCGCCCCTGACTCTGGGAAATATAAATACTTCAGCTCTAATTGTTTTTTCTTTTAAAAAGCACCGTGGCGTTCACGCACATATTTTTTAGCTTCCTTTATACAAATAATCTAAAGTGAGACATACTAGGGAGCAGCTCAGGTGAACAAAGTCAGGGTGGTGGTACTAACTCGTAAACATTATTATTTCCATGAGAAAAATTTCGTCGTTCATCCGAAATGAATAGTTGATTTTTTCTGATTTTACTTTTCCCAGTCAACATCATGCTGAACGCCCGGAATTCCATGCGTGCACAAAAAAGAAACGGATGGGCGATAACCTGGCTTGTGTTTGGTGACACCTCCAAGTAGTGCGGGAAGAACTCGGGATACGCCCTCCCGCAGATCTTTCACAAACAAAATGGAATGTACAGAATAGGGCACGGCGAAGTAAAATGGATTTATAAATAAGCATGTAAATGCAAGCATATTAAAATTTTTTAAGAGTTGTTTCATCCATAGAGGTGGGGTAAAATAATCCATTGGAATAAAATGAGAAATAGATTTTTTAAAATGGCGAAAAATATTAATGCACTTTTTTAATTCTTTTTATTTCCTATCATGATTAAAAAAAGTTCAGAAATTAGACCAAATTATTTAAATTTAAAAATATTATTGACTTCAGTAAACAGCAGTTATATTCATTAACAACTTTATTAGGGGCATTTGAGGCATAATATTAACGAATCCTATTTAAACAAACATTCTACCTCACTGCATTGAAATGCAAATAGAAAGAAATATATTTTTAATATCCTTTTTTTCTGATAATCGATTTAGACTATTACTTAAATTAAAAGTAATTACTTTTTCTAAATTAAAATTAAACATTCTACCCCACTGCATTGAAACGCAAATAGAAAGAAATATATTTTTAAAATGCTTTTTTTTTTTCTTCTGATAATCAGCCTTTTAGAGTTTTTCTTAATTAAAAGTAATAAGAGAACTTTTCAATTTTTCAGTAATGTATAGGTTTCCCGAAAGTTTATTGGACACACAAGATAGGGAGATGAATTCAATAAACAAATCAAGTGATTCCCTCCCTCCCCCCTCCCCCCGCCAAATGCAAATAATAAACTTTTTTTGAGCATAAATCTTGCCAACTATTGGAAAATACTGGCTTAACAAGAAATATCATTTAAAAATAGATTATACTTACTATAAGAAATTCCTACCGATTTGACCCCATTACCTATTTTACTGCACCATACCCGATGTTGTAAGTTTTTGCTGTAGTGAGAAAAATGTGCGAATCGAAAAGAAAATTAGTTTATGCGCTACTTCCAACAATGTAGCATGTAGCATTAATTTTATTGAAGAGGTTAATGTGTTTTTAAAATAGCCGACAATTTTCAGAAAACCAAAAATTTCTGGTGGGGATGTTTTTTTTTTTTTTTTTTTCCCTTGCTCCCCAACACATTGAAACGCAAGAAGGATTAAAAACGTCATAGATTGCACCACAGAAGAAATGATAAGATCCTGCCTATAGTTATAGAAAGATGTGAAATAATGAACTCTTTCTTATTCGGTAATATAAAAATGATACAAACTCTACGAAAGGAAAAGAAAATAGCTCTTAATTCGAGAAGAGTTTTTTTGAGGTTTTCTGCTTCAAAAAAAAGGAATTAAATTTTAAGTAAATTTCATTCCATCATTTCTAGCATGAAAACAAACCTAAATAAATTAAAATATCAAAAACGCATTAATATTCTATACTATTAATATAATTAACAAGGGTCCATTAACACTTTATAGGTATCTTGATTGACAATATTTATTTGTATATTGTTGACGCAAAGCTAACTGGTCTTCCTGAAGAAGAGATTAATTCCTTGGGCAGAGGACATTTTAAAGAGTTCAAAGTCTTACTCGCGTTACTTACGTTGAATACCGCCCAAACTCCAGACTGACGTGCGATAAACCAGAAACCCGGGCTTTCACACTTCAGCTGTCTACTGATGTCCATGATCGACTACAGTGCATTGCAACACGAGGCTTAAAAAGCTCAGCAGGAGAAAAAACAGCCCCTTTCTCTCCCCCACTGTGTGGGTTTATGTGTTTGTGGTTTAGCATTAGCAAATTTATCTTTTGTCGGTGAACACAACAAGTCATTAAAAAGGCGTAAAATTATAGGGGATAGTGTCCCTGTAATGCCGCGAGTGTAGTGGACGACGGAGGCTTTGGTCATGACATGAGCATTTAAATTGCTATCTTCTCATGTTCCAGTACTCCGGACCGGTAGAGGTGGATCAGCAACGCTTCTTCGCGAAAGCTTCCTTCTAGCCTAACGCAAGATCTCATAATTTATACTAGAGATGGCCAATGATTCGATGAGTCGAATCAGTGATTCGAATCTTGGTACTGAGTGGCTCAGTCTTTACACTCACTATCTACTGATTCGAATCTCAAGCCCTCAACTGCGGGGAAATACGTTCCAAGTGCGAAGGGAAGGAAAACTTATTTTCCCTTTGCGTTCCCAGAGATTTTCCCTTACTCTTTCAACTCTTTTCGACTCTTTTCGACTCTGAGTCGATAGATGATTTGAAACAGCAAATGAGTGGGTGTGGGTGAGTTGGTCACTGAGTTGGTGCAGCAACGAATCTTTACTGATTCAGTGTTTCGCTCTGTTTCGGTGATTGTATACGATCCTTGAGATTCGTTAGTTTTTCGAATCTTCTATCGACTCAGAGTCGAAAGGAGTCGAAAAGAGTTGAAAGGATGTTTCATTTAATTGCAGTTTCTTTTCGAATCTTCTATCGACTCAGAGTCGAAAGGAGTCAAAAAGAGTTGAAAGGATGTTTCATTTAATTGGAGGTTTTTTTTCGAATCTTTGGTGTTTCATTTCTTGGTTGGTGGTCGGATTTAAAGTTTTATTTCTCTGTGGGTGTGGAGTGGGTCGAACATCGTTTGCTTTTGGCGGGGGGCATAGGCGTTACTTCCTAAGGGCAAGAGGGGTCAATCCTTCCCCCTCCCCCCGAAAAAAAAATTAAGAAAATTCAAATATCAGAGCTATTTATAATAATATTTTCTACAATCGGAAACATTTTGTCACCCCATCCAAATATTACATGCCAATTTACGCCAATGCTCGTGGAAGAGCGGGGGGTGTCTCAAAGTTGTTTAAACCTTTTTCCTTCGGGGGGACTCCCTCCTTCCAACTTATCTGGCTGGTTTAATATTTGTTTAAAATTTAATGAAACATCCCTTTTCTACTTTTAACTTCAATATATGTCCCCCTGCCCCCACCCTCAAAAAAAAAAAAAAAAAAAAAAAAAAAAAAAACGGAACGTTAAGTTTACATGGTGGCGGGTTTTCATGTGAAGGGAAATAGAATGAAATAAGGTTAGGATTGTGCTTGTCACTTTTAATGAAGGATACAGGGGCGGTATTAAGCGCTCTCACAAAAGGACTTTGTAGTAAGCGAAATAACATTTCGCTTTATTGCTGCAGATTTCGTTTAAGATATTTTTTTTACCTTGTTTGTCGTTTAAGGGGAATGATTTTATTTTCTTTCGTAATTCAGAGAAATGCAAAATAGGGTCTAAAGCAGTGGCGTAGCCAGGATTTTATTTCGGGGTGGGCTGGGTATCAAATTTAAATATAAAGTTCAATTGTAAGCTAATTAAAGGGTCCCATTTTTTTGGGGGGGGGCAGCAGCCCCTCAGTAGGACTGGGCGAAAAATCGATAAATATCGGCATATCGGTTTTATTTCAACATCAAATATCCGATATTCCCATTTTCATTTCAGTGAAATCTCGAATTCGATAAAGGTCAAAAATACAGGCCGGCCAGGGGCGTAGCCAGAAATTTTTCATGGGGGGGGGGGGTTATGACTACTGCAACTCATATATATGTATACGTGTGTGTGATAATGTAGTGAAGAATATACATTTTGTATGGCAAAAAATTCCTCATGGGGGGTTATGACCCCCCTAAGCCCCCCCCCCTTGGCTACGCCTCTGAGGCCGGCGATAAGAAAATCCTGAGATCAATACCAGCTTGTGATGCTTTTGCTACTGCTTTCTCTCCGTTAATGACGATGCCGGATCGCGGAAAAAACAGCTCCATGGTTTATTAATCTAATTACCATAATTAATTAACGTATATCTCGGAAACTATGCACCGGAGCGCGTTTTTATTGATTCTCGACCCCCACTCAACACCCCACCAACACTTAAAATTTCGAATGCTTTGACAACAAACTTAACACTAAAACTTAGTGTAAAGGGTTGGTGTTGGTACTGTAGGATTACGTCCAATTATCTGCACATGGAATCTAAGCCGATGGGTGGGATGCATTCCGTGGGGGGTCTTTCTAAGGGGTCCTAACCCTTATTTTCTCTAAGTTTCGGAGGAAAGCACGGAAAACTCCGAACAGTAGGTCGGCGGACGCGAGCTGGTTTTGAACCAGACACCTTCCAAAGTGTAAAGGGAAATGTTATTCCTTTACAAATTCTGTTTATGGAAGATCTCTATTTAAGAACGATTTTTTCACATTTTCACGGTTCCTTGAAAGTCGTTAAACACAGAGCCAACTATATATATATAAATATACATATACCAAGAATATTTACACCAATACTTATTGAATCCTTGTGGACTAAACATAATTTCTCTATTTACAAAACTGATAGAGCTTTTATTTTAAAATAGAAGGAGGGGCGATCTCTTTACCAAGGTGATCACTTTAGCAGGTTTCACCGTATTTGAATGGACGACGGCACATTGATACGGGGAAAAAAATCTTACATTGCTCTCTCCATTTTGTAAGGGGCGGAGTTTGCGGTTTAGTGCAGAAATCTTTTATTAGTAAACTTCGAATTGCCATTAAAAAGTCGTGAAATTCGCAACGAGAATGCCCTCTTACCCACTGCAGTCACGTTAGACGCAGCGGCAATCAACATCGGCCTTAAGTGATGCTGAAGAATAGACGAACAATCCAACCCTACGCAATTTGTACAGCTTTCATTCTTTCAACTGCTCTCATAAATTGTCCACACCACCCAGACGTATGGGTACAAATCTTCATTATAAAAGTAAAACATATTCTAAGACATCAGACAAAGTGAGTACGTGGCAATGTATAGCGAGTCTGGTTTTGAAAATGAAAGCTTAAATTGTAAATAGCAGGTAATAGTGATAATAGTTGTAAATAGCAATTGAGGTTGGTTTACTCACAGAAAAGGATGGGAATTACTTAATCTGGAAAACTTAATGCCATCCTAAAATGCGAAATGTATGCTGTGAACACTGTATATTTATTGCACGGTGGCTGTGAAATGGGTTCAATTGCATTAAGCAATTATACTCTGTACACACTAATATGTTAATGGGTAGGGCCCGCGAGCAACAACATGAATAAAGGTCGTTGATGATTAGCCACGTCTTCTCGTCACTACAGTGGTTAAGGCGACATTTTTCTGGCGAAATTTAGGACTTTTAATGACCAGTCGGGATCTACCAACAAAAGATTAATGTGTTAAACTGAAAACCCTGTCCCCACACACAATGGGGAGAGCAACGGAACATTTTCCCCCGTATCAGTCCCGTCGTCCATTGAAACGCATAAAATACGTGACAGGAACATCCGCCTTAACTTGATCGGTATAGAGTGCACGATAGCTCTGCCCCCCCCCCCCCTTCCGAGTTTTCTTTCGACTGTTCTTGCAGCAGAGCACATGCTTATTTAGTTGTGATATACCATGTCTAATTATACATTGGTAGAAAAAGTATTGGGAAATCAATGTATCATCCTAATCAAATACGGAGCCCCCCCCCCCAGATGGTTTCTCTGGATCCGCCCCTGACTCTGGGAAATATAAATACTTCAGCTCTAATTGTTTTTTCTTTTAAAAAGCACCGTGGCGTTCACGCACATATTTTTTAGCTTCCTTTATACAAATAATCTAAAGTGAGATATACTAGGGAGCAGCTCAGGTGAACAGAGTCAGGGTGGTGGTACTAACTCGTAAACATTATTAATTTCATGAGAAAAATTTCGTCGTTCATCCGAAATGAATAGTTGATTTTTTCTGATTTTACTTTTCCCAGTCAACATCATGCTGAACGCCCCGGAATTCCATGCGTGCACAAAAAAGAAACGGATGGGCGATAACCTGGCTTGTGTTTGGTGACACCTCCAAGTAGTGCGGGAAGAACTCGGGATACGCTCTCCCGCAGATCTTTCACAAACAAAATGGAATGTACAGAATAGGGCACGGCGAAGTAAAATGGATTTATAAATAAGCATGTAAATGCAAGCATATTAAAATTTTTTAAGAGTTGTTTCATCCATAGAGGTGGGGTAAAATAATCCATTGGAATAAAATGAGAAATAGATTTTTTAAAATGTCGAAAAATATTAATGCACTTTTTCAATTCTTTTTATTTCCTATCATGATTAAAAAAAATTCAGAAATTAGACCAAATTATTTAAATTTAAAAATATTATTGACTTCAGTAAACAGCAGTTATATTCATTAACAACTTTATTAGGGGCATTTGAGGCATAATATTAACGAATCCTATTTAAACAAACATTCTACCCCACTGCATTGAAATGCAAATAGAAAGAAATATATTTTTAATATCCTTTTTTTTCTGATAATCGATTTGGACTATTACTTAAATTAAAAGTAATTACTTTTTCTAAATTAAAATTAAACATTCTACCCCACTGCATTGAAACGCAAATAGAAAGAAATATATTTTTAAAATGCTTTTTTTTTTCTTCTGATAATCAGCCTTTTAGAGTTTTTCTAAATTAAAAGTAATAAGAGAACTTTTCAATTTTTCAGTAATGTATAGGTTTCCCGAAAGTTTATTGGACACACAAGATAGGGAGATGAATTCAATAAACAAATCAAGTGATTCCCTCCCTCCCCCCTCCCCCCGCCAAATGCAAATAATAAACTTTTTTTAAGCATAAATCTTGCCAACTATTGGAAAATACTGGCTTAACAAGAAATATCATTTAAAAATAGATTATACTTACTATAAGAAATACCTACCGATTTGACCCCATTACCTATTTTACTGCACCATACCCCATGTTGTAAGTTTTTGCTGTAGTGAGAAAAATGTGCGAATCGAAAAGAAAATTAGTTTATGCGCTACTTCCAACAATGTAGCATGTAGCATTAATTTTATTGAAGAGGTTAATGTGTTTTTAAAATAGCCGACAATTTTCAGAAAACCAAAAATTTCTGGTGGGGATGTTTTTTTTTTTTTTTTTTTTTTTTTTTTTTTTCCCTTGCTCCCCAACACATTGAAACGCAAGAAGGATTAAAAACATCATAGATCGCACCACAGAAGAAATGATAAGATCCTGCCTATAGTTATAGAAAGATGTGAAATAATGAACTCTTTCTTATTCGGTAATATAAAAATGATACAAACTCTACGAAAGGAAAAGAAAATAGCTCTTAATTCGAGAAGAGTTTTTTTGAGGTTTTCTGCTTCAAAAAAAAAAGGAATTAAATTTTAAGTAAATTTCATTCCATCATTTCTAGCATGAAAACAAACCTAAATAAATTAAAATATCAAAAACGCATTAATATTCTATACTATTAATATAATTAACAAGGGTCCGTTAACACTTTATAGGTATCTTGATTGACAATATTTATTTGTATATTGTTGACGCAAAGCTAACTGGGGCTTCCTGAAGAAGAGATTAATTCCTTGGGCAGAGGACATTTTAAGGAGTTCAAAGTCTTACTCGCGTTACTTACGTTGAATACCGCCCAAACTCCAGACTGACGTGCGATAAACCAGAAACCCGGGCTTTCACACTTCAGCTGTCTACTGATGTCCATGATCGACTACAGTGCATTGCAACACGAGGCTTAAAAAGCTCAGCAGGAGAAAAAACAGCCCCTTTCTCTCCCCCACTGTGTGGGTTTATGTGTTTGTGGTTTAGCATTAGCAAATTTATCTTTTGTCGGTGAACACAACAAGTCATTAAAAAGGCGTAAAATTATAGGGGATAGTGTCCCTGTAATGCCGCGAGTGTAGTGGACGACGGAGGCTTCGGTCATGACATGAGCATTTAAATTGCTATCTTCTCATGTGCCAGTACTCCGGACCGGTAGAGGTGGATCAGCAACGCTTCTTCGCGAAAGCTTCCTTCGAGCCTAACGCAAGATCTCATAATTTATACTAGAGATGGCCAATGATTCGATGAGTCGAATCAGTGATTCGAATCTTGGTACTGAGTGGCTCAGTCTTTACACTCACTATCTACTGATTCGAATCTCAAGCCCTCAACTGCGGGGAAATACGTTCCAAGTGCGAAGGGAAGGAAAACTTATTTTCCCTTTGCGTTCCCAGAGATTTTCCCTTACTCTTTCAACTCTTTTCGACTCTTCGACTCTGAGTCGATAGATGATTTGAAACAGCAAATGAGTGGGTGTGGGTGAGTTGGTCACTGAGTTGGTGCAGCAACGAATCTTTACTGATTCAGTGTTTCGCTCTGTTTCGGTGATTGTATACGATCCTTGAGATTCGTTAGTTTTTCGAATCTTCTATCGACTCAGAGTCGAAAGGAGTCGAAAAGAGTTGAAAGGATGTTTCATTTAATTGCAGTTTCTTTTCGAATCTTCTATCGACTCAGAGTCGAAAGGAGTCAAAAAGAGTTGAAAGGATGTTTCATTTAATTGGAGGGTTTTTTTCGAATCTTTGGTGTTTCATTTCTTGGTTGGTGGTCGGATTTAAAGTTTTATTTCTCTGTGGGTGTGGAGTGGGTCGAACATCGTTTGCTTTTGGCGGGGGCATAGGCGTTACTTCCTAAGGGCAAGAGGGGTCAATCCTTCCCCCCCCCCCCGAAAAAAAAATTATGAAAATTCAAATATCAGAGCTATTTATAATAATATTTTCTACAATCGGAAACATTTTGTCACCCCATCCAAATATTACATGCCAATTTACGCCAATGCTCGTGGAAGAGCGGGGGGTGTCTCAAAGTTGTTTAAACCTTTTTCCTTCGGGGGGACTCCCTCCTTCCAACTTATCTGGCTGGTTTAATATTTGTTTAAAATTTAATGAAACATCCCTTTTCTACTTTTAACTTCAATATATGTCCCCCTGCCCCCAACCTCAAAAAAAAAAAAAAAAAAAAAAAAAAAAAAAAAAACGGAACGTTAAGTTTACATGGTGGCGGGTTTTCATGTGAAGGGAAATAGAATGAAATAAGGTTAGGATTGTGCTTGTCACTTTTAATGAAGGATACAGGGGCGGTATTAAGCGCTCTCACAAAAGGACTTTGTAGTAAGCGAAATAACATTTCGCTTTATTGCTGCAGATTTCGTTTAAGATATTTTTTTTTACCTTGTTTGTCGTTTAAGGGGAATGATTTTATTTTCTTTCGTAATTCAGAGAAATGCAAAATAGGGTCTAAAGCAGTGGCGTAGCCAGGATTTTATTTCGGGGTGGGCTGGGTATCAAATTTAAATATAAAGTTCAATTGTAAGCTAATTAAAGGGTCCCATTTTTTTGGGGGGGGCAGCAGCCCCTCAGTAGGACTGGGCGAAAAATCGATAAATATCGGCATATCGGTTTTATTTCAACATCAAATATCCGATATTCCCATTTTCATTTCAGTGAAATCTCGAATTCGATAAAGGTCAAAAATACAGGCCGGCCAGGGGCGTAGCCAGAAATTTTTCATGGGGGGAGGGGGGGGTTATGACTACTGCAACTCATATATATGTATACGTGTGTGTGATAATGTAGTGAAGAATATACATTTTGTATGGCAAAAAATTCCTCATGGGGGGTTATGACCCCCCTAAGCCCCCCCCCTTGGCTACGCCTCTGAGGCCGGCGATAAGAAAATCCTGAGATCAATACCAGCTTGTGATGCTTTTGCTACTGCTTTCTCTCCGTTAATGACGATGCCGGATCGCGGAAAAAACAGCTCCATTGTTTATTAATCTAATTACCATAATTAATTAACGTATATCTCGGAAACTATGCACCGGAGCGCGTTTTTATTGATTCTCGACCCCCACTAAACACCCCACCAACACTTAAAATTTCGAATGCTTTGACACCAAACTTAACCTTTTAATCTTACAGGCCCAGGGGGTCATACGTAGCTCCCCTGTATTTTCATTTCGGGCAGTTTAAACACTAGTTTTACTCGAGCAAGGAGCGAGAGATGCTAGCTGCCCGAGAACTCAGCGGCGAAGAAACCCGTTGAATGGGTGAAGGGTGTTTAAATAGTACGGCTTTCGGCGCAGACAGAGGGAAAATTTCTTTAGTTGTTTTATTGATTCAAGATTGATTCGAATCATCGAAGTAGTGAGTGAGTTCAGATTCGAATAAGTAAAATTAGTCGAACCGCCCATCTCCAATTTATACTGCTGCAGCTGCTAACAGCACAGCGATCTTTTAATAATTCCAGCTTAAGCCGAATCTCAAATAATGACACACGAGTTAACATATTATTTGAAAAATCTATTATAAAATTCTGGTGGATCATATATATAAAATAACTAATTTTCATTTTATATTGTAAAGGATTTCTGAATTTGTTTCCATTATCCTCTTTTGTTTGGAGCTTACTTCAATTGTAGCTTTCGAAAAACAATTTAAGTTCCCCCCCCTCCCCTCGTAATGAAACATGCTGCCTAATAAAATTGCTAATTACTATTTTATATAAAGAACTAGTAACACATCGAAGCTAAAAAAAAAAAAAAAAAAAAAAGTTAATTTGAGTTTAAAAAAGGAAGATATAAATGCAAATTTAAGCAATATGCTCTGAATAAACCCTTTTTTTAATAAAAGTTTTCATTTGGGCTTTAAACACAGAGCTCGTAAAGGCGAGATATACAGCCATGGTAGGCGGTATCCAATTTAAATGGTGCACGAATTGTTGTGATTACAGTTCGTACTATGCGGCAAATCTTTCTTTTTTTTTTCTTTTTTTTTTTTTTTAAGTAACAAATAAATTCTACGTTTATAACACAGATGGTAAGACCTTAAATTTTCTCAGAAAGAATATTTATTCAATCCCTTTGTAATTTAATGACGGATTTCTTTCAGGATGTATACACAACCTGAATGTATTTCTTGCTATAAAAGTCTATTTCAACTGGAGCTGAACATTTTTCAGGACGGGCAAGGAAGTCAATGTTTGGTGACGCCTCCAAGCAGTGTGTGAAGTACTCGCGACACGCCCTTTCGTAAAGGGATGAAATTAGGGAATAGGGTATAGGGTGAATTAAAATGGATATAAAAACAGGTTTTTTTAGTCTTCATAGCGGATTTAAAAAAAATTTATTTGACTGCCTTATATATATATCGCTGTATTAGCTGCAAATGAAAATATATGAAACTTTAGGTGCAGTTTTATCCTTAGGTGAGGTAAAGTGAGGAGAGTGGAATAAAACTGGAAATAGATTTTTAAAAAAGGCAAAAAATATTATTGCACCTATAAAATTTCAATTCTTTAATATCATAACTCAAAATAAAATCGCAAATTGTGCCCAAGTTATTTAAATTAAAAAAAAATTATAAGTAGGCGATACCTAGATAGTTTGTTCACGCCTCCAAGCAGTATGCAAAGCACTTGGGTTACGTCCTCTTGTGAGGCTAAGAAAATAGATATACAGTGAAAAACGTTTAACACGAAACCGAAGGGACCAAAATATTTTTTCGTGATAAAAGTTTCGTAAAAAAAAAAAAAAAGGGACAAAAATCACCATATTTTCGATGTTCTTATATTTTATATAATGCTTTCTGTAAAAGAACAAGTAGGTTGCGTTCCTCCGTAGCAAGTTTCGGCGACGGGAACGGGTGCGGAAGGCTGTCGGGGTTATGGGGGTGACCGCCGGCGGAGTTCTGCTGCTCTGTTCTCGGGTACTCGTTACGTCACCATCACACTGTAGATGTTTTCTATGATTTATCTTCACGCTGTAGTGTTACTACATTTGATGTCATGCTGTTGAAGTAGCTTCGCACTTTTTTCAAGTCGTCCCATCTGACTTTTTCTGAAAGACGTCTGGTTCTGAATTACCGACCCAAGAACTGACTGGAGAGAAGACTTCGATTTCCTGGACCCAAGTACGACGGCTGACGGTCGTTTTGCGGGTGGCAGCCAACCAGCGGTGAGATGGTTCTTCAGATGTAGCTGTGTTTCCGCTAAAAAAGAGCCACAGACTGAGGGCGCAGTGCCGTGGCATGGCACATCAGCGGACGACGGATCATCTCTTTACGGATGTGGCATCCTTCCAGGGCGACGTTGGGCACCTGCCGCAGTTCGTTCACCAGTTTCGTCCCGGAAGTTCGTCTCTTCTCGCGAAGCACTTCTACTGTTACATGGACCCTTTTCTTGATTTTTTGGTAGAGATTTCGTCACCATTTCTCGGTTTTCGCTCTGCCTTTTTTGCACTCATTTTCACACTGCCTTTCATGGCAAAATCTCACTCTGCCTCTTTTGGCTTTATTTTTCATCCTGCCTTTCGGAATTTCAAGACTTGCTTTTCATGTCAATCGGACTTTGTTGTTTTTTCGTTAACATCACTTCTCTTGGTCTCGGCCAAGCAACCCGCTGGAAGACCGCCCCTCGTGGGCGGGAGGAAAGCGGGTCGGTCTCCTATCCCACTCTACGTCCTCTGCTTGCTGTTTATCGGCACGCCCCTCACTCTTCACTTTATCTTCATTCTTCGGCCCGACTTATTCGAGCTGAATTTGATTTACGCCCCGGCCATCTTTTGGAGATTTTTAATACATGATATCAAAAACACACTTTAATTACACGCTGGAGGTAAGCATGTTGATGCAGGTACTCCCTTAAACTCCAACTTCAGTTCAGTTCAAGTAGTTTGCATTCATTGGGATGAAAAGCAATTACAAAAAATATTATTTTGGGGAGAAAAAAAATCAATTATCTTTTTTTGAAATGTATTTTTCAGAGCCATATTGTCCACAAATTATTCAAGTTCGCCCATATTTTTATGTATTTCTCCATTAGAATGCGACTCTAAATAACTGCGTACACTGTTTATCATTTTTTGCACTTCTGAAGTAGAGGGGACGGGAACTGCATCGTTGAATCCGTTGTCAGATTCGTCGTCAGAATCAACAGAATCTTTTGGATTTTGAACAATATCTAAAATGTCTTTTTCTGTCATAATAGGTGCTGTAGTTACATCATTATCGAACGAAACATGCAGATACTGATAAGAATTCTACTCATTAGGGGGCGGGGGGAGGGGAAGAGACCTGATGAATGACGCTATTAATACTTCTAGGATGAGAAAAGGCAGAAAAACCATTTCCCAGAATTTAAATAAAATTTATTTTCCACAAAAACGTTCTAGTGATTTGTGGCAAACATGCCACAGAAGATTAAAAACGAACTTTTTTTCGTGTTAAACGACTTTTGTTTGGCGTTAAAAGAACAAAAATGCATTAAATTGCATATTTTGCGTTCCGGACCATTGTGTCATTTCGTGTTAACCGATTTTTTATGTTAAGCGTTTTCGTGTTAAACGTATTTCACTGTAATTAATACAGTTTTAAAAACGTGAAAAGTCATTTTACAAGTTAATTTTTCTAGTAGTACAATCATAAAATAAACTTTTTCTGAAAAAGAAAGACATAAAAATCACAACAGAAGATAAAAAATCTATTTATCGTATTAATAAGCAAATTGTTATAAATTATTATGCGTTGCGAAGAGTCCTATTAATCATAAATGTAAATAATGATTGTTGATAATTAATTAACACCTTCACAATAAATTTAAACTTAATTTTCCTTGCAGGAACCTATATATATATATATATATATTTTTTTTTTTTTTTTCCCCGATTGAAACATGTCAGTGTTACGAAGAACAAGCATGGTTGTTTTTCTATTTTCTATTAAAATATTAAGCTGCATACTCATCCTTTGCACGGAACGAATACAGTATTTACATAAACTTTCCCTAAACCCTCTCGTCACCCTGAACCTCATATGAGGCTCCTATTTCAAATAGCAATATTTAGAGAGAAAACAATTGAATTTAGTATTTTTTTATTTCAATGATATCAATATCATTAATTCATGTAGAAAGTATATGAGGTTCTTAACTAGATGCATAAATCGTGCCTAGATTGCAGTAGCACAAAAATTTCTTTTACATTATGGCCTATGGTAGGAAATTCTTGAAGTGCGCTAGCGTTTAAACGATACATTCGATTGAGCTCAAATTGGGTATACATATTATAAACCACCGTCCCAAGACCGGTATTGATTTTGGTGTGTATAGGTCTTAAAGTTTTTCTACAGGGCTACGACAAAGATTTCTATTACATTATGGCCTATGGGAGAAATTTTTGAAAGTGCGCTAGCGTTTAAACGGCGCATTCGATTGAGCTTCAATTTGGTATATATATTTAAATTATTCAGCGATTAAAATTTATTTTAATGCTTGGTAATGATCTTAATCGTGAGTGTTCGGAAAGTTGAGTGGAGCCACTCCAGATTTTTTTTTTTTTTTTTTTTTTTTTTTTTTAATATAAGTTCTTGATTCTGATAAGCATTACATCGGGAAACAGCTGTTTTGGTGCCCTGTAATGAAATTGTTAGTGAAATTCTGGTGATTCATAGTACATCCTAAGTAGCAATTAATTTTGTTACATATTTTAAACGATTCTCAGTTTTATTTCCTACACCCTATTTTGTTTGGATCATTCTTTATTTGTTGCATTCGGAAAATAATTTAAGTTTCCGCTCTCCTAATAAAATATATTGCCTATTTAAAATTTAATTATGTTATATTAACAGCTGTTAACATACCCATCTAAATGAAACAAGTTAATTTTGCCTTAAAAGAAAGAACATAAATGCACATTCAAGCAATACGCTCTAATATAAACCTTTTTACTTTCCGAACATGTACCAATTAAGGAAAGTATTGTAATCATGAAAAAATGAATGAATGTTTTCAGTTATTGGAGCACTAAAAGAAACAAACAAAAAAAAAATCAAAATTATGAACAATTTTCAAACATCCAGAATGAATGTGCCAGAATGATAATATGAAAATTCGTTCGTTAACCTAATTCAAAAATTACATTGAAAAGTGTGGGAATTAAAGAGTGCACCCTGGGTTAGAAATCCAAAATCAGTGAAATCGTTATGCTTAATTGTTGTGTTAACCTAGGTGCGTTCCACATTTTACCTAACAGGGGCGTAGACAGGGGAGGTTTTATTTACTATGTCAACGCCTACGAAGTAAAGAAAGCTTAAGGACTTGAGAGTCTTATCGACTTTTTATATAAAATGGGAATTGGCATCTTTGCTGCCATTTATACCTTTATTTCCTTTTTGCTAGTAGATGAAAATAATTTTAAGTCGATTTTTGCAAAACCTCTACCTTTATTACGTTTTTTGGAAAATACGTATTTTGAAATCCTTCAATTTAAAATAGTTTTTCTCCGAAACACCACTGAAAGAAAAACCATATGGAAATTATTACTTAGTGTTACATTATATCTTTTTTATAGTTTCCCAAAGAATAATAAGGTAGACTTTTTTTTTTTTTATGAGGGTGTGTGTGTGTGGAAAATCAGGTATAAAACAGTAAGTATCCAACTGCTATACATACTAACTACGCAGACAAGTGAAGGATGAAGTATATTTGAAATAACGAAAATTCTATGTAGCATTGTGTATCCATTTGCTTATAAGTCTAGCAGAAATCTTTTCAGGTAGGCGTTTATCTTAAATTAACTTTACGCCCACATGTAAAAACAATCTCTACCGCTGAAATAATTACACTTTGTAGAATTACTCAGAGAGAACTCAGAGAGATGCTTAACAATCAGGAAGTGCGTTTCGGGGGAAAAGTTTTCCATTTCATTAGCTATAAAGTCCACACACAGGGCCGTAGAAGTGTGGGAACTGAAAAAGTAAACAAAAAGAAACGCGCCTGATTAGTAATTCACCTGGATTTAGTTTAAAAAGTGTAAATAAATGCGAATTACAATGCAGTCCCGCTAACATAAAACTAAAGTAAAAACAATTTTTTTTATTTTTTATTTTTATGAAATACTATTTAATAATAATAATTAATAAAGTCGTGTCACGTATCGTGTACGGAGTTGTCCAAGAGCATTCCATAGGGCTGATCTAAACGAACAAAGTAAACATATTGCATCGTTATTATTATTGTATTATTAAAATGGTTTGCACTTTACATTGATTAGTTATTTCATTACTAAGCTGTAGATACAACAGTCTTTTATAAAGAATATAGTTATACCTATTGCCGTAAGGCATTCTAGGGACAAGGTGCGGGCAATCACCTCCCTCAAAATTTCTTTTTAAGAATTCGAGCCCATGTAGACTAATTCTTTAAATTCATCTATTCTACTCATTGTAGATCGTCGGAGAAGACAAGCATAGTGCATACACCTATTTCTATCATAATCTAGACCCTAGTATTTCAATCTCTCAAAGTAAAATTATTGCTATTAACAAGATCACTCACATTGCTTTCGATTGTTGAGGTTCATACAGGTTATTATTACACATTTTTCTTTTCCTTTCTTTCTTTCTTCTTCTTAATATTATTTTTATTAGTTATAAACCAGCATTTTTCATTGTACCTATGAGTTTAAATGAGCTCAGCTACTCTAAAATGGTTTCTAAATGAAGATGCACTGCAGCCAGTTCACACTGTTGATAAAGGAGTTTCTTTTGTTGGGGAGATTTTGGACATACTGATTGTAGACAAAAAACGATCTCGCAGGGTTTCCATAAAAAATCTGCACTGTCATCTTTATTGACATTCATACCCATTTTACTTTCGGAACATGTACCATGCAAGGAAAGTATTGTAATCATTAAAAAATTCGACTTTGAGATTTTGGTGTATTTACACGTTTCGAGGTCTTCTGAATTCATGCCATTTTTACGAGATTTATGTGCGTATGTGTGTGTGTATGTGAGTGAACACGATAGCTCCTAAACGGTGCATTCGATAGAACTCAAATTCGGTATATATGTTACAAATCACCGTCGCAAGAGCGGCCTAGATTTTGGTGTGTATAGGTCTTATAGTTTTTCCACAGGGCTGCGACAAAGATTTTTTTACATTATCGCATATGGGGGGAAATTCTTGAAAGTGCGCTAGCGTTTAAACGGTACATTCGATTGAGCTGAAATTTGGTATATATGGTATAAACCACAATCTTAAGACAGGTATTGATTTTGATGTGAATATGACTTATAGTTTTTCTACAGGGCTACGACAAAGATTTCTTTTACATTATGGCCTATGGTGGAAATTCTTGAAAGTGCGCTAGCGTTTAAACGGTACATTCAATTGAGCTCAAATTGGGTATATATGTCTGAATTATTCATCCATTAAAATTTATTTAAATGCTAGGTAATGATCTTAATCGTAAGTGTCTGGAAAGTCGAGTGGAGTCACTCGAGATTTTTAAACATTTTAATTTGTGATTTAAAGGCAGAGATACGTAAACGGGTGCGGTAAGCGGTAACGAACTTCATTGGTGCAGTATTTGTCATGGGCTTAAAAAAGTAGTAAATAAATTTTAAGTTTATAATAGAGAGAAGGAAGACCTTAAATTGGCTCAGATTGAATATTTCTTAAAACAGTTTGTAATTTAATGACGTATTTCTTTGTTAGGTTTTTGTCAGCGGCGGATTGATGCAATTTTTTGGGTGGTGGCTGATTAGTTGGAAGATTCATATACACTAGAGATGAGACGGGCTCAGCCCGAGCCCGAAAGCCCGAGCCCGAGCCCGGGCCCGACTCGGGCTCGGGCTCTGTAATTCACGATTGCGTTCGGGCTCGGGCGGGCTCGGGCTCGTGAAAAATTTCTCCTTTGTTGAACATACTCCTTGAAACAAATTTTAAAAAGTGATTTATGGGATAAATAGATGTACTTATTTCAAAAAATAGCAGCACGGGGGACTAGAAGGTGTGTGAAGCTCCAAAATTTATTGTATCCTATTAATGAAGTAGTTCATTTTATTTGTCTTTAGATGACATTTCGGGCTCGGGCGGGCTCGGGCTCGAACTTTAATAATATTGCTCGGGCTCGGGCGGGCTCGGATTAAAAGTCTTCGGGCTCGGGCGGGCTCGGGCTTCAAAAAATGAGCCCGAACTCATCTCTAATATACACATGCATTTTATGGAGTAAAATCGTAACTCTTACATCACTTTATTTTTTTCTCGTGAGGGGTGGTCGCCCACTCCGCCCCACCCAGTAATTCGCCCTTGTACATTGAGCAAATTACTTCTTGCTATCTCTGTTTATTTTAACTAGTGTCGAACATTTTTCAGGAAGGATTAGGAAACGAAGCAGTGACAACTTGCGCATAAAAAAATTATGTTCATCACTCTGGGAAATATAAGTACATCAGCTCTAATTGTTTTTTCTTTTAAACTTCACCGTGGCGTGCACGCACATATTTTTTAGCTTCCTTTATACAAATAATCTAAAGTGAGACATACTAGGGAGCAGCTCATGTGAACCAAGTCAGGGTGGTGGTACTAACTCGTCAACATTATTATTTCCATGAGAAAAGTTCCGTCGTTCACCCGGAATGAATAGTTAATTTTTCTCATTTTAAGTTTCCCAGTCAACATTAAGCTAAACACCCCGGAATTCCATGCGTGCACAAAAAAGAAACCGATGGGCGTGAGCTGGCTTGTGTTTGGTGACACCTCCAAGTAGTGCGGGAAGAACTGGGGGTACGCCCTCCCGCAGATCTTTCACAAACAAAATGGAATTTACAGAATAGGGCCCGGCGAAGTAAAATGGATTTATAAACAAGCATTTAAATGCAAGCATCTTAAAATTATAAGAGCTGTTTCATCCATAGAGGTGGGGTAAAATAATCCATTGGAATAAAATGAGAAATATATTTTTTTAAATGGCGAAAAATATTAATGCACTTTTTAAAACTTTTTTCTCCCCATCATGATTTAAAAAAATTCAGAAATTAGACCAAATTATTTAAATTTAAAAATATTATTGACTTCAGTAAACAACAATTATATTCATTAACAACTTTATTAGGGGCATTTGAGGCATAATATTAACGAATCCTATTTAAACAAACATTCTACCCCACTGCATTGAAATGCAAATAGAAAGAAATTAGACCAAATATTACATTGGTATTATTTTTAAAATGCTTTTTTTTCTGATAATAAGCCTTTTAGACTTTTTCTAAATTAAAAGTAATAAGAGAACTTTTCAATTTTTCAATAATGTATTGGTTTCTCGAAAGTTTATTGGACAAACAAGATAGGGAGATGAATTCAATAAACAAATCAACTGAATCCCCCCCCCCCTCCCCCGCCAAATTCAAATAATAAACTTTTTTTGAGCATAAACCTTGCCAACTATTGGAAAATACAGGCTTAACAAAGAATATCATTTAAAAGTAGATAATACTTACTATAAGAAATACCTACCGATTTGACCCCACTACCTATTTTACCGCACCATACCTGATGTTGTAAGTTTTTGCTGTAGTGAGAAAAATGTGCGAGTTGAAAAGAAAATTAGTTTATGCTCTACTTCCAACAACTATTTTCAACTATTACTACTTCCAGTATTAAATTTAGTAAAGAAATTACTGTGTTATTAAAATAGCCGACAATTTTCAGAAAACCGAAAATTTCTGGTTGAGATCCTTTTTTTTTTCTCCCCTTGCCCCCCCCCCCCCCAACACTTACAGGATTAAAAACGTCATAGATCGCACCAGAGAAGAATAGAAAAGATCCTGCCTATAGTTATAGACAGATGTGAAATAATGAACTCTTTCTTATTCGGTAATATAAAAATGATAAAGACTCTACGAAAGGAAAAGAAAATAGCTCTTAATTCGAGAAAACTTTTTTTGAGGTTTTCTGCTTCAAAAAAAAGGAATTTTCATTTCATCCATTTTCATTTTAAGTAACTTTCATTCCATCACTTCTAGCATGAAAACAAACCTAAATAAATTAAAATATCAAAAACGCATTAATATTCTATATACTATTAATATAATTAACAAGGGTCCGTTAACACTTTATAGGTATGTTGATTGACAATATTTATTTGTATATTGTTGACGCAAAGCTAACTGGGGCTTCCTGAAGAAGGGATTAATTCCTTGGACAGAGGACATCTTAAGGAGTTCAAAGTCTTACTCGCGTTACTTAAGTAGAAGACCGCCAAAACTCCAGACTGACGTGCGATAAGGCAGAAACCCGGGCTTTCACACTTCAGCTGTCTACTGATGTCCATGAGCGACTACAGTGCATTGCAACGCGAGGCTTACAAAGCTCCGCAGGAGAAAAAACAACCCCTTTCTCTCCCCCACTGTGTGGGTTTATGTGTTTGTGGTTTAGCATTAGCACATTTATCCGTTGTCATTAAAAAGGCGTAAAACTATAGCTTATAGTGCATGCCGCGAGCGTAGTGGTCGACGGATGCAAGAAATAGACGGAGGCTTTGGTCATGACCATTTAAATTGCTATCTTCTCATGTGCTAGTACTCCGGACCGGTAGTTATGAGTACAACAACGCTTCTTCCAGAAAGTTTCCTTCCAGCCTAACATTAGATTTCTTAACTTTTACTGCTGCAGCTGCTAACAGCACAGCGTTTTTTTAATGACTTTGATGGTTATTATTTCTGTCCGGTCCGGAACACATGAGAGTTAACTGATTATGTTTAAAATCTGTTGTGAAATTCTGGTGGTTTGTATATATAAAATAACTAATTTTCATTTTATATTGTAAAGGATTTCTGCATTTGTTTCCATTATCCTGTTTCGTTTGGAGCTTACTTCAATTCTAGCTTTCGAAAAATAATTTAGGTTACCCCCCTCGTAATAAAACAGGTTGCCTAGTAAAATTGCTAATTACTATTTTATATTAAGAACTAGTAACATATCGAATCTAAAAAAAAATAAGTTAATTTGCATTTAAAATAAGAAGATATAAATGCAAATTTGAGCAATATGCTCTGAATAACCCCTTTTGTTTTTATAAAAGTTTTCATTTGGGCTTTAAACAGGAAGCTCGTAAAGGCGAGATATACAGTCATGGTAGGCGGTATCCAATTTAAATGGTGCACGAATTGTTGTGATTACAGTTCGTACTATGCGGCAAATCTTTTTTTTTTTTTTTTTTTTAAGTAACAAATAAAATCTACGTTTATAACACAGATGGTAAGACCTTAAATTTTCTCAGAAAGAATATTTATTAAATCCCTTTGTAATTTAATGACGGAATTCTTTCAGGATGTATACACAACCTGAATGTATTTCTTGCTATAAAAGTCTATTTCAACTGGAGCTGAACATTTTTCAGGACGGGCAAGGAAGTCAATGTTTGGTGACGCCTCCAAGCAGTATGTGATGTACTCGCGATACGTCCTTTCGTAAACGAGATGAAATTAGGGAATAGGGTATAGGGTAAAGTAAAATGGATATAAAAACAGGTTTTTTAGTCTTCATAGCAGGTTTTTAAATTTTTTTTGTGTCTGTCTGCCTTAAAAATATATATATCGCTGTATCAGCTCTAAATGAAAACATATGAAACTTTATGAGCAGTTTTATCCTTAGGTGAGGTAATATGAGGACGCTGTGGAATAAAAAGGGAAATAGATTTTTGAAAAAAGCATAAATATTAATGCACTTTTAAAATTTCATTTCTTTTATATTATAACTCAAAATAAAATCACAAGTTGTGCACAAGTTATTTAAATTACGAAAAATATTATAAGTAGGCGATACCTAGATTGTTTGGTGTCGCCTCCAAGCAGTATAAGAAGCACTCGGGATACGCCCTCTAGTGAGGCTAAGAAAATAGATGTAATTAATACAGTTTAAAAACGTGAAAAGAGATTTTACAAAATTTTCTAGTAGTACAGTCATAAAATATACTTTTGCTGAGAAAGAAAGACATAAAAATCGCAACAGAGGATAAAAAATCTACTTATCGTATTAGCAAGCAAATTATGCGTTGCGAAGTGACCTATTAATCATCAATGTAAATAATGATTGTTGATAATTAATTAACACCTTCACAATAAATTTAAACATAATTTTCCTTGCAGGAACCAATATATATATATATATATATATATATATGTATTTTTTTTTTCCGATTGAAACATGTCAGTGTTAAGAAGGATGATTGTTTTTCTATTTTCTAGTAAAATATTAAGCTGCATACTCCTCCTTTGCACGGAACGAATACAGTATTTACATAAACTTTGCCTTAAACACTAACTTGAGATAATGTATAGCTGAACTGCAAAATGATGACATAAAAATTATTATTCAGGGTTACTTGCGATTAAAAAGAACGGAAAAATATTTTGCGAACAAAATTATTCTAAATCTATGCGAGGGTAACATGTGTATTTTATATTCTGACCACATAAAAAATAAACAACATTTTAACGAAGAGATTTTAGGATGCGACGGTTTAAATATTATACCTTGAAAATTCCCCATAAATAAGGAGTTTTTTTGAAAAAAAATCGCAAAAATCTGTAAATCTTACTACACGCTATGAATTTTTGAAAGGAAATTTTCTCTCATATTTGATGGTGGAACGACCGTTTCTATGTAGACATTACTTCCGCTACAAGCGGTATGGAGAGTTTTCGCGGACACTGAATATCCGCGAAATATCTCTCAAAAGTCCATAAAATACCGAATAATAAATTTCTAGGCTGAATTTTGAAAAAAAATAATTGCTCAGAGGAGCATAACTTCATGTTTAGAACTTCTTTCGTGCTAAATTTGGTATTTCTAGGTTTCGCCATTTGTCCGTAACGCCACCAACAGACATCTTCATTTATAATAAGTAAATTAGATATACGATTGATATCTAACTTCGTAATTTTCTTATTCTAACATCAGGTTTCACTGCACAATATGTTTTGCATCTTGACTGACTGACTGAAGTAAACTTTTTCGGAGTACCTGCGCGGCGCGCTTACCTCCGGTGTGTTGTGTGTGGTATGTTTTGTTTTGGATGTATGTAGTTGCGGCGAGGCCGCAGTAATTCAGACAGAGAGTCAAGAACAAGATTAGTTTTTTTTTTTTTTTTTTTTTTTTTTTTTAATGAAAAAAAAAATGCAGTGGGTGCCTACCTGTCCTCCCTCCACCAATAATGGTGAACTTCCACGGACAGGTTACTAGGCTGCGTGGTGGATGCTAAGTCTGCAGGGCGTGGAGAACCGCTTTAGGCCGTCTTCGAAATGCTGGGTCCGAGGGCTCATAGTCAGGTAATGTTGCTATGACTTCATTAGGGATGTTCCTAATGTTCTTATAGAATTACTTGGACAGCTTGAGTAGATGGTATTTGAGAGACTTCATACAAAGGTCTTTCAGAATAATGTCATTTGCCGGATGGTGATGACCGTACCGAATGGTACGCAGGAATTTGTTTTCTTTGGTGAGTAGGGTTCTGAGATTGGTTTTGGCCGCGTAGGCCCACACGGGGGCAGCATACGCGGCGATGGGACGCTCAACCGTCTTGTACAGAAGTACTTTGTTCTGTGTGTTTAGTTTTCTCGTGTAAATCAGACTTGAGAGGAGCTGGAAGGCCGCTGTCATTTTGCCTCTGGTTTTGGCAATGTGCCTCTTCCAGGTTAGGTTTCTATCAATCTCAATGCCTAGGTAGGTGACGCTGTCGGCCCACTCTAGTACAGCATTGCTGACCTGTAGACGGGAAGGAGGGAATTTCCTGCCCAGGGAAAGACCTTTGCATTTTCTCGGGTTTAATTTGATCTTCCAGTTCTGCATCCACAAGTCCAGTTGGTTGATGTGGTCCTGGATGTTTTTGTGCAAAACTCTCGAGCTGATGGCCCTGCCAATTATCGCAGTATCGTCTGCGTAGAGCGCTATTTCAGTAGATGGATTCCTCGGTACGTCATTGACGTAGAGAGAATATAAGGTGGATCCAAGAATTGATCCTTGAGGCACACCACCATTAATCGGGCAGAAGTTAGAGACAGTATCTTCTACTCGTACAGCAAAACTACGGTCAGATAGATAATTACTTATTAAATGGACGAGGGAGTCTGGCACGTCCATACTAAATGAGTCCATGAGTCCGACGTGCCAGACTTTGTCGAACGCCTTGGATATGTCGAAGAGTACCATGGCCACACTATCTTTCATTTGTATAGCTTCTGATAGTTGCTCCACAACTCGGAGTAGTTGGTGGGCAGTGCTGTGGTGATTCCCGAAACCGAATTGTTCAGGAATCATGATGTTGTTGTTGTTAACGAAAGCAGCAAGTCTGTTTAAGATGACACGCTCAACAACCTTGCCCAGTCCACAGAGTAGACTTATGGGGCGGTAAGAGCTGGGATCCGAGAGGTTTTGTCCAGGCTTGGAGATCGGACACACAATCGCTCGTTTCCACGTCTCAGGGTAGTGCTGCAGCCGAAGAATTGCGTTGGTTATGCTGGTAAGTCTCAGTATGCAGTTGGCAGGGAGGCTTTGGATTACCTTGTTAGAAATCCCGTCATGTCCAGGGCACTTCTTGATTTTTAATTTGATGATGATATTAATAATCTCGGAAGGGAAAACTCCGGCAATGGGGGTCACCGGCCGAGCTTGTAATCTTGTGGACACTTCATCATCAAGTTCGAGATCCGAGTGTTCGTGATTGGTAAATTGGTCACAGTACACTTTGGCAATAGCCTCAGCCTTGTCAGCGTTCTGGAACACATATGAGTTGTTTGACTTGATGGGAGGAAAGTCATTCCTCTTTTTGGTCAGGCTCTTTAACGTTTTCCAGATCGAAGAGTTGTCTGGAGACAGGGTGGCAAGGTTATTCGCCCAAGACTGATTCTGGAAGTTGCGAATAGCGATGCGGGTCTCAGCTTGGAGTCTTTGGAAGGTGGCACGGTCCGTAGGACTTCTGGTACGTTGAAAGATACGTCTCGCTTTATTCCGTGCGCGTATAAGCAAGCGGATGTCCTGTGGAAGTCCAGCGGCGTAATTTTGCTTGCATGGATGGGGAGCAGAGTGCAGTGCATTGTTTATATCTTGCGTGAGAGAAGAAACCTCAGCTTCAATGTCGCTGGCGTTTCGGATAATGGGAAGACGATGGGGGACCTTCAATGAGGTGACTCGAGAAGAGTTCCCAGTCGGTGATCATACGAGGTTTTTTAAGAGTAGCATCGTAACTGATGTTTAAGCTTGTCACAATAGGCAGGTGGTCAGACATGAATTGTTGTAGTGTGGCAACGTCCGGATATTGGTTCAGGTTCTTGTGAATCATAAAGTCAATAACTGAGTTACCATTATCCGAGAGATGCGTAGGAGTAGTGGGGAAAGCCATCAGAAGATGTTCCTCCATTAGCAGTTTGAGAAGGCTCGTTCCGTAAACGTTGTTCGTCCTACAGCCCCAGGAAAGATGACGAGCATTAAAATCACCCATCAGGATGTTGGCAGGGCAGTAGTTAAATAATGTTTTTATGTCCTTGGTAGGAAAAC
The DNA here is from genome assembly GCA_038373885.1 of Cheiracanthium punctorium. NCBI lineage: Eukaryota > Metazoa > Arthropoda > Arachnida > Araneae > Cheiracanthiidae > Cheiracanthium > Cheiracanthium punctorium. The sequence goes on from JAWZYV010002440.1 coordinate 319,579, forward strand.
CTTTATTATGACGAACGTAGGCCGACGAAACCATGATCTTCGGGGTGGCATCGATAATAATGGACAGGGCATCCAAGCAGTCCATTGTAATGTCAGTCACCCGGTGATGAGGTATAGTTCTCTTGACGTAAATAGCCAGACCGCCTGCAATGCGGCCTCCTTGTAGAAGTGGTCGTTCCTGGCGATTGCTATTACAAATAGAGTACATGAAATAAATATTTACACCAATAGCTCTTTTACAGTAGCGTAGCCAGGATTATCTTTCGGGGGTGGGAGTACGAAATTTTCCCTTCGATATGTGTACATGTATAGTATATATACAAATTCAAGTCAAGAATAGGAATAAGATCCCTTTTTCCGTGTCTGTCTCTCTTATTTCGGTCGGTGGGCTCTGATCCCTAAACCCCTCCCCTTTGGCTAAGCCAAACTAATTTAGTTATAATTTTTATGAATACAAAGCCTAACCCACAATGAATTTTGATTCCAGTCCACAATCATGGAAAATACACTTATTTTTTCTCTTTTACAACAAAATATACTTCATACTTCTGTAATTTCTTTTTTATTTTGAACTACAGGGTATCTGAAAAGTCCTTGACACATTTAAAAAATTCATAGAAAAGCAACAAATTATCGATTATGATTATGATTATGCAGTTTGCAGAGCAATACTTCAAAGGTTCACGAAATTCTTTGACAACGTAAAAAAATTACTTCCAAATTGTGTTCAAAAGTGACACTGTACCGTCACAGTAAGCTTCCCAAATGTCTTGTACAATCTCATCCGATCTTCGTGGCCGACCACTTCTTTCCCTGTCTGGTGTCCCTGTGTCGCTTGCAGTTTCTAAAAACTCTTCATGCCAGCCAGGCAGGGACGTACCCAGAAAAAAATTTCGGGGAGGGTCCAAACATTTCAGATGGGGGTCCAAAAGGTGAAAAAGGGAGAATTTTCGACAAAAAGACTTCATCATTATTATTTTGCTAAAAAAAATTGAAATTTCGGGAGGGTCCGGACCCCTGGACCACCCCCTGGGTACGTCCGTGATGCCAGGCGAAAATGTTGATGAACACATTTCGGAAGTGAATTTTTTTTTAAGATGGAAAAATAAATTCTTGATTCCGAGAAGCATTATCATAGCTGCCAATCGTTCCGTTTTTGTCGGAACATTTTCCACCATTATTTTCGAACGGTTTTATTGTATAATAATGTACTTAATTAATTTAGACAGTGGTCCAACTAAAGTATGGATCGAGACGCGGAAGCGAACGCACGTCTGGAGACATCGGGTAGTACCGGCCAGCCCGGATTGAACGCCTGCGGCGGAGCAGACTCGGCGGATGTAAATAAACAGATCGGCGGAAGAACGCCTCGTGAACTCTGTAATCCTATTGCCCGTCCAGTTAACTATCCTGATGATCTCCCACGGGATGAGAGATACCTCTACGACACCTATCTACACCCCCAGAAAGAGGGAGTAATGTTTCCTCATGAAAGGTACGGCAAACTACAGTTCTACATCGATTTCTACCGATCGCAAGAGGAAGAACTGATAAAATGGATTAACGACATCATCTATTACTACGAATCTCTCCATGACGATCAAGCAAAAAAGGAGGAAGTAAAAGACGAGAAGATGCAAATCTCAACCGAGGAAGGCACCGACCCCAACACCAAAAAATGGAAGTCATATGGCACTAAGCCTAATCCAAAGCTGGACTGGTATGAGCGATCGATCAACGATGAAACCGCCATGAGTGTGGAAAAGGATGGCACCTCGACCATAACAGGTGAATCTCTTTCCTTTAATGTTTCCTTCACCCCCCCCCCTACCAACGAGATCAGCGAGGATTTTATACAGCCAACGAAAAAAGCTAAGACCTCGAGGAACCACGATAAGAACGTAGGTATCCCCCAAATTAATTTTGCCACTGAAAATCCGTTCGAAATTCTTAACTCCCTGGAAAACGAGGAAGCGAAATTAACAGAAACAAATGAAGCTCCGACTTCTTCTCCGATTACCAAGCCCAAATCTCCAAAACCGATAGTTATCCCCAACCCTAAGGACATGCACGCGGTTACCCAGTCCATAAACGAAAACACTGAAGCCGAATTCCACGCTACTGTTCACAAAAATATCCTGAGAATCTACCCGCATGACTTTAATAGCAAAAATATTATCACAGACCATCTTAAAAATACCAACATACACTTCTATAGTAACTCAGACACCACCCCCCCACTCAAAGTTGTTATCAAAGGGATCCCCCCCAACACCGATAAAGAAATGGTCAAAGAAGCCCTTAATTGCAATTCATTCCCCGTTATAAGAGTTAATCAACTTAAAAGCCGCATTGACAAAAGAGACCTTCCCATTTTTCAAATACACTTAACTAACAATGAACAAGGACAAGAAATTTTTAACCTCCAACAATTACTCTCATTTAAAATACAAGTAGAAAAGTACAGGACGCCTAAAAAGGCCATTCAATGTTATCGATGTAACGGGTTTTATCACTTTGCTAAATTCTGTTCAATGCCCCCCCGTTGTATGGCCTGTGGAGACCACCACGAATTTAAAGATTGCCCCAGGAAAAACAACCAAAATGAAAAACTCCCCATAATATGCTGTAATTGCAACGAAAATCATTTAGCCAGCTACAAAGGCTGTAAAGCCTTTCCTAACAACACCCGACCAAAAAATCCGAATCCAACGAACCCCCCCCCCCCCCCCCCCCACCAACCAAAACAAACCTTTCGATCAAAAACATACGCTGAAGCTATTAAAAACAGCTCACATCCCCAAACCACACTTAACGAAATTGCTAGCATCACTAAGCTCATCGAAAAAGAAATCGGAGTTTCCTCTCTAACTGAATTACTTGCGCAGCTAAAAAATCTACTTAATAAACTTCAAACGTTACAAACAAAACAGGAAAAATTAATTTATTTCATTAATTTCATCAGCAACGGCGAATTCCCTACTACCCTCTCCCCGTAAACAACCCAAGTTGTTTGCGGCTGTTCTCTCCTTTGAACATCCCCCCCCTTTTTTCATTTGTTAGTAAACAAACTTTCCCCTCCCCACAATTTTCTTAACTTTCTTGTAATCGCCATCATCTGTAATTGAATGGGAGATGCGGGACAAGTTCCCAGGTGCTCCCTACGCAACACGTTCTTATCCGTTAGACAGTGGTCCTGTAGTCAGTTTCTACAGATCCATCAGTCTTCTAAGCAGTATTGGGAAGATTAGCAGCTAGTAGAGATGGGCGGTTCGACTCATTTTACTGATTCGAATCTCAACTCACTCAGTACTTCGATGATTCGAGGGCCTCACCATGGCACAGTGGTTATACCACTGGAAATGGTAGACGGGCGAAGTGTGAAGGTCCCGAGTTCGGGTCCCATCGCGCGTCCGTCGACCTAACCGTTCGGAGTTTTCCGTGGTTTTCTCCGAAACTTAGCGTAAATACGGGTTAGGACCCCTTAGAAAGACCCCCACGGAGGGCACCCCACCCTTCGACCTAGAGCCCATTCGGAGCTAATCGGTCGTAATCCCACACACACACACACACACACACTCGATGATTCGAATCACGAATCTTGAATCAATAAAACAACTAAAGAAATTTTCCCTCTCTCTGCGCCGAAAGCCGTACTATTTAAACACCCTTCACCCATTCATCGGGTTTCTTCTCCGCTGAGTTCTCGGGCAGCTAGCATCTCTCTCTCCTTGCTCGAGTAAAACTAGTGTTTAAACTGCCCGAAATGAAAATACAGGGGAGCTTCGTATGACCCCCTGGGCCTGTAAGATTACAAGGTTAAGTTTGGTGTCAAAGTATTCGAAATTTTATGTATCGATGGGGGTTTACGTCTAGGGGGGGGGGTCGAGAATCAATAAAAACGCGCTCCGATGGATAGTTTCCGAGATATACGTTAATTAATTATGATAATTAGACTAATTAACCATGATTGAGGCTTAAAAGGACTGCAAACATGTAGAAATTGGCTCTGGGATGGTTTCCAGACTTTGGAGATGCCGCCGGAGGAGGCATAGTGTTTAAAATGCCCAAATTGAAAATATAGGGGAGCTTCGTATGACCCCCTGGGCCTGTAAGATTAAAAGGTTAAGTTTGGTGTCAAAGCATTCGAAATTTTAAGTATCGGTGGGGTGTTGAGTCCAAGGGGGGGGGTCGAGAATCAATAAAAACGCGCTCCGGTGGATAGTTTCCGAGATATACGTTCATTAATTATGGTAATTAGACTAATAAACCATGGAGCTGTTTTTTCCGCGATCCGGCATCGTCATCAACGGAGAGAAAGCAGTAGCAAAAGCATCACAAGCTGGTATTGATCTGAGATTTTCTTATCGCCGGCCTCAGAGGCGTAGCCAAGGGGGGGTTAGGGGGGTCATAACCCCCCCCATGAGGAATTTTTCGCCATACAAAATGTATATTCTTCACTACATTATCACACACACGTATACATATATATGAGTTGCAGTAGTCATAACCCCCCCCCCATGAAAAATTTCTGGCTACGCCCCTGACCGGCCTGTATTTTTGACCTTTATCGAATTCGAGATTTCACTGAAATGAAAATGGGAATATCGGATATTTGATGTTGAAATAAAACCGATATGTCGATATTTATCTATTTTTGGCCCAGTCCTACTGAGGGGCTGCTGCCCCCCCCAAAAAAATGGGACCCTTTACTTAGCTTACAATTGAACTTTATCTTTAAATTTGATACCCAGCCCACCCCGAAATAAAATCCTGGCTACGCCACTGTCAATAACACTAACTACGCCACTGCTTTAGACCCTATTTTGTATTTCTCTGAATTACGAAAGAAAATAAAATCATTCCCCTTAAACGAAAAACAAGGTAAAAAAAATATCTTAAACGAAATCTGCAGCAATAAAACGAAATGTTATTTTGCTTACTACAAAGTCCTTTTGTGAGAGCGCTTAATACCGCCCCTGTATCCTTCATTAAAAGTGACAAGCACAATCCTAACTTTATTTCATTCTATTTGCCTTCACATGAAAAAAATCCCGCCACCATGTAAACTTAACGTTCCGTTTTTTTTTTTTTTTTTGAGGGTGGGGGCAGGGGGACATATATTGAAGTTAAAAGTAGAAAAGGGATGTTTCATTAAATTTTAAACAAATATTAAATCAGCCAGACAAGTTGGGAGGAGGGAGTCCCCCCGAGGGAAAAAGGTTTAAACAACTTTGAGACACCCCCCTCCGCTCTTCCACGAGCATTGGCGTAAATTGGCATGTAATATTTGGATGGGGTGACAAAATGTTTCCGATTGTATAAAATATCATTATTATAAATAGCTCTGATACTTGAATTGTCTTAATTTTTTTTCGGGGGGGGGACCCCTCTTGCCCTTAGGAAGTAACGCCTATGCCCCCCGCCAAAAGCAAACGATGTTCGACCCACTCCACACCCACAGACAGATAAAACTTTAAATCCGACCACCAACCAAGAAATGAAACACCAAAGATTCGAAAAAAAAAACTTCAATTAAATGAAACATCCTTTCAACTCTTTTCGGCTCCTTTCGACTCTGAGTCGATAGAAGATTCGAAAAACTAACGAATCTCAACGATCGTATACAATCACCGAAACAGAGCGAAACACTGAATCAGTAAAGATTCGTTGCTGCACCAACTCAGTGACCAACTCACCCACACCCACTCATTTACTGTTTCAAATCATCTATCGACTCAGAGTCGTAAAGAGTCGAAAAGAGTCGAAAAGAGTCGTAAAGAGTCGAAAAGAGTTGAAAGAGTAAGGGAAAATCTCTGGGAACGGCAAAGGGAAAATAAGTTTTCCTTCCCTTCGCACTTGGAATGTATTTCCCTTGAGGGCTTGAGATTCGAATCAGTAGAGAGTGAGTGTAAAGACTGAGCCACTCAGTACCAAGATTCGAATCACTGATTCGACTCATCAAATCATTGGCCATCTCTAGCAGCTAGAACTCGAAAAGGTACTTTTCTCCTTGACTGTAATGCGCATGTGCAAGAACTTCGCCTCTGATCTCTCATCCTTAGATAAATGGTTACCAACATTGGTGCGAATGCCGTGTGTTTGGCTAACTATAAAAGAACAGGAAATTACCTAGTAGCAACGATGCTTGTTTCTGCCGGCGTGCATCGACTCATCGTTAACTTCGACTCTTCGAATACAGTCATCGCAAGTGCACTTTGTTTTCTGAACAGATGAATCTCATTATGATAGAAGTGATTAGACGAGCATTTCGCGTTTGAAACGAAAGATGTCTTATCCGAAACTGCAGCTCTATAGTCATCGGCCTTGCAGGTGCCACAGTGGTTTAATGTGCTTTTTATCTAAGGGAATGTTAACAATTCTTGAATTAAACGCATAATTTACTTCAAATTTCTTGATTGGGTTGAGAGGGGCAGGGGTGGTATCCCCCCTTGCCCCTCCCACAAAATTTAAATTTGAAAAGAATATTTACAAAAAAATGTAAGCATTTATTATATAAAAAACGTTGTTATATTTAAATATTTAATAAAATGTGTTTAAATAAAGAAATGAAATCTATTGAGCGTCAGCTGCTTTAGTAAGAAATTGAAACTTAATTTCAATGACAACTCTTTTGAACTAATCCTCTTTAGTGTAAACAGCAAGATGAGAAATAGTTAATTTTTAAAGTCATCCTTTAAAAAAAAATTTAAAATCACATCTATAATTATTATACAATTGGCAATATTGTTCTGTCTAACTAGTACTATTCGAATGGTGCTTGCAAATCACATACATTTAAAAATAAACTGTGATTATCTTACCAATCGAATATTTGACTATTATAATAATAGCTAAACAACACTTCGTCAAAGATTTCACCCAAAGTCCCAATCTGAGACTAAAATAACCGTATTTCACACTTTGCCATACACATAGCAAGATTCGATGTCGTGGGGTAGCGCGCTTATCTCGTAATCAGTACGCTCAGGTTCGGGCCCTGGAAGGGTGATTCTTTTTTTTCAGAAAAACGGAAATTTAGCATACAAAAAACGAAATCATAATAACCAGAACTGGACATATTTGAAAATCTTGCTGCCAGTGGTTTATTTTGTATTACCACATCAGTATTCTTAATCAGTTTATCGGTTCCGTTTCGTTAATTCTGCATCGGAGCTGTCCATCGGAAACGATGATCGGCCTTACTCTTGCTCGACTCCGAAAGGCGTTTCGACCAGTTGCCATAACTTGTCGAACGCCTTTTTGAATGAGCCTGATTCAGACCATGGCCTGATTTACTACTGATTTCCAACAATCCCGGACACTCTTATCGACCTATGAAGAACTACTCACTGGGCGAAGCTATCAGTTCAGAGTGAGTGAAACTGCTATTTCAAAGCCAACCTATTAAACAGCAGATTACCCAAGTTTACATCTTAGGCACGGTCTCTTAAAACATATGTCAGTTGACCTCCCAGATCCCACGGCACCAGTCTAGCGCTGTTTGCCGACGATACAGCGATCGATGGTCATCACCCAAATAAAAAAGTGCTTGCCAAGGCAATGCAGAGCCACATAAATTTAATTGAAACATGGATGAATAACTGGCACCTCAGAATTAATCCATCGAAGTGCCAAGCAGTTTCTTTCACAAGGAAACTCCCCCCCCCCCCAAGACTGCACGTCAGCAACCAGCCCATTGACTGGGCTAATACTGCTAAATACTTAGGTGTCATTCTTGATAAAAACTTAACGTGAAGGCAACACATTAATAACACTCGCCAGCGTATGCAGGCGGCCTTCGCAAAAATTTCTAAATTAATTTATAACAAAAAAGTACGCGCCTCTAACAAAACCCTGTTATACAAGACGTATGTGCACCCCCTTGCCACCTACGCCGTCCCCGTCTGGGCAAGTGCTGCCAAGTCCCATCTCAACATGCTTGAATCTAAGCAGAACTACATGCTGCGTGTCCTGCGCCACGGTCCCACCTTCATTTCAAATGAAATTATCAGACGCGACCTGAGGGCGCAATGCCTTCGTAAAGTGTTACACAAACAAACTAAAAACTTCTACATCAACCTTGACAAGTTACCCAACCCCGTCCGGGCTGAGTACCCCGACTACGACCCTAGGGATACTCGAAACAAACGGCGCCCCAAGTCAGCGCTCTTTTCCCTCCCTGCACACTTCTGCTAGCTTTCGGCAGCGCGCCGAGCAACCTGCTAAGTGAAGGCCCATAGGGCGGGATAGCAGGTCGGCCCTAATTGCTGCCATCAAGTTCCCAACATCCCAAGTCCGAACTCGAACCCTATTACCCCCGATCAAGCTACGGGGCTCTACTGACGTTTATTCAACACAAGTTTTCTCACCTACACACTGGAGATTAGCGGGTGGCGCTCAGGTGCCCAAGAAAACCTCCCCCTTTTCGGTTCGGTTCGGTGGCAAAGGAGTGTAACCCAGACACTCTCCATTAGAAGGAAATTCCCACCCTCCCGTTTACATGTCGACAACACGGTAGTGGAATGGGCTGATAGCGCTCCACATCTTGGTGTCGAAATTGACAAACTGCTCACATGGAAGAAGCACATAAACAGAACTAGAGGCAAGATGACCGGAGCCTTCCAGAGAATCTCCAGCCTCATATATACTCGCAAACTGAGCACACAGAACAAAGTGCTTTTACACAAAGCCATTGTTAGACCACTGGCCACATATGCAGCCCCGGTGTGGGCCTATGCGGCAAACACCCACATCAAAGCCCTTGTAGCAAAAGAAAGGAAATTTCTACGAACTATCCGTTACGGTCACCCACTACTTGCTAACAACATCATACTCAAGGATCTCTGTATGAAGACCCTCAAGCACCACTTACTGAAAATCTCCAAGAGATTCTACAGGAACACACGAAACGTTCCTAATGAAATTATCGCCACTCTACCAGATTATGAGCCGTCGGACCCACAGCATAGAAAACGCCCCAAGGCTGTTCTCCATGCCCTTCAAGATCAACCTTAACTCCTCGCCCGTACACGCCACACACGTCGAGCAACCCTTCCTGTGAAGACCACCTTTGGTGGGGGGAGGAAGGGTCGACATGCACACCCAACATCCAGAAAAATGACTTTCTGTACTGATACAGGCAGCCTTGCTGCTATCTACGCACATCCACAACAATAACATCCCTAACATTACACACTGGAGGTACGCGCGCTGCGCTGGCACTCCGAGAAGCTAGACCTCAGTCAGTCAGTCAGCCAGGAACACGCGTTTCCAAGAGCTCCGTGACAGGTTTCGGCGACGGGACGAGTGCGGAAGGCTGCCGGGGTTTTTGGGAGGGAGCCGCCGGCTGAGTTCTGCTACTCCGTTCTCGGGACCGGGGCTTGTCGCGTCTCAGTCACTCTGAAGATATGTTTCTTCAATTATTTTCGCGCTGTAGTTTTGCTACCGTTATTTGTCACGCTGTTGTCTCAAGCTTCATTCTATTCAAGTCGCCCATCTGACTGTTTTTGAAGATTTCGCTGGTTCGAGTCATCGGCCCTAGGACGTCTGGAGTTAGGCCTTTTTTCGACCGTCGAAGGAACATCGCGGCGGACGAGTCGGCTTGCGGGTGGCAGCCGACCTATGGTGCGACGACGACTGGATTCCGAGGGACGTTACCGTTAAAGAGAAGCTACAGCCTGATGGTAATTTATTACCGTAGCCGGGCTACTGAAGATGAAGATCGCCGTTGTTTTGTGGATGTGGCACCCCTTCCGGGGCGACATAGGGCGCTGTATTCTTCTGTTTGCTGTGTTTCTGCCTCGACGAAATACGCCTGTCTCCCAGCCCTTCTACAATTGAACAGGACCATTTTTCTGCTTTTTTCCTGGAGAATTCGTCACCATTCTCAGCTTTCTTGCCTCATTTTCACTCTGCCATTTTTGGCCACTTCACTCTGCCTTTCGGCATTCTATTCGTGACAGCTCTGCTTTATGCATTCACTTTGGTTTCCGGTCGAGCAACCCGTCGTATAGCCCGCAGCCTTGTGGGCGGGGGAAAGGCGGGTTGACCATCCAAGCTCCGCCTCTGCTTGCAGCTCTGCTAAATCTTTGTCTCTGGTTGAGCAACCCGTTGTGAAGTCCGTCCCTTGTGGGCGGGGGGAAGACGGGTGGGCCATCCAATCTCTGACTTCAGTCTACTTCATGCAGCCGGATCGGCTCATGATCTTTCTCTTCTCTTTACCTTCGATTTCTACGGCCCCATTTATTTTTGTTTTTTGGAGCCTGAATCGTATTTATTGCCCCTGCCATGTTTTTGGGGTTTTTCTTTTACATCAAGATTATTCAAAACACACTTCAATTTTCACTCTAGAGGTAAGCGCCTTCGGCGCAGGTACTCCCTGAAAAACCCATTTTGGTTCGGTTCGGTAATTGGCAAGGGTAACCGGTAGATAAATCAGTCGAAGACTAACTGAGCTTCGCTCTCTACGAGGCTATACCACGGAAACCCGATTTGTGGTATTCGGTCGTCGGGCGGCCTCGGGTGAAATTGTGGGGTCTCTGCCCGCGGTAAACTGCCTCCGTATGTCGACTTATTTGGTGAAAGCGGTCCGCCCCAACCTGCCCGTTTTTAAACTTTCCAACTATTTACCGTCTGCCTACTGTGCCTGTACGCTGAAGTTCCCTCTGGTTGCTGACGTGGTGGTGATTCATCGACTGATGGTATTTTCCAACGTATGTTTCTACTCTCCTGCCCTCATCTAGACGGACTTGTGCTCTTCAGCACGTTTACGGACGTATTTTTTCGCCTTTCACCATCTACTTACTGTTCGCGACGTCATGTCGTCGAACTGGCCCAAGGACTGAACGAAGCCGAGAGAACATACTCCTCCAAGACTGTCTCACCCGGATGTTGACTGTGGCTCGCAAGTGGCAGTCGACCTACGATGCGTGCAGCGTATTCGTCTGATGTCTGGGTTCCCTGTTAAAGAAAAGCTGCAGCCTGATGACTTAATGTCGCAGCAAGGCCCCGGATGGATGCGGTTCGCTGCTTTATGGATGTGGCACCACTTACGGGGCGACGTAGGGCGCCATTTTCTTCTTCCTCGTGGTTCCGGGGCACTTCTCTCGCTTCAGCCTCTCTTGTCATTGTTTTGGACTTTTCTTTTTTTGAAACTCCAACATCATACTACTCCAACTTCCATCATGGATCGCCTAACTTGTTTTCATCTCATTGTTTACTTTTTTGACCTGGTCGCAAATCGAGCAACCTACCCTGTAAAGCATACTTAAGGGGAGCTGTAGGTCGATTTTCTTCTCTCTCACTGCCTGTCTCGTATTCGGATGAAGACATCCGAGCATTCCATCTGCTCGCGCTGTCTGACTGTTATTTTTTCTGTTACGGGTAGTTTCTTTTACCCTATATCTTTCGTGGACTTAGTCCGCTTTTTCCATCAGACTTCTCACTGAGCTGTCGTTTGATGACACTCCCGTCAATCAGGAGGTTAAGCTTTTATGCTCAGGTACTCCGATAATTTACTGTTCAGTCAGTCAGCCATTGCTAAAGAAAAATTTGTTGGTGGAAAATGTTCCAATAAAAACGGAACAGTTGGCAGCAATGCATTATTGTGCGAACCGCATATTCACGCAACAATTTGTTGCTTTTCTGTGAATTTTTGAAATGTGTTCGGACACTCACTATAACATGATAAATACCTGTTATTATATACTTATTGTGTTTTAAAGCTATATTGCCATATACTGTGATTTAAAACTAGATTGTGTTTTAAAACTATTACAGCAACTATTATTTATCGTCCTAAAGGCAGTCCAAATTTCATGTAATTCCTTTTTAAAAAATGTCTACTTTAATCAAAAGTGAATAACCTGATTGGCTTATTTATTTTAATAAAAATAAGAAAGGGTGGGTGGGAACACAAACGTCTTCCAGTAAAGATTCTGATAACTCTCCCCCCACCCCTACTTTTCCGATCACTTAACGATATTGGATCTCTCAGTTGCATTATTTCTTCTTTGCGAGCAAAATTTTTGTTTTCTTATTCTTTGAGGCTGACCTATGCTCCTCAATCAATAAAGGGAAGGAGTGGAGACGGAATTAACTGAAAAAAATCAGTAAAGTGTACATGTGATTTGATAAGGGCGGATCGGATGGCCTGGTGAAGCATGGACTTCTTGAAAGAGTGTCGGTGACAAAACGCGGTATCTTTTGTCCGACAGAATGAAGGTTTAGAGGTGGTATGAGATAGCATGTTCTCGGAGTTTAGTTAATTTTCGATTCTTTTTTTGTTTGGTGTCCATGTCAAAATGGTGCTAGAAATTCAACGAATTTTTCAAAAATGCTTCGTTTCTAACGCTGTTCGCTTTTGCTACTTGAAGAAATGATTTTAATGTTGTGGTTTTTACCGTATTAATCCGAATATTCTAACATTATAAATGCGAAAGTGATGTTTTTGTTTGTTTGTTACGCTTTCACGCCTAAACCGCTGAATCGATTATGATGAATTTTGGTATAGAGATAGATGTTACCCTGGAGACGGTTATAGGCTACTTAGAATTTTAGACTTACTTTTTTATTTATTAATTAAAAAACGTTTTTACGTTGCCATGTTTGGCGAGTTTCGACCGTACAAAATGATTCATATTTTGAGCTAACAGAAATGCTATTACTTCAGTGAAGAATCGCGTGAATTTGAAAAACATGAACTACCGCGGAAATTATGCCAGTAAGCCAAATCTATCTATCTATAAGAATAGAAATGAATGTTCTCCAGGAAAATCTACAGCACGCAGAGCTTTGAAAATTTGAGCATGTAGTAAGGCCATAACTTCGGTAAAGCGCACCTGAGGCTCAGAATTTTCAAATTTTAATTACTTTATTAACTATTAATTATTAAAGTCATGCTTGGAGAGTTTCGCCAGCACAAACAGATTTATGTTTTTGAAATAAAGCAGAAATGTGCAAATGTGTTTAAAATTCATAAATTTCTAAATCCTACCAATAATATAAATGTGTACGTTCGAGTTGTTTGGATGTTTGTGACTGAATCACACAAAAATACCTGAACGGATTTGGATAAAATTTGGAATGAAGATAGCTTATACCCTGGATTAACATAAAGGCAGCCTTTCATGCATATAGCATAAATAATCTTTTTACAAAGACACTCAAAATAATTCTAATACATTACGCTTTATGGGTATTTTGTAGCTACTGAACCGATTCAAGAACTTTTTTCACTGACTGAAAGTTACACTATTCCCGAGTAATATTGTTTGTGGATTAAGGCCGACTGACTGCACTAGGTCCTTAGATAACCTAGCCCATATTTACGCGAAGTTCCGGAGAAAAACACGGAAAACACGGAACGGCTAGGTCGATAGGCGCGACCGGGGTTTGAACCTGGCGCCTCCCGCCTTCCAGTTGCGAGAGCATAACCTCTCAGCCACTGATTGGGCCCTGATTATTATAGGCTACCTTTTATGCATTTATCACAAATACTTATTTTACGGGGACACTCATAAGAATTACATTACGCTCTATGTGTATCTCTATAACTACTGAACCGATTCTAAAGAGTTTTTTCGCTGATAGAAAGCTACACTATTCCTGAGTATTATAGGCTAAAATTCATGTATGGAGCATACATAGTTCTTTTACAGGAACACTCAAAGTAATTCTAATACGTTATTCTCTATGGGTATCTATGTAACTACAGAGCAGATTCTACACTCATGTCCATAAATTAAGGATAATGAAGTTCAGGCAAAGAAAGAGAAAGAAGCAAAACAAATTTGACTTATTTGTAAAGTCTATTTATTAAACAATAAGTAAAGAGCAAAAAAGATGCTATATGTTTGACATAATTAATAAAAATTGCAAGTTTTACTCCCTTGACCAAATTTCAAAAAAGAACCTATTTACAAAAAACAGTATAACATGGTTAGTAGGATGGTTAATACGGAGTATGTCTCCCGGACGATGCAATACAGGCCTGACAACGCCTAGGCATGCTGAGTATCAAATGATCAATCTGATCTTGGGGAATATTACACCACTCATCAAGCAATGCACTCCGAAGTTCCGGTAGACAGGTGGGAGGGGGTTGACGGGCTGCAATTCGTCGGCCAAGCATATCCCACACATGCTCTATTGGATTCAAGTCCGGTGAGTATGCTGGCCAATGCATACGGGTGATATCCTCCGATTGAAGGCATTCGTCTACAATGTTTGCACGGTGAGGACGGGCGTTGTCATCCATAAACACAAATTCAGCACCCATGGCGCCCCGAAACAAACGTACATGTTGTTCCAGAATGACATTCCCGATAGATGTGGCCTGTCATCGTTACACTCTGAACATGCAGGTCAGTTCTGGAACCAAGAATAATTCCTCCTAAACGAGCCATCCTGCACCACCGTAACGGTGTCTTTCAATGGTGTTCTCTTGGTGGTAACGGGTACCTGGCGCTCTCCAGATGAATGTCCGGCGAGAATCAGACTCCAAACTAAACCTGGACTCGTCGGAAAAACATCACACAAGACCACTGTTGCGGTGTCCACAATGCATGCTCTCTACTCCAGGTTAATCGCAGGTGACAGTGAGTTGCGGTAAGTGGAACACATCTGACAGGTCTACGAGCATATAGACCAATGTGCCCTAAGCGTCTGTACACGGTCTGCCTTGAAACTGTCGTACCGGTAGCTGAAGAGAGCTGACGAGACAGGTCTGATGCTGTACTCCGTCTGTTTCTTTTGGCAGTAACTGCCAAATAGCGGTCCTCATTCGGCGTTGTAACTCGGGGGCGACCTGTGCTGTAACGTCTACTCACATTACCACCATCTTGGAATCGTTGCCAAAGCCTGGAGATGACACTCTGGGCGATTCCAAGTTCCTCGGATAACCCAGCTTGGTACGTCCTCATTCCAGTCGTCCGACAATTCTGCCACGTAAAACATCATCCAAATGCCTCCTTTGTGCCATAACTATGCGGTTTTTGCACTGAAAGGCTTTCACAGCGCTTGTGAACAATTTTACTTCTTTGCCACCATTCCTTATATACCCCTCTCTTACACTCTCGTCATTGTGACGTACCATCCACGCCATCTGGTGGTTTCCTGTAATTTGCATATTCTTCTTCAAGATGTGTGTGATCATTCCACAGGTGAAATTTTTATTTTAGAGATCAATTTCTGTGTGATTCTGAATTATCCTTAATTTATGGACATGAGTGTAAAACTTTTTCATTAATAGAAAGCTGTACTATTCCTGATTAACATAGGATAACATTCATGCAAATAGCATAAATATTTGCATTTCGCCATGTGGCTAAGTTTTAGCAAATGTGAATACTAGAGTAATCTTATTTCAACTTTTCTTTCAAAAGATAATGTTGAAAAATGTAATTGCTTTAGCTCCGAAACACTGATTTTACTGGCATCTTAATTATTTATACTAGTTCCTAAAAAATATTGTACTGAAAAATGATTAAAATAAAGAAAATGGATTAACAAACCGTAACTCGAAACGGAGAATTCGGAAGAGATAACAGCAAAAAATGGTCCGTGCGCACACTGAAAATGTGCGATTAGAATGATATCAGCAGTCCCTAACCGCTCCCACGATTCTGTCCGATTCCGTTCTTAGACAGCGGTTCAAAAGGGCATTTTTCCGATGTCGCATGCGATCAAGGAAAGACTGTGCTCTAGTAACCAACAATACAGTGTGTTAGCTATATGGTAAGCGTATTAATAATAGTAAAGGGGCGAGAAAACTTATATTTTAAATTCACAAAATTTAGAAGTGTACTTCATATATTAAAAAAAATTGATAATGTGCTTATTATGTATTTTTCCTTTGGGGGTTCACGTGCTGATGTGATCAAAAAAATAATTCGTGTACTCGTAAAATTTCGTTTTTCAGTATTCTGACTTTAAAATCTTTTCTTGTCCTGTAAAATTTCAGCTCACTTGATGTATTTCTACGAATTTCTGATTACAAAAGTACTTATGCATTCCACAACCTACCATTAACATTGTAAAAAATATCTCTCGTTTTGCTGATTTTTAATCATTTAAATTTTTACTTTTTTTTATTGTAACAAAAGTGATCCGACCAATGCTACTATATTAAAACTTTGTAGATTTAAAATGTTTAAACTATTTTAAAATTTACATAGCGTGCTTTTAAAAGCAGCACAACTCTATACATCCAATAAAACGCTGTTAGATTTGTAAAATAATACGTTATAAAATATTAAAAATTAAATAATTGATGAACGTATTCAGATGGCTGAAGCATGAAGGTCTAGAGCTCTGGCTTCCTGCGCAGTTGTTGATCTGGAGTTTTGGGAAGTTTTCTCCAGATGTAACGTAAATACTCGTTAGACCCCCTCTTAAAATGTGCTCCGCAAAATACAATCTTCTCTTTGGAAGATAGCCCTAGTGTGCTTTGCCTTAAAAACAAAAATCTATATACATAAAATTAGACTTTTGTCTGTACATTTCTTGGAATTCAAACATTTTGCGATTTCTATCCGTTTCAAGCACCCGGGAATGTGGTGCGACCCTCAAAAAAAAGTTTGTCTGTCTGTCGTTCTGTCATTCTGTCCGTGACGCTTTTTTTGTTCAAGCATCACGTAAAAAGGACTGAAGCGAATGATATGAAATTTGGTGTCATGATAGATGGTCACTCAACTTAAAACATAGGCGTCGAATTTTTAAAAAATCTTCATTGGATTTTCAGATTTACGAAAATCCTTTCAATCTGCGTAAATTCCTGTTCGAGCATCACGTAAAAACGACTGAAGCAATTGAAATGAAATTGGGTATCATGATTGGTGGTCACGCAACTTAAAACATAGGCATCAAATTAAAAAAAATCTTTATCAGATTTTGAGATTTTGCGAAAATCGTTTCAAACTGCGTAAATTTGTGTTCGCACATCACGTAATAACTGCAAAGGTGAAAAAATGATATTTTTTAAAAGGATAGGTGGTCACTCACCTTAAAATATAAGCATCTAATTTTTAAAAAATCGATCAGATTTCGAGATTTTGGGAAAATCGTTTAAAACAGATTGAATCTTTGTTCACGCATTATGTAATAAAGACTAAAGCGAATGATATGAAATTTGGTCACACGATAGAAGGTTGCTCAATATAAATTATAGGTGTCCAATTTTTTAAACATTTTCATTAGATTTTGAGATTTTGTGAAAATTCTCTCAAAATACGTTTATATTTCTTCAAGCATCACGTAATAACGATTAATAGGAATGATACGAAATTTGGTGATATGATAGGTAGTTACTAATCTTAATTTATAGGCGTTGAATTTTTAAAATATTTTGATTACATTTTGAGATTTTGTAAAAATCGTTTTAAAATGTTGAAATTTTGTTCCAACATCACGAAATAAAGACTGCAGGGAATGAAACGAAATTTGGTGACATGATAGGTTGTCAGTCAACTTAAATTCTAGACTTCCAATTTTTCAAAAATATTGATTGAGATTTTGCGAAAATTATTTCAATATGCGTAAATATTCGTTCGCGCATCACATAATTACGACTAAAGCGAATGAAAGGATATTACTTAGCTACTCTCTAAACTGTAATATTTTAACAATACATAAAAATTATAACTTCGCTTTCTTTACTTTGGCAAAATACTACATCCATTCTGTGTACTCCTATAATGCTGACGAAAGTTCTTGTTTTTTGGAAATTTGCATTCAGTACTAACCCGTCAACGACGGGTACTTCAGCTACTATTAAATAATTGCGGGGATTTCTGATCTTTATTGCAGAAGAGGAAAAGAAACAATCCATCAACATATTGCTTTCTTCCACCAGTTTTAAAAATTTCTGAAATTTCAGTTTATTTATAAATTTAATTTTGAAATCACAAATAAAAAGTATTTTTTAAAAAGCGTTAAGAATTGCAAGTTTATTCCAGGTATAAATTTGAATTCAAGCAGTTATTTTAAATGGATAATTTATTTGATAAAACTTATCATAATCAGCATTTTGTTTTATAGGTTGTGTTCAGTTAAAATAATTACAGTCAAAATTAATGGTTTATTACGAGGAAAATATATTCTTGAAAATACTTTCCGCTATACGATATCTGAGAAACCATTTAATTAATCTCTCTAAAAATGTAATTTCTAATTACATTAATAATTCATATGTATTTTTATCAAATTGTCTCTTTAGACTATTTATTATTTAGGCGGCCTACACTCGAGTTTTTTTTTCCTTTTCCGGGGGGGGGAGCATTATTTATTAAATAAAAAATTCTTATAATATATTAAATTTTATTTCTAGGTTTGGTAATATGAAACACGTTTCGGGAGAGAGGCAACCAGAAGTTTTGTTATACCACTGCTGACTACTGTTTGTTAAATAAAGGGAGCATGGTTAGTTGATTAGACTAAATAAATAAGATAATCAAAAATTTTGGCCTTAGTAGCCCCTTTGTTGTACTTCCCGAGCGTCCTATAATATACATAAATAATTTAAATAATATAGTTACTATTTCAATAGTAATTACTTAACTATAAATAGTATTTTTGCTTTTTTTAAAATAATTTTTTATAAACTAGCCACCAAGGCAGAAGCTTATACCTTATTGTTCTTTATGCAAATCTAATCTGCGTTCATGTGATAATATTATGTGATTAGCCAATATAAGGATTCAGAAACACTACGCTGGCGATTTTTTATGTCGCGTCAAGCAGGGACTTAAAGTAATAATCAATGGTGGCCAAGTCATTGAACTCATTTCAACAAGTATAATGTTTTTTACTTTCCGAACATGTACCATGTAAGGAAAGTATTGTAATCATGAAAAAATTCGACTTCGAGATTTTTGGTGTATTTACACGTTTTGAGGTCTTCTGAATTCATTTATGCTATTTTTACGACATGTATGCATGTATGTGTGTGTGTGATTGAACACGATAGCTCCTAAACGGGGCATTCGATTGAGCGCAAATTGGGTATATATGTTACAAACCACCGTCGCAAGACCGGTATTGATTTTGGTGTGTATAGGACTTAAAGTTTTTCTACAGGGCTACGACAAAGATTTCTTTTACATTATGGCGTATGGGGAGAAATTCTTGAAAGTGAGCTAGCGTTTATACGGCGCATCCGATTGAGCTTCAATTTGGTATATGTGTTTGAATTATTCATTGATTAAAATTTATTTAAATGCTTGGTAATGATCTTAATCGTAAGTGTTCGAAAAGTCAAGTGATGTCACTCCAGATTTTTTTTTCTTTTAACAGTTCACATTCATTTGTAAAGAAATACATTCTGAAGCAATACACTTTCTTGAATACTGCCTTAAAAATTCATTACCTTCATTAAAGGTTTTAAAAATCTCTAAACATATCATTAAAAAAAGTATTATTTTCAAAAAGTAACAGAGCTCGCCTCAAACTTTTCAACTTTCTCGTTTAAATTTAAATTTTAAGACTTTTATTCAAACGGCATAAAGCAATAAGCCTATCGCTCTCGCCGAAACTCCCAACAGCAGCTTTAAATCGATTTACGGTCCCTCGCATTATTCTCTTCTATTGGATTCTTCCATTTAAATGACTCGGTGAAAGTTTTCTATTTTTCTCGGGAAAAGCGTTAATTAAGAATTGTAAACAATATTAAATTTCGGATATGAGGAGCGGTTCAGGAGTTTTATTTCTGAATGAATTTCGTATCCCTGAGCCTCAAAAGGAAGCGTATAATTAACTTCTGTGAAATTGCAGAAGACTTATCTGCGACTGAATTATGGATGTGCATTATGGTAGGAAAGAGGTTTTCTCAGAATTAACCCTTTGACGCGCAGTGTTCCCGCTCTGGGAACACCAAACTCTGACGTTTTGACTGTTGCCAGTCACGGATAATAGATTTGATTTCTATAAAAAATAGTTACGGGTGACATAGCTCCACGAGACTCCTTTACTGTTTCGCATTTCATTTCCCGTAAAAAAATTGTCACGATTATTTTTAACAGCACTGATATCTGCTGAAAAATGGAAAAATGCGAGAACAGCTGGATAGATTGCCCAATGCTGAAAAAAGGGCAACCGTCGCTATCGCTCGACTTAACTACCAGCAAGATGGCGGACGAACGAAACGTTCATCGCGTGCCACAGATCTAGAGACCCTTTTTTGACGACAGCTGGCTGTGCCCGCGCACAGCCAGCTTTATTGGATTCTTTCATTTAAATGACTGGTGAGGAAGTTTTCTACTTTCTATGAGAGGCGTTAATTAAGAAGTGTAAACAATATTAAATTCCGTGATTGAAAATCAGTTTACGTCTTCAGATATGTTGACTTGAATTCTTAAGGAAAAAAGCGCATAATTAACATGCTTAACAATGGTAGGATAAAGAATGTTCAAGAACGATAAATCATGCTAGCTCATTGATATTTTCCATTTTGTTTTACCTAAACTTGATAATGTATCGATATGTTGCCAATCTTGGCGAGATTTGGAGAATAATTATTCAGGAATAATTCCTGTAAAATAATTATAATTATTCCGAACACTTTTTTTTATGAAGAGCATTATTTTTTATCGGTAACACCAATGGCGTAGCTAGAAATTTTTCATGGGGGTGTTACGATTACTGCAACTCTTATATATGTATATATCTGTTGTGTGTCTACGAAAATAAAATTTGTAGGACAAAAAATTCCTCATGGGTGGGTGGGGGTTTATAACCCCTCTAACCCCCCCCGTAGTTACGCCCCTGCGTAAACACACATAGAGGAGGAGAGAGCATCCTGCTATATTTTCCGGGGAAATTTGAAGCCAAGACAACAGTTTCGCAAGGAAAGAAAATTGACGGATTTGGCTGTTTATCGCCATCTGTTTCGCAAAATCCAGCGTTTTACTACTAGGCTAGAAAGCAGAACGAGAGATCAAGAAAGTAATGAAATATATTTTGCCGACTATTATCATGTGACTCATATGCTTGTTTCAGTTTAGGGTTACAATTGCTCTTTCCATCCATTCCTCAACATGCGTTAATTTCAGTGGCTACTTTCACGGCACCATGCAAACATTATATTCACGGTAACGTGCGGAGCGACAGCATTAAATCTCAGTTCACGTGGTTTCGCCTTGAAACATGTTATTTTCATGGAAACAATAAGCTGGCCGTTGTGTTGCGGTAAGCACCGCGAAAATTCGCGATGAATTTTCTCGCAGAAATTTGAGTCTCGGGTACGAAAGAGAAAAACCTTTATGAATGATATGTAAATTGCGTTGAGGTGCCAAAGAATCGATGGAGCATGCAAGATAGTGGGACGATGCAAATCGCTTTTATTTATTGCAAGGTTTAACCCTTTAACGCGCAGTGATCCCGCTCTGGGAACACCAAACTCTGACGTTTTGACTGTTGCCAGTCACGAAGAATAGATTGCATTTCTATAAAAATAGTTGCGGGTGACATAGCTCCCCGAGAATCCTTTACTTTTTAGCACTTCATATCCCGTCAAAAAATGGGCGCGATTATTTTTAACAGCACAGACATCTGCTGAAAAATGGAAGAATGCAAGAACAGCTCGATAGATTGCCCAATGCTGAAAAAAGGGCAGCCGTTGCCATCGCTCGACTTAACTACCAGCAAGATGGCAGACGATCGAAACGTTCATCGCGTGCCACAGATCTAGAGACCCCTTTTTGACGCAGCTAGCTGTGCCCGTGCACAAAACTACTTAAAATCAATTAAGTCAGTCAATTAAATTAAATTAACTATTTTTTATTTGCAAGTTCAAGATTTAACTGTAGCATGCCGTAAGTATATAAATTGCTACTCAAAAATGTGTGCAGGACAAAAATTAACTTTTTAAGTAAAGCATTTACTTTTCATCAACTTTTCTAGAGTACCCTAAAACGCTCCTGTTTTTTTGCATTAAGAAGTGACAATAATGATTTTAAAATAAATAAAAAACATTGTATAAAAAACATACATAAATTGATACTTATAGAAAGATACGATCGTTTCGGCTGAAAATTCGTTCAGTCTTCATCAGCCAAAGCCCTTCGTCTCACAAAACAGTGGGAACTGAAAAAGATAAACAAACAAGCATGTTGCCATTTTGAAATAGGAAAAGACGAGAAACCTCGGAAATTAAAAAAAGGGGAGAAAAGGGGATGGGATAAAAAGAAAAGAATTTAAAAAAAGGGACAGTCAAAAATACATAAATAGAAAATAATAACAATACTAATAAATAGGAAAAAAAGAACACACGAACACAAACACACAAAGTAGAAAAAAAAAGAAAAGAAAAAAGAACAAAAAAGAACATAAAACACAGAAAAAAGTATAATTATTTTTATACATAAATGCTCATACAGGACAGCACGTGATAACAGCACAATAATGATTTGTGCCTCGAAATTTCATAGTATACATCTGAATTTCTGCATTTTAATTTCGGTAAATTAAACCTTTAAGCTGTTTTCTTTTTATTTTGCGTTTCGAATTTTATTCATATGGTATAAACAATCTTACATTCTTTATAGCTGAAACCTCCTTCAAAGTTTCATATCGATTAGGGTCCCTTGAATTATTTCTCTATTGGATTCTTCCATTTAAATGACTACGAGAAGAACTTTCGATTTCCGAGAGAAACGTTAATTAAGAAGTGTAAACAATATTAACATTTTAGATTTGGAAGACAGTTTAAGATTTCAGCTCGAAAATCCTAGAATATAAAACCTGCATCGTTCATTCTGAGAAGAAAAGGTATAATTAACTTAGTGAAATTGTTAAGACTTATCGTTGTACGTGAATAATGAATACTTTACTTAACACACACAATAAAAAAAGAGAGAAAGAGGTTGTTAATAGAGTAATTTCAGGATTTTTCTAAAACTCATTTCAAGAAACAGATTCTTAAGCAGCAAATATCAAAAGGTATAAAGTACATTCAAAGAAATGCCTGCAATTTTATCACACGTATTGCTATAAAATAATAGAGCACAAGTGCTGCATCTTTGTAATACAGCACAGTGTATTGCAAATCCACTCACGAAATGTTTGTAGATTATTTGTTTGTTTGTGGATTAAGGCTGTTTGATGGCACTTGGGTCCTAGGCCTATAGGGGAAATTCCCTCCTTGGGGGACTTCCTAAGGGATCCTAGCGTGTATTTACGTGAGGTTTCGGAGAAAATCACGGAAAACTCCAAACGGCTCACAAAATGACGTAGTGACATTGATAAGCCTATGACGAAGAACCTGTACAACAGATTGACACAGTCTTTAGATCACAACGTGTTGGCGTTACTTTTACCTGCACATCGTGCTGTAAACTAGGAATAATACATTTTCTGGTGTATGTCATCTGCATAATACATTTCCACAAACCAAATAATTTTACTTGTACCGCAAAGTCATGTTCTTTTTAAAACTAAAAATTAAATAATAAATTTCCAACAAGTACTGAATTAAAACCATGGCTGTGCCTAAGCATAGGATTCATGTTAAATATGAAAACGTGAATTTCATCGATGTTATTTGTCTTTCTTTAAAGAAAAATGCCCTTCCTACGTCTTCTTCACGTCTGCCTTGCTTGGAGGATTCTACTCGAAATAGTCTGAAATGGATTTTTAGGGATTCGTGAGTGTTGTATTTTACAGCAAGAATTTTATGGAGATCACTTTTCTTCTTTGAGATCACGCAGGATATGTAAAAAGAAGTTTTGGCCCTCTATCCCCCATAAGTCACCAATTTTCGAAAATGCTCTTCGGTCCAGTACCTACGTTAAAAAACTCCCATATGTGCCACATTTCGTATTATTGACTTCAGTAGTTATGTCTGGTAAAAATACTGGCGTATGATAAAAAGACATTCCGTTGCACCTAATATTTATTAGAAAAGTAAATATTAAGGGAACTGAAATTTTCAAGATCATGAAAATTCCGTGAAAATATTGATTTTGAGATTTGCATATGGTATTACTCACGATTTTTTCCACATTTTTAAACATAGTTGACGTTTATTCTTTTTTCCTCCGAAACTAATGCAGTTTTCCAAAATCCAATCCTAAAATTCATTCAGAATGTTACCATTTAAAACATAAAACAAATGAAGCAAAAAGTTAAAAAATTAATAACATTTTAAAATTACAAGAAAAAAAAGTGACTTTCTCATTTTTTTTTTAACATTTCTTTCTCAATTTTTTAAACCTTCAAAACTTCAAAGTATAATTGTGTTTAACATTCACATAATACTTGCCAAATTAAAAAAATAAAAATAAATAAAAAGATAAAAAATCAATAATAATAAAAAGAAATTTTTTGAGGCGCTGAGTTCCCTTAAAATTTTCTATTCCTTTGATTTATTGTACTTTTTTTATAGTTTTATGTGTGCAGCGTCATTTTAAAGATACCGTGGTCGAGAAAGAGAGGCTGCCGCGCTGACATTTGGTCACATACTTTTGTCCTCGAAGAGTCATTGTGACTAAGCAGGTGTAACCATCTTGGTCCGAGATAGCCACAGTAAGATGACCACACCTTCTATGACTCTTCGAGGGCAAAAGAGGTGTGACGAAATGTCAGCACCGCAGCCTGTCTTTCTCGACAGCCACGAAAGATACGTTTTAGCAAGCTGTATTGGTCAAATCTATAGTCGGCAGTTGACAGGCTATTGGAGTAAAATGAAAACCTTGTACACAGTGGTTCTCAACCTTTTTCTTTTTGCGAACTCCTTCCAAAATCCGAAAGAAATTTGCGAATCCCTTGTGTAGTGGTTGTGTGTTAAAATACTATTTTCGCCAGCCCTTTCTAAAATCCGAAAGCTATTGCCGAACCCCTTGTGAATTCGTTGCGTACTAATATACTATATAACGAATCCCTAATAAAATCTGAAAGAGATTGGCGATACCCATGTGTAGTCATTGTACATTCCGATGCTATTCTCGTGAACCCCCTTTATAATCCTTACTGAAATCTCAATAATAGACAAGTGTACTCATCTGACATTTTGGTTCACTCTGCTGATAATGTATAAACATAATAATGTGAAATAAAACAGATGCGCAGATCAGAGAATCACGCACATTAATGCATTTGCGAACCATCTTACAAACTAATTTGTAAGTTATTTCATGTAATCTTAAATCAGCATTGGGATTCAAGGTCACATGGAAATGACGTGGGAAATAATCATTCCAGTTTTCTTTTATTATCTCAGTTTGCTGGGAGCCTGAACTTACGAAATCTTTAATTCATATTTGTTTCAACAATTGATACCTACTCATCAAAACAACTTTGGAGTCGTAAAATAGGATAAAATATGAATTTTATGACAAGCGTCTATGCTGCAGTATGGTTCGTTCTCACGATACGCGAACTAAAATGTCAGACAGGTGGTCTCTCCTATATATAAGGTAACCACATTGAACAAAGAATTGGGAATAAATCGACATGGCGTCCCCAATTCTTAGACAAAAATTCGAAATATTTTATAAATTCAATGCTCTTATCAAATAAACTAATATTTATTCAGCTTAACCATTATTAACATTCATAAAATGAAGGAAAGATGATTGATGTTTTAAATTATTGGGATGAAATAATCATTACTAGCCGCCAAGGCGGTCAGCTTCGCCGCCCCATACCTTACTGCTCTTTACACTCAGTCCAGTGTTGACTAAATTTCTAAACTCACTTCAATGAAAATCATGTTTCTTTGTTTCAAAAGTATTTGTCATTAAACTTATTTAAGTTAGGGTTGCTATACACATTTTGGGTGTGATCATAATAGCCAATGTTGAAACAGCAAATGGATAAAATGTGCTAATGCATGGTGACATTTTTTTAGATGAGCGATTCATGCGCCAAGTATTGTAAATTCGATATTTTAAGGCTGTGTAAAAGTCCGAAAGAAATTGCATTTTTGTGTATCCATTATTGTTATTTTGTAATCAGCTACTGAGTGACATATGCTTGCTCCGTTTGACGTCATTGAACTGTTTATTTTGATTTTTGCACATGCGTTATTGTTATTGCACTAATGTTTACATCTAGCTCTTGCGGTTCGCAGCGTGGAAATATCGTCGATTTTGGTACAGCATACGTTAGCGTATTATATAAGTAGATAGTTAAAATTTTGTCCCAAACTGCTGCTTTACATTTTCGGGACAAGTTAAAAAAGTCCTGAAATGGACTTTTGGCCCTGAATTGGACTTTCGGTCCTTGTGGACTGTCCCCGAATCTAGATGACGTTTGGTCACCCTACACACTGTTAAGTACGGTTAAAAGTACTTAAAATAGTTAACATTTTACCATAAAATGGCGCTGAATTATCTACAATCTTTCTACGGAGAAACGTTGAACCATGATTTGGTACTTAAACTGATCAATGGATACCAAATCAAGGTGAAATGTTCCACCATTTTAAAGGATACAGCTAATTTAGTTCCATTACATGGAGAAATGTGGAACAACTTCTGTTAATGGTCTA
Source organism: Cheiracanthium punctorium (assembly GCA_038373885.1). Lineage (NCBI taxonomy): Eukaryota > Metazoa > Arthropoda > Arachnida > Araneae > Cheiracanthiidae > Cheiracanthium > Cheiracanthium punctorium. The sequence goes on from JAWZYV010002440.1 coordinate 346,064, forward strand.
TATAGTTGCTTTACCCCTCACGAACTACTGGGGGCTCGCGAACTAGAGACAGAAAACAAATGCTGTACAACACGTGCGTCAAATTCCTTCCGAAACTTTTCACAATGAATCGTCTTACTCTAATTACCTCCCAATTCCGCACGTAATACAATGCCTTGTTTCCGTTAAGACTCTCTCGAAATTTCTCGAACTTCAATCGATAACATCTCCAAGCGCTATTTCCCTGTGGGATTTTCCTTTAAAAGTCTTTTGTAGCAGTTTCCTTCAACCACAAGAAAAACATTGATTGAACAAAGCAAGCAATAATGGTTGGAATGTGGAATAGTAATGGTAGGTCTCAGATTCAAAAGCTGTTCAATAAATTTAACTAAATTGCAGAAAAGATTTAATTAACCTTTAGAATGCCTTACTATACTAACCGGATAGTGTGTATCAAGTTTGTAATCCACGAGGTACTGTGTAGTTAAAGAAGTTCTTCGAATTAAAGTGCAAATGATTTTCAAAATTTATCAGTGTTTCAAAATGTTGATTGCTCTTCCAAACATATAATATGAATTTACGTAACTGCAAAGTTAAATATTTGATTAAGTGCTTGTACGAACTATATTATATTTGTAAATAATTAAAAGTCCTTTGAAGTTATGTCGAAGTAGCAGGATTACAGAAAAATGCTTGCTGAAACTCATGCTTTTATCTGATTTGACTGCAAACATATTTCGGCTTCGTTAGTTATACATGCAAGTTATTACAAACATGCACGCTGACAAATATTTACAGTAACATAACTTTAGGAAACTTACGCTGTTGATTAATAATGTTCTAGAGCATTTTTATATTCATTTATAAATCAAATGTTTATTTTCAAATGTTTTGAATGTAAATTTCGAAATCAACATTCCATTTTGAATTTGATTTTCTAATTCGTTCGGTTGCCAATTTCCTAAAATTTTATCACTCATACAGTTTGCGTTTAAGTTACAGTAAACCAAACAAGCATTACTTGTTTTGAGCTCACGACAGCTTAGGCTCAAGTGACAGCAAAAACGAATATTGAATTAATGTATATGAATTCTTTTCGTGATCTTTCACAACGGATTATACTGCTTTAATTTAATAATTTTGAAATGAAATTAATAACTGAACTAATAGTACTTTTATGAAAAAAATAATTCTAAGATACCTTCAGATTAACTACGCACTTATATGTTCTCCAATTTTCTTTTCTCATTCTGTTGGAAAATGCATCATAATCCATGTGCGTGGGTTATTCCTTTTCCATTTTCATTGCGATGGAAAATGGATCACTCCTGGGTGATCACAAAATCTTTCTTATTTATTTTCGCTGAAAAATGTATCGTAATTCACATGTCAGCCTTGTGTCGATTTTGCTTCTATTGGAAAGTGCATTATAATCCATGAGTTGAACCTAATTGATTTTTTTATTATTTTTATCATGAAAAGTGTATGAGGATTCACAAATCTTAGCATAAGATTAATAGCATCCAAGCGCTAATAAATTTGAAAACTGGCTCAACGCAAAATACCAACGTGAAAAATATAAAATGCAAAAAATTTTAACGAAAAAACAGTTTATTGATGATTAAAAGTTTTAGCTCAAATAATGGACTGATTTTTCTTTTTTCTTTAAATTTTATTTATATAAAAATAGAAAACAATAAGAGCGTTTCACGTTAGCATGTTTAAAAACACCGCTATTTAAGCTACACACCACAATTTTTTAATAAGACGTAAAAAACAACGTCTTACAAAGATACATTTAGCCCACAAATTTTCATTAGGCTAACTCATAATATTTTGGGTTAGCTTTTAGAGAAAACTATATGTGAACCAGTCATAAGCTGCTGAATTCTAAAAATTATCTCTTCAAATACAGCTAATATTTTTAAAATTGGAGCATATTTACGAACATAATATTTAGGTATAAGTAGATACTTTAAAGCAGCGTTTCCCAACGGGAGGGGCGCCAACCCCACTTGGGGGTACGGAGTGTTTGAAGGAGGGGGGAGGTGACAAGGGAAACGGGAAAAAAGCAAGCGATAATGTAAGTTTTAAAAAATTATCTTATTTATTCCTATTCTTACTCCAAAATACATCTCTTTTCGCTTAAAATACTCATTCAAACTTTTCTGATAATATTATTTTGTAGTACAGATGACTAAATGTCCATTGTTGAAGAGTGAAAAACTATGTGAGTTGAGGAATAATATGAGGGGGGCGCCTCATATTATTCCCCAACTTATAGTTAGTAAGTTATACTTTGTGGGTGGGGGCGGACAATTTTAAAAGGTTGGGAACCGTTGTTTTGAAGAATTCGAGCGCATGTCAGTCAATCGGAATCAAAGTGCTTATAAAGACAAAGGAGAAAAGATTTAAAGAAATATGCTAATTAAATATAAATAATGTTCTAAACTAATAAAACAATTTTATGCCTGAGTGCCTCAAATATTTAGAAAAATGAAAGTATTTTTTGAAGAAAGAAAGGAAAGTAAAATCTAAATATAATTTTTTATGCATATTAATAGTGATCAGGGGTTTATACTTCCTTTAAGAATTAATTAAAAAAGTTTTCATTTCTCTTCCATGAATTACTCTAGGTAAATATCAAATGATGCGAAAAAGATTTAGTACTTACACACGTGCTTCCAGATAAACTCTTAGTGATCTATGATCTTGGGATAGATGCCAAACATTTTCTCATTTATCTTCTTTATTCAGTAGCTTTTGATGCAGCAAAATGAAAAATTTAAGGGATTTTTTCCCCCCTTTAGCAGCAATATATCTTATTTTGTACTTGTAGAATTTTAATCTATAAAAATTACTGAATATAAAAAGTATTAAATTAGAAATAAAACTGATTATTTGGTAAATGGGCTTATTTGCTAAGCTTACTGCAGGCCGTTTTTCTTTTCAAAGAACAATTTCATATAGCATTTTCGAATGCTTGATTTTTTATATAAATAAAAATAAGTAATACTCATTATCATTTCCAACACACTTTTCTGCATTATGGATAATATTTGAATTATTTCTTGAACAGTTCAGAAATAAATAGGTAACTATTTTAAAACAAGATCGAAAACCATTGAATTTAAGTTTTCACCAAAATAATTACAGTTATTTAAAAGTCATTCAAAAGAAAACACTTGAAATTCATGAACATTTTATTTTTGTCCATGCCACGAGGGAAAAAAAAAATAAATGTATGATGCACGTCAAAATTAAAATATTTAAAAAATTGCTGTATATGAAGGGTTTTTGAATGAGATATGAAAAATCTTTAATAAAGCTATCTAAGTAGAATGTAGGCAAATGTAAATAATCTATGAAACACGAATGTGCAAGTGATTTAAACATATGCCTTTCAGCAAAGTAAGTATCTGTAGATCGGCAAAAACTTACATAGTGTTTTTTGAAAGTAGAATATTTTAGCCAAAGGCTGCATTTTGAAAAGAGAGCTGAAATTTTGTTTGAAAAAGACTTTCGAAATTTTTGTAAAGAAAATGTATCTATGAATAAATCTGTGTATTTTTGAAAGGTACAGAGAGTTACATTGAAGAAAAGACATACTCTCAGTTACATTAGTTTCTGTTCTTTTTTTCTCTTGGCTAGGTTTAACTTATTAAAATAAGCGATACAAATAGGTCTTGTGCTTTGCATTTTATAGTAAAGCTTTGGAATTGAATTCTTTTGGAAAAAAAAACATATAAAAATTAATGCAAAATGCTAATTGGAAGTAAAAGCGTATATTTTGTGAGAAATATTTATCTCACAGAAATAGATAAATATAAATATTTAATTTCTTCCTATGTTGCTAAGTTTCAGCCTTAAAATTTGCCATATTCGTAACAGAAATATAGTTGAAAAACAAAAACAAAAAAGTGAAAAAAAATTTTGATTTTCTTAAGTGCAACATCGTAATTTTTTTGTACGGTAAATTGACCGGGAGGATGACACGTGGCGACGAGATAAACAGACTACGGCGCTGGCATTTTAGTCACACCTCTTTGCACCCGAATAGCCATGTGACTAAGTGGGTGGACCATCTTAGTCCGGGATAGCCAGACTAAGATGGTCACACCCCCTAGGTGACTCTTCGAGAGCCAAGGGCTGTGACTAAAATCAAGGGCGGTTTCAAAATACTTCTTTTTTTAAAAATTATTTTTTACTTATTATTCCTATCATTATTTGCCATTTTGAAACCTTATCTCATTAGTTTCTGTATGTCGTGGTGCTTTAATTTACTAATATGAATTAACCTATTAAAAAATGATCATTACAATCAAATTTGAAAACTAATCTAAAAAATAAATAGTAAAACATTTAAAAATTAACTTATTTTTAAAGTGCACAACTTTACTTCCACCGTTTTTCTATAGATAGCTTCAGCTCTAAGTAATGGTCGAAATAGATAGATCATAGACGTCATGCAATAAACTTCAACATCTACCAACACAATCTCATCAAAACATTAGTCGATTTGTCTATGCACCACGAAGTTATGTCGATTTCAAATGTCAGTTTTTGAGTCAGATTCTCGTCTTTTGTGTGAAGTCTTAATTTTCTGCCTCAGTATGAGGATATATGCGGCTGGGGCTCATTGAATGCTCTCAAATACTTATGGTGAAGTCGCTATATATGAAAGAACTTGTCATAATTGTGGTTTAAACGCTTCAAAAACGGTGATTTTCGCGTCGAAGACCAGCATAGCAGGAAGAGAGAGTAGAAGTGGAAGAACTTTAAATAAGACTGTTGTCAAGGTCAAATTGAATTGGCTCGAGCATTGGTAGTGACTCAACAACCAGTTTCAACTTTGAATCATAAATGTATTTACCAGTTTATTTTTAATAACAAAATGCCAATTTCAGAAATTGGGGAAAAATGGTGGAAGCACAGTTATACACCTAATAATTCAAAAAGTCTTCTGGACTAAGGTATTAATTCTTGCTTAAATAACGCTTTATAAAAATATGAGCGAATAAAATAATACCCATGTCTTTAAAAGGTCTTTGTCAATTATAATTATCCCTTAAGCCTGAAAGTTTACATAAAAGTTCATGAGAATGTATTACCTCTCCAAAGATAGATTACATCAAGCAAAAATAAATCATTACCTTTTTTCATCATAAACAATGCAGGTTCCTTCATATTTCAAAATAACTTTCTACAGAAATTGCAATTAACTTAATTATTCATTCCGAGTTTTCAAGAAATTCAGTAACACGCACTCACTGTAATATCAAGGGCTTCACTAATTGCACTATTTTGAAATATATTCCACTTTTGCGGGTGCTTAAAACGTTTACTAGAAGACTGAAACGCTTAATTTGGGAATTCGGTGGTAAATTTCAAATTCTAACTAAACAAATGCACGTGTTTCCTCCATCTGCAGACTATCAGAAATTTCGCGAAGCATTTTAATTTCTATTTCCGTGAAACTTTCTTTGAAAAGTAAACTTGCCTGCTAACATGAATTTTACAATAATGTGTAGCGCTTATCGTTTACCTTAAATAAATTTTAATTTTTGAGAACGTGTATTCCGCAGATTTTTAATAAAAATAATAGTGGTAATTGTGTGTCAGTTAAAAAATTACTGATGATTCCGACGACGGTTAGACTGTAACCGCAAATTTGGCGAGGAATAATTGTTAGTGTAATCGAAATATTTCGCTCATGCAATGATCGTGACGTACAAAGTTTTCTAAAAGAAAATTTTACCGATATATGGACTTCTAGTGACATGTGTCAAAGCCATGGATAATTGGCACAATCTTTGGGAGTGACTCCACATTGCTATTAGTGAATTTAAAGTTTGAATGATAAATGCTTTACCAGTTCTTTTTTTTTACAGTAAAATTTTGAATTTCGATGTGTGTGTATAATTGTACTTTGAGCTATTCGTCTTAGTTACTGCTGGAATATTAAGTCATGAAGAAATATGATGCTCTGTGATTTCGCACTTCGATTTATGCAAATGAATGGAGAAACATTCTTGTTTAAATGCTGCATTCAAGTGATGATGCTGTGGGTCATATGGCTCATTTAACTGCAAATTAGTAGGATGCTTATTAAAATTATGTGTGACTGGGTATTTATTCACAACTCTTTTCCTTGTGATTGACTTTCATATACTTTCGGTAGATTAACACGTTATGTGCCTGTCACATATAATTACCTTTATTTTCAAACATTATTTATCGTTCCGCCCTCATAATGAAAATGGATGCTAACAGTGACGTCATTTATTCCCGAATATCAGCAATAAATATTCGAAATTAAATAAAATGAGAGCAGCTTAGTGATATAAGTTATAGAAGATGTACAAAAATGATAACTGAAGCAGTACATTCCAAGAGTACCAAGTTTACATATATAGTGTTTTCACAAGCAGAGGCGGAACTACATTCAATGTAGGCGGAGATGTAACCTCAGTTCTGGTTACTATTTGAATAGAGTCGACGGCACTATGTAAATAATGATATTTTAATGAACACACTTTAATTACACACTAAACACACTTTAATTAAACACTGAATGAAAGAAACTCTAATTTCGTAGCTCGGCTGTGATGCTGAACAAATATGAATACATGGAAAATTAAATATAATCCTGCTCTCGGTCAATATTTTTATTAGGTCCAATAGAATCCGGAATTTTCTTTATTCAATCTTGTATATGAGCAATCTTGGTTAATTTGCAAATACCATCAACCGAAAATGCATTACGTACATACGTAAATAAATGCATACTTTTAGCTCGTGTTTGCGTTTCAAATTCTGATCCATATAAAAGCAGATTATTTCATTCTAATAAAATAGCAGGATATGTTAGCTCACTGTTTAACCCTTTGAGGTGCAACCCTTTCCCAATGCTGAAAAAGGGGCAGTCGTTGCCATCGCTCGACTTAACTACCAGCAAGATGGCGGATGATCGAAACGTTCATCGCCTGCTACAGATCTACATACCCTTTTTTGACGACAGCTGGCTGTGCCGCACAGCCAGCTGTCGTCAAAAAAGGGTATCTAGATCTGTGGCACGCGATGAACGTTTCGATCATCCGCCATCTTGCTGGTAGTTAAGTCGAGCGATGGCAACGGCTGCTCTTTTTTCAGCATTGGGCAATCTATCCAGCTGTTCCTCGCATTCTTCCATTTTTCAGCAGATGTCAGTGCTGTTAAAAATGATCGTGACAATTTTTTGACGGGAATGACTTGCTAAAAAGTAAAGGATTCTCATGGAGCTATGTCACCCGCAACTATTTTTATAGAAATCAAATCTATTCTTCGTGACTGGCAACAGTCAAAAGGTCAGAATGTGGTGTTCCCAGAGCGGGAATACTGCGCGTTAAAGGGTTAATGCAATGCTTCAATAGAGTACAGATATCAGAACATTCTTTGTAAAATAACACCCGTAAAAAGGTACTTATCAGTACCTATTATTATATGTGGATTATCTTACAAAGTTTTAATTATTTTATCTTTCAAACACCAGTTTCTTTTGAGTGTTTCTTGTTATTCTGTGTAATGTTTCGTTTAATCAAGTATGTATTGCGTAAAACTACAAGAGGCATAAAACATAAATTTAACTTTTTTTAAATTTAAAAAGTAAAAAAAAAATGCTTTCTAAAAGTTCAGGTACTTTTGAGCATTCAGTGTGTTTATAAAAAGTCGTTTTTAATAAGTGCCATAGTTTATCAAAAAAAAAATATATATTCGTTTTAAACAAGTAATTTTAAGTGTCCCTTGATTAAGACCAGGAACTAGAGCTTATCCGTTGAAGTGAAGATTTATTTTTAAAATTTAATGTAGATGGTTTCTTTCTGTGGAAAAGATTAGAGTAGTGTTTTACTTGCATGGCCTTAAATTTATTCATTTTCAAAATTTTTTTGCAATCAGTTACAGTTGATTTGTTAATTTAGATTTTTCGATTTAATTATTTTCGTATTTTGATGATCTAGATACATGCGGTATTTATTCAGAATTTTAAATTAAAATAATAAAAATCTACTAAGTCATCTCTCTATTCTAAATAAAAGTAAAGGCCGATGTCAAAGCTTGTTTGGTTATCTCCTGCTAAACCGTGGGGATTTGAGTTTCGAAGGTGACCACAGATTCGAAAAATTCCGAGGAACCTGAAAAGCTGGACTTAAATTTCGAAAATCGAATTATTTTAAAAGATATTAATAAAAAACTGAAAAAAATAAACATAATGGTGGCCAGATTTGGCATAAAATCATTCATTTCTTTGCAACAAAGCGTTTCCAAGTATGTAGAATCGTGTGAAATTCACAAGCATGATGTAGAATTATACCCATTTTACGCCAAATTAGAAAAGTATATGAAATAAATAACTCAAAGTGTGTTACAAAAAGTTGACAATTTTCAAATAGTAAGTTCGCGTCGAGAACAGGAGTTTAGAATAGGCGACTATTCGTTTTTCCAAACCAGAATAACTAATTGTAACTGACTTTAAAAGCACCATCTTGGCATCAGGGATGATCTGGCAAAATAGTATCTTTCCAAGCCGGTTGAATCTAAGCTTCGAGTTCCAGAGTGCTGGAACCCAGTATCTTGAAAATGAAAAATAATTAAAGTGCAGATTATTTTAAAGGCGGTTCGTTCCAGCTGGAGTATTTGCTACCCGTAGACATATTTGGTGGCGGTAACTATGCCTATTTGCCAGCGCGGCGAGATGATATAATTCATGCTGCTAAATACGCCAATCTGCAAATGATTATGTATATGAAAATATGGATAAGGGTTTTCCGGAAACCTTGCATGAGCAGTAATTACAGGTTTCGAGCATGTGTAAATCGCCAAATAATGAAAGTCTCATGAGTGGCAAGCTATCGTAGCTGTTCCGTAGTTTTTATCAAAGAAAACATGTGAAGTACTGTTTTCTTAGAGCTAATTACTAACTATACATGTACGCAAGTCGCCAAATTATGAAAATTCTCCATAATTGGCTAATACGCAAGGCGTACCGTGGGTTTCACATAATTACAAATAGTGCGAGGTTTAAAATTTTATGTTCCAAGCAACATGCAAGAACCAAGCAATGTGTATCTCGGTAACATTCTATCTTATCCAACGTTTGGGTTTGTTTGTTGAAATTATGTCTTTTTTACGAATAAGTCTTTTTAGGGGGCGAATGCTTCATACGAAAAGCGATCGTAGCGAGTCTAGGGGCCTTGGCCGCAAGTATACAGTGGACTCTCTCTATCTGAACACTCTCTAATGTGAACACCCCGGTAATATGAACACATTACGACAGTCCCGGCGAAGCTCCATAGACTTAACATTAGATTAACTCTCTGTATTCTGAACACCCTCTAATCTGAACACCCCGCTATTATGAACGCTACTTTTGATCCTCATTCAACCTTTACCTCTCCGTAAACTGAACATGTGTTGGCAACTGGAATTCCAGAAATTCCCCTGGCATGGAAATTCAGAGAAAACTCATCCCGTCGTGACTGGAGGGTACAGCGTTTCAAGTTTTGAGTCAAGTTCTTTTGTATTCCCTCATTCACAGAGCTCGCACCCCCCTCCCTCCCCCTTCGGCTTTTTCATATGATACAGTCTAGAAACCAGCCGATGAATCTGAAATTGCCAGCCTTTGATGCAACTGCAATCTTGACCAATGAAATGGAAGTGTTTAGGCAGGTGTTTATTTAGGCGTGTATTTGAAGTCATGTATCGTATGGCTTGTAGAGAGGTGAGGTAGCATAATCTATTTGGTTTTGTTCCTTTTGCTCAGAAAAGAATAAAGTTTTCATCATTTCACTGTCCTTGCAGGATAAGAATCACTGTAGTTACACAGATATGTCGGAAATAAGTGCTAAAACGAAAAAAAGGAAAGAACTGAAACTTCGGGAAAAATACGAAGTTGTTAAAAAATTAAAGTTGAAAGTTAGTCAAAGAAAAATTGCATCAGAGTTTGGAATTTCTGTAGGCCAAGTCAACGGAATCAGCAAGAAAGAGAAAGAAATTATAGCTGCTTTTGAAGCAAATGAACCGTCTTCAAAGTGTAGAATTTTTGAAAAGAAAACTGGAAACGAGAGCATAAACAATCACGTCTGGAAGTTTTCTACACAAATGAGAACAAAGAATCTTCCTGTCACTGGACCTTTGCTAAAACAGATTGCTTTGGATTTTGCAGAAAAGGAAAATATCAAAGAATTCAAAGCATTGGAAGGATGGTTGACTCGCTTCAAAAGTCGGCATAATATTGAATTTAAAATTATGAATGGTAAAGCTGGAGACGTAAATATGGACACTGCAGAAGAGTGGAAAACTAAACTTCCGGACTTAACAAAGGATTTCAACACAGCTGATATTTTTAATGCTGACGAAACCGGCCTGTTTTTCAGAGCTCTTCCAAATAAAACTTTAGCAGAAAGAAGTGAGAAATGTGTGGGCGGGAAAATGTCGAAAGAAAGACTTACCGTCATGCTCTGTGCCAGTTCCACAGGAGAGAAGCTCAAACCACTGGTAATCGGAAAAAGTGAAAAACCAAGATGCTTCAAAAATGTGAATATCGCATCGTTGCCTGTTCACTATAAATCAAATCGAAAAGCCTGGATGTCATTCTCAATTTTCTCGCAGTGGTTGGAGGACATCAACGAGATGATGAGGAGAGAAAGAAGAAAAATTCTTCTTCTTGTGGATAATGCAGCATCACACAAAAACATGCAACTGAGCAATGTGAGCCTGAAGTTTCTACCACCGAACTGTACTCCTATTATCCAACCATTGGATCAAGGAGTAATCAAGACCTTTAAAGCTCACTACCGAATCCATTTTCTGAGGAAAATGTCCCTGGTGATGGAGGAGGCAAATTCTGCAGCTGAACTAACAAAGAAAGTCAATGTTATGGATGCTGTCCACTGGATATCAATGGCTTGGAATGAAGTAACCCCTCACACTATCAAGAGATGCTTTTATAAAGCAGGATTCCCGTGTGATGATGACCATTTAGGAATAGAGGACCAAGTATCAAAAGCTGTGAATGACTTGGGGTCAATTCTTCAGGAGCTTCATACTGAAACTGAACCTGACTCTTATCTCGAAGTCGATGGAAGCCTTCCGATTTGCGACAACAACATCGTTGAAGAGGAAGAGGATAGTGAAGATGAAGAAGCAGAACCTCAAGACACTAATGAAACAAAAAGAACCCTTACATTCAAGCAATATGGCCAAGGGATTCAAGACCTGATGGACTATGCGGTTGAGCATCATCCGGAAGCCTTTCCACTTCTTAAACAATTAGACAATATGTATGCTGCACGAGCATATACATTGCAAAAGCAGACTAAAATTACTAACTTTTTCAAGTAATTAACCATTTATGTATTATATATAATTATGTATTATTATATATTTTGTAAAACTTTTTTAATAATATTAAATTTAAAGAATGAGATGGTAGGATACAGGTCCGACGGAATTTTCTTTGACATTGCACTAGCTGCCAAATCTAAACTAAGCGCCTCCATCTCGGTAACTAGCGTGGCTAACCAGGCTTAGCATTCTATAAAATTTCATTGCGTACTCACATTTCTCAATCTCCCTCTATACTGAACACCCCCGTAATCTGAACACTTTTCCCTGGTCCCTTTAGTGTTCAGAATAGAGAGAGTCCACTGTATAATAAAATTGAAAAAGAAAGAAACAAAATGGGGTATAGCCGTGTCGTGGACACGCCCGTGGTTTTTTTTTTAGGTATATAGACTAACTATTTAAGATAAACGTTTAATTTAACAGGAGATGTGTTCAAGAAATTTCGAAAAAAAAATTAGTTAAACACATGTCCACTAATCGGCGCTTTGCTTGAAAAAAGAGAAAAATTAAAAACGAAAATGGCTAATTCGAAATGTACAGACAATTTCAATATTTATTCAAAAGATTTTGAACATTTGTTAATTTATTTGGGTGATTTCTTTGAGCTGATTTCACCAAGCAAAGCGACACTTAGTGTACATTTTTTGAACCAACCTTTTTAAACGTATCTCGAGTACAGCACATATGCCAAGTTGGGTGGCAATTGGCTCACTTGTTTCAGCTGTAGAATGTTGTTTAAAGGGGAACTTTACTTCCAGCTACCCTGCATTAGCGTAGGTTTATTTATTATTTAGTAAGTTTTAAGATACCCGCTGGAAAATGATGAATACAGCAAACATTTTTAATTTAATAAGCACGAAACATTTATTGACACGCTGCATTGTGCTTTAATCTATATCATCCTAACAAATCTACTAACACTAATTATTTAACTATATATCTTTTTCTTCCCCTGAAACGTTCAATTTAAACAGTTAAATCCTCCATGATTCAGAAGAAAAAAATACTTCATTCTTTTCAATTTCGGGGAGAATAGTAAACTGTGTAATCTCGGCGAGCTGTTCAGAAGCGCACAAATTGCGATTATGATGCAAATTTTATGCAGAGTTTATGAATCTGACGGAATTTTTAATTTATGTCGTCCCGTTTTTAGTTTACTAAATAGCGAAGGTTCACCTGTGTTGGTTCACCCATTTAGTTTTCCACAGGAGTAATACTGAAACTTGCAACGAAAAATAAAATACAAAACTTTTTTTTTTCTTTACATAGAACTGATAATAGTAATGGAATACGACCGTTAGGATGAACGCAATCCTACGTTAAAATGAAAGAAAATACGTTTAAAAGAATAAATAATTAATAAACTTGAAAGATAAAAGTCCCACCAGTGGCCGAGCTCATTTGCGCTCTAAATTGTGAGAGAGAAGATGCATGGTTCAAACCCATTTCACGTCCGCCGACCTAATCGTTCGGAGTTTTCCGTAGTTTTCTCTAAAACTTCGCGTAAATACGGGTTAGGATCGGTTAAAATGTCCCCTACGGAGGGCAATCCCCCTCTCGGTCTAGATCCCTCGCGCAGATAATTGGCCCTAACACCACTTTTTTTTTTAAGATAAAAGATTTTTTTTTTTAAATCTGAAACACTTTCATATTTTAAATACGCACTGAAGTGCTGTGTATTTAAAAGAATAAATAATTAGTAAACTTGCTTTTAAATAAAATTTTTGAAAAAATCTGAAACACTTTCATATTTCAAATACGTTCTGAAGTGCTATAAATAAAACGCGTATCATGATCCATGCGCCGGCTCTATTTTTCTTCCTGGTGTTGTTGTTGCTAATGCTCTTTGGCAACCAGGGAGTGGTACCAGATCCCTCATATAGGGAGATGATCGGCGGAGGAGGCAGCTCCAGTCGGGAGAAGTACGACTTAGCTAGGGTCCCCTTATTTTGAACCAATTCCAGATGACGGACCAATCATCCGAAATCATCCCCTAGACTTAGAGGTAGCGTTAAATATGGAGGACGAGCTTCGACGAATTTTTCGTGCACCAACTTCCATTAGCGTATGGTCCCACAGCAACCCGGCCACAAGAGTTCACCCTTTCAAGTACTGACCAAGCCAGGTTCTGCTTCACTTTTCATGATCCTACGGGAACGGAGTTTAATGACTAGGCCACCGCTGGACATTTTTCTTCCTTATTCCATTAAGTTGGAAAGTGCATCATTATTCATGAGCGGGCTGTATTTTTCTTCCTTGTTATCTAAAACACTTCTTTGAAATCGAAATCGACATTAAAATCAGCTGAAGTGTTTCACAATCTTCACCAGGCATATTCTAACTATACTTCTCCTTTATAATAAACTGCAGGGTTTGCCATTTTCTAGAAATCGACAAGCTAGTTTAGTTATGGGGAGTAATATTTTGGCTCCAAACTTCGCGATAAATCATCAGAAATTGTAAACCTTGGCGACTTTAAGCATTTTATTCTCCCCCACCCCCGCTTTCTGACAACTTTATGGAAAATTGCAACGAAAACATCTCGACGCAAATCGGTCCACAAATTATATCGACAAAACATAACAGAGAGAACGAAAACGGACTCAGGTGCTAGAAAATTCAAAGGTTTATTATTCTCATTAGAATAACGCGTTTACAGCGAATATTTGAACATAAACAAGCAGTTGATTACGAAGACAACTGCGCTTGAATATTTTTGAAAATTTTCATGATGTGAACGGGAACGCGCTATTCTTGTATTGCAATAAATTCACATCATCACATTTCAAAATCTTGCTTTCGAAACTAATTTCGAATTCCTAACAGCACAAGCATAAGCTCTTTCGAGAATAACTTTATGTGTTTTCGAAACGCATATCCCCACTTCACTTTATCGCCGGGACATTGCATACAAATGCGTTTTATTCCACTCCATTGTAGAAGCTTCTCAAGACGCGCGCGTATCGCTCAATAATTCTCCCAGTAAACACCGTATTATATATATATGTGGTGCGTAATTGAATTATCGGCTCGTTCAAGATGATTGGCAGATCGTCGGCTGCCGGTGGTACACGATTTTCGTAGTCAGGCCCTTCTGCCGAGTGAATTAATGATATTGATCTGCTTAATATTCATAAGATAAAACAGAAGCTAAAGGATTTGGCAAATTTCAAACGATGAATGGTTTGCCCTAATCAGTGGATTTATTTGTTTTGACTTGTTTTACGGAAGGCAGTGAAAGGGTATGAAATGCAGATAGTTGTTTAACAGTTTAAACGAAAATGAACATGGAAAAATATAAAAGAATAATTTAGATTCTTTTGAGGGAATTCATGAAGTGCGTATTTAAAATATTTTCGAGAGGAAAACAGGGAAAGTTGTGGAGGCAATTTTAACGAACTTAACAAAATATAGCGTGTGTATCTAACTTGGAACCAGCCAAAAAAGGTGTAACAAGCTTTACCCCTTTAACGCGCAGTGTTCCCGCTCTGGGAACATAAAACTCTGACAGAAATGATATAGGAAGTTTAGCTTACACTCGTGATTATCGCGTGATCTGCAGCAAACGCGTTAAAAATTTCAAGCAATTAAGGGTTAGAATACACAGTGATGAAATATCCATAAATTAAAAAAATATTAGCGAATATTATATTGATCCAATTTTACAGGAAAAATAAATGAATTTGCTATTCTAGAAGTACCATCAGTAGTAGATGTTTGTGGCAATATTATTACCAAACATAGTATTTTGGTACAGATGACACTTCATCATTAACTCTAAAAATAAAAATCCATTAACTTGCTTTTTTCAATAATTTAATAATCACATCTTCTGATCCAGATTTTTTGCAGTTCACAAGGGGCTCATTCATCCAGTTCGAAAACATACATGAAAAACCAAGCATATTGAAATAAAAAACTTAAGGCTGAACTATAAACGTACTTTAATAACTTGACTGTCTGTTTCAG